>OX377620.1:144501943-144961425 GCA_947397865.1 Polietes domitor | reverse complement strand
AACGTAAATAGAAGTGGACCAAGGACCGAACCTTGAGGGACTCCACTCCTCGCGGACAACACACATGACATAAACCCATTGGCATGTACATACTGCTTTCTGCAGGTAAGGTATGAGAAAATTAATCGGCATGCGCTGGTCTGCAGCCCATATAACCACACTGGCATTCACTAAGTAGCGATCTACTCTCAATGTATGTCAAAAGTTGAGCTTTTAAAATACGCTCAACTACTTTGGAAAATAAAATGGGAAATGAAAGAAACTATCAGAGTATTGAAGAAACACATGGATTTATAAGAACTTTTCTTACAATTTTCTTGTACGTATATCACGAACTACATAGATACATATAAAAAATACATAAATATATACATACATATGTATGTACATTTGTTAGTTTTAGTGCTATGTGATTATGATTATGTTTTTGAACCTACTCCCCGCACCATGGGAAAAAAAGAAATATAACAGGAAGTTCAACAAATAAACTTTCATGTTCATGGAGAGACAATGGCCAACTGAAAAGTATTCAAAAATCGATATGTAAATTATGATTTTATAGCCATTGGTTTTCAAATGCATTATGCGTTTTGTTATTTCGGCATGTTATCCCGGCTTAAAGAAAAACAGCCCTAATATTAAGTGTTTTAATTTTGGACCCGTAAGTTCATTTTTTTGGGGGCCAAGATAACAAAATGCATTGTTTTCGTTGATGGTGCGTGCCACTGTGCGGTAGCACTGGACATGGTGCATAGCCATGTATTTATACATACATATGTATGTATATGTAGTTGAAAAATTATTGTATACAGATATGGTTTTACTGTAACATTATATCCATACATAGATATGTACATACAATTGCAACATTTCTATGTTGTAATTCTTCGGTTAAAGGTACAGAAACTAGCAACGTCGGCGCCTTTTTGCTGAGCGCGCTGGCAAAAAATGGCTGTGTCCGTACACGGTCGCACAATAAATAAACGGTATTTTGCACAAGGACAGAAAAAGTCCTCCCGAAAGATAGAGCGAGGACTAAGGAAGAATGAATGAAAGAAAAGTCTACGGGAAATAAATTATGTCGCCAGTGGAAATATTTAAATGATTTGAACATAAATTACTCGACGAATTGTGACACATATCTAGGGCATGAAGGAACACGAAAGCAAAGCACTGAAAACAAATACATAGATTCCAACCAACGATCGAAATGGAAAGTTTCATTTGCGTTTTTCTTGCTTAACTCGGAAATAAATTCTGCGGACGTTGCATTCAACGAATAACGGACGTTGGCCGTTTGGAGCGAGACTTTATTCATTCATTGTGATGACCATTGCCTACTAATGTCATAGTAGTAGGCAGCAACATTGCCGTTTGATGCGAAGTACATGGAAAACTAGTGTTTTTCCAAAGACACACATACATACATAGTACGTCTATCCGAGGACGTGAATTGGTCGCTCATTACCAATGATTTCCCCTGGACGATTGCGGTTTAACCTTCCTTAACTTAATAGATGTCAACCACAAGCACCAGTGTAGCATGTCCAATCCAAATAGTTCGCAGACAATAGCGTAGCGATCGTGCTCAGTGAGTTTCAAAATACAAAAGCCCAATCAAATATCATGAGAATTTAAAGATGTTAAAATAATCGAGACGATTTTCGCTTGTGTCAGGGTGTTGGGCATGATTTCCATTAGCGATTTCTATCCTATTTTTTCGGCATATCTAAATGCCGAATCTGGGGATCCAATCCTTCGGAATCCAGGTATTTTTGATTATTTTATTTACTCAAATCCAAATGTACGTTTTCCCGCATTTGAGAAAGATCTTTTAAACAACTTCCCAAAAAGTCGATAATTTGTAACATTTTACGATAGCGTTTAACAAGTGGATGGGAACGAATTTTTAGTGTGAGGTTACAGAGGTAAATTGGTCGCATTGCACCCAGAAGGTCTCGGGTTCGAATCGTGGCTCGGGAAAAACAGTTTTTTTATTACTTTTATGAATAAACAATATTTAATTTCTCATAATTTTAACAATTAAAAATTTGTGTCTAAACAATTTCATTTTTTTAATGTTAATACTACATAATATTAGTAAAATTAAGTAGTGCTAATTTATTCAATGCTTATTTAATTTAATATTAATTTCTGTTATATAATAATTCGTACTAAGTAAATACTTTGTTAAGTTTCCTATTGTGAGTTCTACCGAACTTAATGATTTGTTTTAGTTATTCACCATTCACAACAGGGGATAGCTGAGATGGAAATGAAAACTAGTGAAAATGTAGGTCCTTTGCAAACACTTTAAAATAACTTTTAAGTCTTTCCCTCTCGTAAATATAATCTTTACCTACTGCGATTTTAATTAAGTCTATATTACTTGTCCCGGGGGCTCCTATCATATGTCATTCAAGTACCCTCCACTTTTTACCCCATTGGAAGTTTAATACCACTGCACCAAAGGCTGTTTTGTGAAAACGTAACTTCAATGTTTAATATGGTCTAGTTTTTATATCTAATTTAATTTTTATGCTAATCTTTGAAATATAAATAATATTCAAGTTCATACTCTATCTACTAGTATTAAGATTTCCTACTGAACTCCATTTACACTTTTGGAAGTTAAAGCTGCATTTACCATTTTTTTAAATCTCATGGATTAATTGGAATTATTATAAATAATTTTCTGCGGCTAACATTTTAGATAACGTTTAACTCCTATTTTTGAAAAATATTCTATGGCTTATAAGTTTTTTTTGTTCAATGGACAAGTATGCACCATTTTGAATAATAACATCTTAAACACATTTCTACACGAGGACAAGTTAAAACGTTTTGAATATCAAAAGTTAATTTAGAAATTACATATTATGCACCCCAAATCCTTCATTTTCTTCGACCACATGTTCTCTTTTTATTCCACAGTAAAAGTTTCGCACTTATTTTAACATAATTTTTTCGTTTATTTGATACTGGGGTATGTGATTTGAACTGGGATATTGTTCTGGCTCAAGACCATTTTGCTTCTATATTTTATGGAATGGAATTTAGTTACAATCGAGTGAGAATAACAACTCACAATTACAATTTATTCACCAATTTATTTATTCACTATCCCAGGATAGGGAAGTTTGTCACTTATCATATCGATCAGATTTAGTACGATGATTTTTATCTAGTGAAAACTGAACTATGATATGCAGCAAAGATATATCAACAATACTTTAGTAAACAAAGTTATATCAGCAACATCTTTCATCTTGTTTAGGGACGCAAAGTTCTATCTGGTTATTAGAACTTTGTTTACTACATTGTTACCGAAAAATTGTAGTTAGAACTTTGTTGCTTTGGATATCTCGTGAACGGCAAGAGATATCTTTATGGCGATAGCAAAAATCGTGTTATATATAGATGAATTTATCAAAAAATGTCAGTTAGAAACTTGTTGTCTGTAATAAGGTCGCGATATCAGTGAAAGTTTAAAGCCGGACACATTATTTAAGAAATAATACAATTTGCAAACATAACTTTATTTCAAGAATAAAAGGTTCAATTTAGGAACTAGTCCACTAGTTCTCATCATCGATTTCGATTTGAAGCAAGAGATTTACTCTGGTTCCAGGAAAGGTTTGCCTCCTGACACTCGCTATGCCCCGGCTAAGACACTTACATTGGAATAGTGATTTTGTTCTTCCCCCTATACTTGTAGATTGAAGTTGATTGCCCTCCTTAAAAAGTAGACGTGTTATGCTGAACACCGTGATGGTATTTAAGGTTATGGATGGTGATGTCTCATCTGAATATCTTATTTCTACGATTAAGTTCAACGTGCCATTTCATCATATTGATTTTCAGTGTACGAATTATGCGTAGACCCTTCGTAGAATGTGTATTGATTTTAATTCATTGTACCACATCATAGATTTCGGTGTCGGAATCGATACAATAGTCAAGAATGGATGTTTAGTGTTATTTAATGTAATGTATTGTTTCTAGTTGACAAATTTTAGGATTATCCATTATTGCAGTTTTAATGTAATATTGTTTTAGTTAAATTTTTACCGGGTGGTGATATTTAAGCTGTAGCCGTTATTTTGTTATGGGATTTCATTAAACATCGATAGATTTATTTTCTGTTATTATTAATATAATATTAAATTCAATTTACTTTTCAGAGTTGCTTAATTAATGCGGCTTATGACACTGATGCGTTTCAGATAACAAATATTCTGCTAAGATGCTGACAGGCCAAATGTCCAAACAATATATCGAAATCAAAAACAAATATGAATATGAATACAATCCGAATACAATTCAATTCGGTAGAAAAGAGAATCCGGGAAGGATGTATGTGCTTGACAAAAATGTTAAATCGGAAAGAACATTTCTATGGGCTACATTGAACCTGGAACGAAATAGGTGAAATATAATATATATAGTTTGGCCAAAATCGGTTAAACATTTGGGAGCAACATTTTCATTGGGGCTATATCTGAATCTGAACTGATCTTACTCATTCTAGAGCGGAAAATGTCAAATCTGAACCGATTTGCCTCAAATTAAATAGTGTTCGTCCTTGATACACAAAACTTACTTGTGCCCATTTTTGTTAAGATCGGACGGTAATTGCGACCTGTAATTTGATTACAACAAACGTTGGACAGGCGGACATTGCTAAATCGACTCAGAAAGTGATTCTAAGCCGATCTGTATAATAAACTATGGGCCTAACTCACTTTCTTTTGGGTGTTACAAACAAATGCACAAAGACATAATACTCTCGTGGAGTGTATAAAAATATCAAAAGGGTTTTTTTTTTATTTTGTCGCTTGGGGGCCTGACTTAATATGAGGTCTATATCAAAGTATGGGCTACGCACCTTTGACTATATATGTATGTTTCTGGGTGAAATATTACGTAACACAGCGAAAAAAACAGAAGTACTTCCGTAGGAACCAAATTTTAATAGCATCTCACAAGCCAAATGTACATTTTCCCGCTTTTGAGGAAGTAAAGGGTGATTTTTTAAGAGCTTGATAACTTTTTTTAAAAAAAAAAACGCATAAAATTTGCAAAATCTCATCGGTTCTTTATTTGAAACGTTAGATTGGTCCATGACATTTACTTTTTGAAGATAATTTCATTTAAATGTTGACCGCGGCTGCGTCTTAGGTGGTCCATCCTCTTAGTCCAATTTTGGCATTTCCACGTTTTTGAGTAACAGAGACCCAATTGGTGCGAACGGCGACGAATCGAAAATTGGTGGTCATCATTAACACTGGCCGATACAGCTGCGATATTTTCTTCAGTTCGCACTCTACGTAAGCGTGTTGGTGGTTTAATGTCCAACAATGTAAATTTGGTGCGAAATTTAGTCACAATAGCCCGAATAGCCGCTTCAGTGGGTCGATTAAACTGACCATAAAATGGAAGCGCGCAATGAACTTTCTTAACAGAGCACGCATTTTGATAATAAAATTCAATAATTTGCAAGCGTTGTTCGTTTGTAAGACGATTCATGATGAAATGTCAAAGCATACTGAGCATCTTTCTCTTTGACACCATGTCTGAAATCCCACGTGATCTGTCAAATACTAATGCATGAAAATCCTAACCTCAAAAAAATCACTCTTTACTTCAATTTTTTCGCTGGGAAATGATATACTTCAAATACAAGAACGTTTTGCTCCGTTTTGTTAGGAGCGGAACTTTGATTACAAGAATAGATGAACAGACGAACATGGCTAAAGCGATTCAGAAATTCTTCCTTTTGGGTGCTACAACCAAATGCACCGAGGTATAAACCCCCGTGGAGGGTATATATATGAGGGTGGTCGGTCGCCCTTCCCATTGCGTCTCTTACGTATCCACGGATGTTGGTTGGAGTGCATTTCTCATTATAAGTACGTACATATTAGCATTTTGCTTCGCAAAATAACAAAATCTAATTTAATTTTCAATGTTTTCCATTTAAAGTGCACATTACTGTGAGTTGCCACACGCCGAATAAGTTGTTCACATTCGCAGTCTTGTGACCGCAACATTGTGGCAGTTCCTACCTCGTCTGCTGCGCCAGCTCCCGTCTCGATGCACGGAATGCTGCGTTCTCCAGAACTCGTTCGGCTTGTTTGCAATTGTAATGCCGGTCTCTAACTATGGTTTCATACATATTTAAAGCGAAAACGTTCCATTTCAAATTTTGCAGTATTGCCTTCGCCACCATGTTTGTTTTGTTTTTGTTGTTGGTCGGAAGTATTCATTCTGGCGCAACATTGACTAGGAGCGAGCGACATTCCAGACAGTGAAACTAATTTTTGGCATATTCAACATATTGTTGCCATTGCCATTGCCGTCGCTGGCGTACTTGGTCCCTTTTTCTATTCCATTTTTATGTGTTTTGTGAACACCATTTTCGCTGTTCATTGTTGTTTTCGTTAAGGATGAATAATGAGCCCTGGTCTTGCACAATGTCCGTGTGTCCTGGTGTGGGTTTCCCCAGCGCTGTGATGGTTCGTTGATGGTGTGTATTTGTAGCTACGTTTCTGTAGCATTGAAAAATGAAATTAAAATAATTAATTCAGTGGAAAATGCAAGCGGTTTTTTGTGTTTCTTAGCCATTCATAATGATACGAATTAGGTGGAATTAAGTTACAGAGAGGGAGAAAAATTATCATGTAATTTAATTTTAGGCAGTTGCAAGCACGGCACGGCACGGAGATATAGAATTCAGATTTCATTCAACACGAAGCAAGTTGAACGAATTGTAGATGTTGCTGCGACATCCCAGGTGCATAGCTAATTTCGTGTGCATGCACATTTCGGTGCCTTCCAAGGGGGGTACGACGACTACTTTCCACTCTTGGTTTGGGAATTACGAGTGAATATTCACTTCGCGACAGTGTTCGAACACATGGGTCATTGAAAGGCTATTTAGACATGTTCGTCTGGATGTTGGAAGCATGATAGAGGTTAAAGGAAATGAATTGCAATTTTCGATTGCAAACCTCAAAATAACACATTTTCGAGAATATTCAAATGATGTTTATCTTTAAGCAAAGATTGAGGCCATTTTTAACATTTTCAAGGATTACGGATTATTTAGATCACTATCTTTAATTGCTTTGAATTGCTTTTGTGTATGTATTCCCATCTTAGAATTATTTTATGCTTGTTTCAAGAAACAAAATATTTTTTAGGTACTTTAACTTTGTTGAACGAATTTTTTTGTAGGGTTGTGTACTTTTGATAGCAATTTTGCCAGTGTTGTCATTGTAACATTGTTCAACAGGAGAATAAATAGTTAAAAATCTCTAAAAAATCGTGTATAGTATAAAGTATAATGAAATTCGAGTTATTTTCGAAGATACAGCGCTTAGGATGGGTGTAACACCTTGAAAGAACCATCGGCGACCCCATAAAGTATATATGAGGGCTTATATTCATTCATAAGTTGCTATGAACCATTTTCTCGAAAATGAGTTTTTGATGCAAAACTATTCTCAGATTTGGATGTCATCTGTCATATAAATTTGGAAAATATTTTTTTTTCTAAAGCCATTTTTTCAAATTTTTCTGATCTACTCACACATTAATTTGTGACTGCAAAAGTGCCCATGAACATATAAAAAATTTAGTTCAAAAATGGAGCAGCATATAACCGAAGGTTGTAATTCGCTACAACGATATTGTTTAAGGCACTTTACTAGATTTAGGGCATATAGCTTTATATAATTTCATCATTACTCAGTTAATAGCATTTTGGTTCCCAAGCTATCAGGCTAAAATAGGATAAATAGTGACTGTAAAGCTATAAATTGTGAAAATATTATCTTTAGAAAAACCCGCGTAACTTTTTATCACATTGAGAATACCAAAATATTTTTATGGCATATGATTGCTGACTTCATTCTTAATATTTGTGTCAGAAAAGTTTCAGAATCCTGAACAGAGAAAGTTTAAATATAAGCAATAGCAACCGCGAATTTTGGATTTTTCAACAATTGCACCGATTTTCGAGGATGGCTACATATATGTTACAAGCGACATTGGTTCTTAATACACAAACAAAAATTCAGTCGGATCCGTTGCCTAGATCGCAAGAAAATCAAAGAAAAACAAAAACGCCATGCATGAAAATCATTTTAGCCATATTTGCCGCGAAAATGAAAATTTTCCAAAAATATCCAATTTGTATTTATACACTCCACGAGAGTATTATGTCTTTGTGCATTTGTTCGTAACACCGAAAAGAAAGATTGACTTAGAACAACGTTTAGAATCGATTTAGCAATGTCTGTCCGTCCGTCCGTCTGTCTGTCTGTCTGTCCATCTATTCTTGTAATCAAAGTACAGGTCGCAATTGTAGCCAGAACAAAATGAAACTTTGTAACAACCAAGTTTTTCGGTCTAAGGACGAACGCTGTTTAATTTGAAGAAAATCGGTTCAGATTTAGATATAGCCCCTATACGAATTTCACATCTGATTTGACTTTTTAACATATTTTCTTCAAAATTGGTAAAACATCTTATATTTCCACTAAAAACACCCATGGTGAAAATGGGCCAGATCGGTTCGGATTTATATATAGCTCCCACACAAATTTCCTTCCCAATTTGACTTTTTCCGCTCTAGAAACCACATATTTTAACATATCTTCTTCAAATCTTGCAAAATATCTCATACGTCAACTAGAAACACTATTAAATTTTTCCCTCACAAGGACTAAAAATAACCCCTACTATTTTCGAGTATTTAGCATATTTTATCATTATGTCTGCTGGTACTTACTTGAAATTCGGTATGCACATTCCCCCTATAACAAAAACGTGCACCATAAATTGATTTTTATTTGTAGGGGTGAAATGGGGCAAAAAGGGATAAAAATAGTACATATTAAACGACAACAGCTAGAAACACAAAAATTGGTGTGTACCTTCCTCTAAATGAGTAGATACATAATATAAAGTATTTTTTCCAAATTCGTACTTTTAAGGGGTAAAATGGGAATAGAGGGATAAAAATGGCACCAAAAAACGGTTGCACCTCGAATAATACAAATAGTTCCAACCGAATGACCGCAGCTAGAGTCATGCAATTCGTTGTATACATTCCTCTGACTGCGTAGATACGAAAAATAAAAGGTTTTTATAAATTCGTACTTTCAAGGCATACAATGGGTACAGGGGATATAAATGGTACTAACTAAACGAATACAACCTGAAGTCATACTCTTAAGGGGGTAAGCTAGGAAAAAGGGGATGAAAATGGTACAAACTATAGACACACAAAATAAAAAGTTTTTCTAAATTCGCACTTTTTACTTTTACGGTTGAATCATGAAGTTAAGTTATTTTGCACTATGTTCGATATGTAAATTTATTGGGATTTTTATAAGCGTGGTTTGAAATAATTAAAATTTTATATTTATTTATAAAATTATTTTTTCAATATTTGCATTTGTTTTGGTTTGGCTATTAAAAAAATATATATATTCCTGTAATATTACTGCACTTTTACAAAAATCGACAGCCTCTATGGAATGCAATCCGTGGATGAGGGTATATAAACTTCGGCCAGGCCGAACTTAACACCGTTTTTACTTGTTATTTATTCCACTCAGAAAATAGTAAACAGTAGAAAAAAGTAAACATGTACTAAAACTGAGGAAAATTGAACTTCGTAGAGCTAAAGCAACTATTTCTCAGAAAAAAATCATTGAAAATGAGACATGATATGAACTTGATTCTAGTCCAACTTTTCCTCAAAGCAAGTAAAATTTACACAAACCGAGTAAATATTTACTTAATCTGAGAAAAATCTTTAAGAAATTTTGCTCAAACCAAGTGAATCTATACTCAATTTGAGGAAAATTTTTTCCTCTATCGAGTACTCAGACTACGTAAATTTAGTTAAACCATCTAAATTAATAGTCAATCTGAGGAAAATTTCCCTTAGACCAAATAAGTTTTTACTCAAACCAAGTACAATTGTACATTTTTTCAAGCCTTTCAAGTTACTTCTACCATAAAGAGTTGAGATATTGCATCATGGGTGGTGCGAAGGCTAGTACACACATTAAGGACCCGTTTTTTGCAATTATTTGCGCTCGTCTGAGGCGAACGATCCAAAATCACTCACTTATTACGAGAAATCTATATTTTTTGTCCAAAATTTTGATGAAAATTCGTTTTTAAACAGCTGCTATTTTTACAAAAAAATCCCACGGTGGACGATAGCCTGACGAAGGAAACATCCACAGCACCAACAAGGGTTTTCAAAACACGGTGATACCTGACCGTCAATATATCCGCCATATTGCAACTTTTTCATTTGTTTTAAGTATTGCCCGAAGTATCCTCTATATATTTACAATAAAACCATTTTCCCAAGTTTTATAATTGCCTCACAATAAAAATTCTTTTTTTATATCTTTTTTTTTTTGGTTTTGGGCTGCATTTCCTGTCGACCAAAACTATTATGTTAATTGAATTACCCTGTTAATTTTTAATTAATTGTAAATCATGTATACCATTATACAAGTTTAAAGAGAAGCTAAAGTAGGGTGGGACCGACTATATGCTGCCCTACATCACTCTATGTTTCAACATCGGTGGACCAGCATTATGTAGTCCATATTAAAACCTCTATTGTCAATATAGTTGACTGGTGACCAAACTTAGCGTAATATGCAGCGCTCTGTTGCACTTTTGCTGCAGGTGTTCCGAGCTGAAATAGATTGTGCTTTGCGAATTTGACTTAAATCGTATGCAATACCGCTTCATCAGGAAAAAATAAACACAAAAAATCTAACCAGCATTCATACTTAGTTTTTTTGTGATCAGTAATATATATGTCTAAAAATTGCGGCAATAAAGACAAAGTCAATGATTAAACGGAAGAGATTTGACGTAGACCAACTATGAATCTGTTTCCCGGACTTACTCCGAAGCGCTAAGAATGGCTGCTCAACAAAACATTAACAATCTAAATCTAAGCTGGGAAGACATGAAAATCATATTCATTGGAACTGCAGAACAACATGTTGGAATCAAGGAGAACACACGTAAGGAGTGGATTAGCGATGAAACGTGGCACCTTATTCTTGATAGGAAGAAAGCTAAAACTCGGACTAGTAAAGCGCAACATCTAGGTCGAATTAACTCCTTAAACATGCGCACGTAGAGACAAAAGAAGGTGGGCTGACAACATAGCAAAAGAAGCGCAGGCAGCCGCCGAAACATATCGTAGCCGGGACTTATCGTTGCAGCAAAAAAATTAACAAACAGTTATAGAACATCTAGCTATAATCCACTTAAAAACGACCACGGAGAGCTCATAACATCAAAGGACCAACAACTCCAACGTCTACGGAAAATCCTACGTATATACTGGCCAATGACGATCACAAATATCCGCTTATGGTCGATAACGAAACAGCAACCAATCCACCTTGAAACCAGAAAGCTGAAATGGGATGGATAGGCCATACTTTCAGGAATCCTACTGATGATATCGCAAGACAGGCCATAGACTGAAACCCGCATGGTAGCAGACGGAAACGGCAAATAGAGACCGAAGCCGCAGCAACAAATTTTAGCTTAAGTGAATTAAAATACCACACATTAAATAGAAAACATTGGAATTCAATTGTTACGGCCCTATGCTCCACATAGGAGCAAAAGGAATATATATGTACCAATTTTCTGCAATATACCTCTCAACAAATGTGTCACTAGTTATGGGAAAAAAACTTCTGTAATATTAATAGAGATAAATCCCGTCAATGTTTATCTCGTCGACGTAGGTTACAACTTAATGAACTCACACAAAATTTAAGACCATCGGTGTCATAGAAAAGACTATATTTGATAATAGGTTTTAATTTCATATGGTGGTGCCACTTCCACAATTTCCTATTTTTGCACAACTACTCACATTACTACTGGATGAACTCATGTGGTTCTCCTCCTTTCCCTTACCAAAAGCAAAGATTTCCTTCGAAAGAAGAAATTACTTGATCGAATAGCTGAAATTGGAATGTATTACATTCAAAACTCGTAGAAAAGGATAAAAATTTTCAAAAAAAATAATTTTATATACTTGTTCGCACCCTATGATAACGGTGTTAGTACCAAATTAAAGAGGAGAATATCTATTAAAAATACCTTAAATATCATGCTTCTGCCAGTATTTGTCAAGCATTACCACCTATTTCAAGTTTAACCCAAAGTTTTTAAATGGTTGTTAATACCAAACTAAGACACATAGAAGCTTGAAATTTAAAGTATTTTTAGCACATAGTCTCTTCTTTGATTTAACATATGCAGACAAGTCATTAGTCATGAAAACAACAACAAGAAAGGAGAGATCAACCCCTTTCAACGGAACGATAGAATCCAGAGATCTCCCATTGTAGAGCCAGTAACACCACGTAATGAACGAGCTGCAGACCTAACTGATAATAGAACATCTGCACAATCTGAGCAAACACCTTGTGGAAGAAACTCAGTAATAGTGAAAAATCCTCAAGTAGATCATAATCCAGCTACGGGAGCGACTTCTAAGTCAGCCAAGTTTCAGGCACTAAAGAAAAAGGAGGAAAGCGGTTTTGAAACCACATGCGATACCTTCTCAGAATTGGGGAAGATGATAGTAAATCTCATGGATTACGTTAAAGTTCGACACAACGTTCATCATGCCATTAAGGAGCAAGTGACTGCTATAAGGATAGCATATAACAAAATAAGCGTTGAAAGGAGCAGAGTACATGACCAAAATCGCGAAAATACCGAAACCTCTACACAGACGTCGCCAATATGGCCCACCAGAAGGGAAGCAAAACGGCAAGGGGAACCAATTGAAGAAGTACCCAAAACAAAGAAGAATCCTGCATCTGCACAAGAGGATACAAACGTTGGAGCAGCTACAACTAGTCCTAAAGTTCCGAACCCGGAGAATAAGTGGGTAACCATAAAGAAAAAGGAAAGGAAGAGAATTAGGAAGCATAAGCCGGACGTCATGGTTATAGCAGCTAAGGGAGATGTCACATATGCAGATATCCTTCGAAAGCTGAGAACTGATCCCGATCTGAAGGACCTAGGCGAAGAAGTTAAGAAAGTCCGAAGAACCCAGAGTGGGGATCTACTTTTAGAGTTGAAGTCCGCAAGTAGCAACACAGATGAAAGATTCAACGGCAAGATAGTAACATCTTTAGGAGGACGAGTGGATGTAAAGACACGCATAAACGAAATGGTGATAGAGTGTAGAGACATGGATGATATCACCACGAAGACGGAGTTATGCAGAGCTCTTGCTAATGCACTTGAAATTCTAGATACCGACGAATCTAAAATAAAGTCTATCCGGAAAACGTATGGAGGAACACAGGCAGCCAAAATTAGCCTCCCAGTCGATATTGCAGAAAAAGCACTTAACATGAGTAAGATTAAGATAGGCTGGTCTATATGTAGACTCAGGGAGATAGCGTCGGTTACAAAGTGCTTAAAATGTCTGGACTTTGGACACATGGCGAAATATTGCGAGGCGGAAATCGATAGGTCCCAACACTGCAGAAAATGGAACAGAAAGGTGAACCGAATTGCATACTCTGCATGGCAAAAGGTAGTACTGACCTTAAACATGTTGCAGGTAGTTATAGATGCCCAGTATTCCGAAAGGCGCTGAACTCCAGATCGAATTGAGATTTATTCAGCTAAATCTAAACCTCTGTGCCGCAGCACAAGATCTCCTGACGCAAACCATCTGCGAATTAAAATCAGACGTCGCAATTTTGTGTGAACCGTATAGGAGTAAAAGTAAAAATGTATGGGAGGTGGACTCTTCCGGTAAAGCTGTAGTATGGGCCTGCGGAAATAAGGCTATAGAGGAGGGAACTAACCAGCCATCTGAGGGCTTCGCCAGAGTTAAGATTGGTGGTATATACATATACAGCTGCTACGTCTCACCGAATATACCATTAGATGAATTTAGGAGAATAGTTGGAAATCTGTCAATTGACGCATCAAAACACAACCCAATAGTAATTGGTGGGGACTTCAACGCTTGGGCTGTAGATTGGGGCAGTCAGAAGACGAACGACAGAAGACGTGTATTACTGGAGTCATTCTCACAACTCGATGTAGTACTCGCAAACGAGGGGAATGTCCACACATTCAGGAGAGCTGGCTACGGATCCATAGTCGACCTGACTTTTGTAAGTTCCTCCCTAGCTTCCGATTTAGAGTGGCATGTTAGCGAGCAATATACTCATAGCGACCACCAGGCGATATTTTTTACAACCGACTACCGGGGACCACCAAGGAGTAAACTAGGCAATGCGAAATTCTGCGGTTGGCAAAGGGATACATTTGACGAGGCAACCTTCATTGAAGTGTTCTCCAGCCTACAAGTTGAAGAAAGCGCGACAGTAGATATGGCAGAAAATATTACAGATGCCTTACAGACAGCGTGTGATGCATCTATGCCAAGAAAAATGCAGTGTCAAGGGAGAAAAGAAAACTACTGGTGGAATGAGAATATAGCAGCATTAAGGAAGGAGTGCCTGAAGACGAGGCGCTTTTACCAGAGAAGCAGGCGTAGACCTGACCACCTGACGAGAAGGGAAGCTCACCACAAAGCAAGAAAAGACCTGCAACTTGCCATAAACAAGAGCAAATCTGATTGCTTTAAAAAGCTATGTAGGGAGGCCGATAATAATCCATGGGGCAGTGCATACCGCATAGTTGTGTCACGACTAAAAGGAAGCAAATCGGCCCAAATCACGTGTCCAGTCCTAATACACAAGATTCTAGTCACTCTATTTCCACAAAGAGAACGATACGAAGATGAAACTCCCAGTTACCCCGTCGAAAGCTTGGTAGAAGTGACAGAAAGCGAAATCTTGGAATTACGCAAGAAAATCGGAAACTACAAGGCTCCAGGATTGGATTGTGTGCCCAATAGAGCCCTAAAAGCTGCATTAGGGGCGAGACCCCAGCTATTTGCGAAGCTATTCAATAACAGCCTGAAAGATGGTGTATTTCCGGGACGATGGAAAAAGCAGAAGCTTATCTTGCTACCAAAGCCTGGCAAAACCCTAGGTGAACCCCAATCATATAGGCCGATATGTCTCCTGGATACTATAGGCAAATGCCTTGAGAGGATAATTTACAATAGGCTACAAAATGCAGTTGAAGAGGCAGATGGAATCTCGGAAAGACAATACGGTTTTCGGAAGTCTAGGTCCACCATTGACGCAATTTCCCTAGTAGTGAACACGCAAGAAAATACTGTGCAGTAGTTACGCTGGATATAAAAAATGCCTTCAACTCGGCTGGATGGGATCATATCGTGTCATCCTTGCGGAGACTAAATGTTCCGGAATACCTTGTAAGATTGGTCATAGATTACTTTTCAGATAGAACGCTGTGGTATGAGACCGACAATGGAACAAAATCGTACGAAGTCACGGCAGGCGTCCCCCAAGGCTGTGTACTAGGGCCTCTACTGTGGAATATAATGTACGACGGAGTGTTTAGACTGCAAATACCGGAAGAAGCGTCTATCGTAGGATTCGCAGACGATGTTGCAGTACTCATACAAGCGCGGGAAAAGAAAGAAGTGGAACTATACGCGAATGCAACCATCAGGACCATTGGACAGTGGCTAAAATCGATGAACCTAGATTTAGCAGAGCACAAAACTGAGGTAGTACTTGTAAGTGGCAAAAAGAGTCGGGAAACCCTCACGATTCAAATGGGAAGCTGTGAAGTAACCTCTAAGGAGGCCATAAAATATCTGGGCATAATGATAGATGACAGACTAAATTTTAAACGCCACATGGAGTATACGTGCGAAAAGGCAACTAGCGCTGCAAAAGCGCTGGCCAGAATGATGTCAAATGTTGGAGGGCCACGCCAAAGCCGTAGAGCTCTAATCACCCGTGTAATAAGCTCGATAATGCTGTACGGATCACCCATATGGGCGAAGACATTGAGAAAAAAGTCCAGCAAGGGCATAATGTCAATATCCCGAAGAAGTTGTCTCAGAGTTTGCTGCGGATTCTGCACAATTTCCTACGAAGCAGCTAGTGTAGTAGCAGGAATCATCGCTATCGACCTAGCAGCAAGAGAAAGTGCTGCCATATATTGCGGGCAGAAGGAAAACCCGCACCAAGACCGAAAAGTGTTAAGACAAACCGAACGCGAGAGGACCATACAAAGATGGCAAATTAGGTGGCAAAACTCGACCAAAAGTAGATGGACATATAAGATTATTTCGAATATAGGAAAGTGGATCAACCGAACCCATGGAGAAGTGAACTACAACCTCACTCAGTTCCTATCGGGGCATGGAGGTTATAGGAGCTACCTGCATAAATATGGACACGACAACTCTCCTATGTGTCCACAGTGCCCCTCCGAGTTGGAGAACGTAGAACACGTCATGTTTCACTGCCCAAGATATGAGGTACTGAGAACAATAGCGGAATCCTTGCTAGGCAGAAGACTGTCAGCTGAAACGGTAGTCGACACAATGCTGAGCACCGAAGAAAATTGGAACACTGTCACCACATTTATAGTCACCGTAAATCGTGAGCTTCGGGCGGCGGAAGAAGCCAGAAAAGGTCAGAACAGCACGGATAGCTGACCCCCCTCCCGAAGAAATACCTGAAGGCAGTACCGCGGGGAGTGGCGTTGACGTCTTGGGGGTGTGTTTTAGTACGTAGGTACCAACGGTAAATCGTGCATACGTTCAGTACGGACTGAAAGTATCTATGAAGATTTCACACCTCCAGCGCATAAAAAAAGACAAGTCATTAGGCTTCGCGGAATTAGTAATAAACATGAATTGTAACTTATTTAATTGAACAAATAAAGATTAAATTAATTATTCAAAAAAATATGCCGGTGTCATAGAATGTGAATAAATGTTAAAAATTGATTGAAAAATGGAAATTTGGAAATTTGTAGTCCTTTTAAAGGACAACAGGATAAGAGAATGAAAAACTAAAACCGCCAATTAACTCTATTTCACCTATAGTTTCAGATGTATATCATCTGCTTCAAGTGCAATCTGGTCTGTCGGTTTCTATAATGATTTTTTTCAATTTTACTAAAATGTTTATTTCGTCAACACTATTACTGTCTTTCAGTTTTTTAGCGTGAGGTTTTGCTAAAATGGGGTGTATAATTGGACAAAATCGTGTTGCACAAAATCTAAGATAATACGTTTTACATACTCTGTTGTTGCCCCACAAATGCAAAACATTGTGCAATGTGGCTTTTTGGGCATATAATTTGTGCGTCTAAAAGGCCATTATTTCGGTAATTCCCCGCTGTATTTTTGAGAGCTTTGTAATTAATGGTTGCTGATTGTTGTTGGTAGATTATTTTTTGTTCCGGTTTCCAAGAAAACGATATACCGCATAAAAAGAAACCCGAGTGGATATAAGAATAAGGTGTGATTTCTACAGCGGTAATATGACAAATCGAAGGGATCCATTTTCACCAGCATCGTATATCGTACGACGGAAGCATAATATCAGATTGCTTAACGATGGTCAAACTGAGGATAATATCACATAAAAGGTAATTTCATACAATGTCAAATTCAAACAGATGCCTGCGGAACATTCCTAGAAGATGGTGGCCACAATAGCAAAACATAAATACCCAAATAAACAGGGAACACTCGAGTGGAAACCCCAGGGAACATTAATACGAGGTAGATCGAAGAACACTTGGAGGCGGACAATGTATAGCGAAACTGGCAAATCCTTTAATGAACTACACTCAAGAGTAAACAATGGAATACGACCATAAATAAACCGATGTACGATTTTACAGCAATAGCATAAAGTGGAATAAAATTTGTGTTTGCGTACATCTATTGGATCCACGTTCACGGTACGTACACCAAATACGTCCCCATCAGAGAACTCACACGTGACTATTGAGAAGCCAATGCATCCACAAGGTCTCACTGTTTGGTTTTTTGTTTGGATTTTGAACTGACGGTATCATTGGGCCATATACTGAAAATTTGGGTTGATGGGATGAGGTACTGCCGAGCCAGTCGTGGTAGTCATATGAATGATATTGTGTTCCATTATTAAATTACCAATTTCAATCTTTGCAATAAAACCAGAAATTTGAAAAAATAATCTATAACCGATTCTAATTTAAAGTTTTAAATGGCCCACCCTATATGACCAAAAACAAGATTTAATAATATTTCGGTTTTTATATCTCACCAACGCGAACCGCTGGTCCAAATCAGATGACATTGTTGGATTCAGCGCACTGCAGTATTTCGAAATTGAATATATTTGGAATATAATTTCTTAACCAATTGCAATACCCTACAGAGAATAAATTAATCTAAAAACATAAAAAATTAAGAAAATAAAAGATATGTTTTCGATATATTCAAGTTTGAAGTTATTTTTAATTTTTAACGTTTAGACTTTAAGATTTATGGCATATGTTGAAATAGATTATGATGAAATCTTTAGAGGACACCAGTATCATAAAGGCCAGAAGATGCGTTCCAAATATGATATTACATCATTATCGAATCTATCTTTTCAACTAAACACCCAGGAGTATCAACTTTGGACCACCGCAAAATTCGAACCACATACTATTTCGAGCTACTGTAAACACCACTTTCCCCCTAAAAACAAGCTGAATATATGTGCCAAATTGCATCTAAATTGAAATGGGTCGAAATCTTGTGGAATTACACTGAAGTAAAAAATGGTATAAAAATAAAATCTATATATATAAAAATCTATGTGTCTGTATGTTGCGTATAGGACGCCAAACCGGTGGACCGATTCCCCTGAAAATTTTACTGTATCTATCTTCAGGACAGAGGATGGTTCCTGGATAGTCTAGGTCATGATAGGACAAAGGGGGGGTGGTACCTCCCACACAAAAAATATTTTAAAACTATCACAACAGGCATACCGATGGATGGATTCGCTCGATAATTTTACCGCAGCTAATTTCTGGGCAAGGGATGGTCCCAGGACATACTAGGTCATTATACGAAAAAGAGGCGTAGCACCGCTCACACAAACTCGTTCTCATGAAAATTTTATTGTGACTAACTTCTGAATAGTGGATAGTTTCTTAATGGTGACTATATACAAATGGACGTGAGACTGCCCACACCAACTATATATTATCACAAAACACGTAACGAAAATTTTGCTGTATCTAGCCTGTGGAAAGGGGATGTTTTCTGGTTATATTAGGGGAAGACTCGACAAATGGGCAAGACACCGCTCACAAAAACTATATTTTAAAACTATAACAAAATACATTGATTCACTTGAATATTTTATTGTAACGAACAGAGGATGACCATTGACCTGAACGTTCTACCATTGACATTACTGATCGAGATTTGCTAAGAGAACGGAAATTCAATGTTGAAGACATGCGTTTGTCTGTCGCAACAAAAAACCTCTATTAATTGCAGAACAACTAGTGGCCTTTGACAAAATAATAAATGCAGTAACAAATGACAGCGGCGGCCTTTTTTCTCGATGCATCAGGAGGCACAGTTAAAACATTTCTCATCAGTTTGGTATTAGCGCACATCCGCTCTCAAAATGGGATAGCTTTAGCTGTTGCTTCCCCCAGTACTGCTGCTACCTTATTGGATGGTGGACGAACGAATATTCGAATTGCCATCGAATATGCAAATTGTCCATTCTCCAACCTGTAATATTGGCAAAAGTTCAGGCATGGCGAAAATGCTCAAAACATGCATGATTGAGTGGGATGACTGTACCATGGCACATAAGAAATCCCTACAAGCGCCTAGTCGGACACTTTAAGATTTAATATCAAATACACAACCATTCGGTAGAACTCTTATTTTACTAGCTGGAGACTTCCGACAGACCCTTCCAGTAATTCCAAAATCAGCACCCGCATCTCTGGCGATATGTACAAAAAACTAGTAAATCAAAAAAAAAATTTTTCAAATCCATGCTTTATGCAAGCAGAATTCTATTGGGCCTAGAAATTCTTTTTTAGTTATCTTTTGTAGAAGGAAAAATTACTGCAAAATTTCAGTTTTTTATCTGCCATAGAACGGCATATATTCGAAAATGGGTTTTAACTTCGTATGGGAGGTGCCACGCCCACATTTCCATTACCGCCCATTTTTGTCACAACTACGCACATTAATGCTAGATGCACTTACACAATATTACAGTAGGTGTAATTTTGGTTTTAACTTCATATGGGAGGTGCCACGCCCACTTTTGCATTACCCCCCATTTTAGGCGCAACTACGCACATTGATGCTAGATGCACTTACACAAAATTTGAGCACTATACGTGTCATAGAACTGACACTATTCGATAATATGTTTTAACTTCGTATGGGAGGTGGTACGCCCACTATTCCAATACCGCCCATTTTTGGCAGAACTACGCACATTGATGGTAGATGCACTTACACAAAATTTCAGCACTCTAGGTGTCATAGAACTGACAATATTCAATGATAGGTTTTAACTTCGTATGGGAGGTGCCACGCCCACTTTTCCAATACCGCCCATTTTTGGCACAACTATGCACATTGATGCTAGATGCACTTACACAAAATTACAGCACTCTAGGTGTCATAGAACTGACTATATTCAATAATAGGTTTTAACTTCGTATGGGAGATGCCACGCCCATTTTTCCAATACCACCCATTTTTGGCACAACTATGCGAATTGATGCTAGATGCACTTACACAAAATTTCAGCATTCTAGGTGTCATAGAACTGACAATATTCAATAATAGGTTTTAACTTCGTATGGGAGGTGCCACGCCCCTTTGTCCAATTGGGCAAATTTTTCCATTTCCTTGTATTGTCATCGAAAATGATTAAGTGTGCAAAATTTGAGCAAAATTGTTTGAGAAAAAAGCTTTCAAAAATTGATTTCAAATTTTGTGGCACACAAACATATATAGAAAGTACTGATCACCAATATGCGTGTCCATCTGCATCACGATGACACAGCAGCTATATGTTCGAAACATCTACTGAATGTTGGTAATGGAAAAGTATCAGTTGATGCAGTGAAAAGGAGTATTACATTTTCAAAAAATGTCATTCATTAATCAATTCAGCAATTAATCGAGAAAGTCTTCCCATAAATTACCACAAACTATGAAAACAAAAAGTGGTTTTACGTCCGTGCTGTATTGGCTGCAATAATTTAATTCTGGAATAAATTTCTAGGTGATTGCACACATTACAAATGGATGAACTTGTCAACTATCGAATTGAATTTCTAAATTCTTTGGACCTTCCAGGAATTCCGCCGTACATGTTATCTCTTAAAATTGGTTCACTTATAATTCTACTAGGGAATGATAGTCGTCCTCGATTATGCATTTGTACTAGAATTTCTGTCAAGAGACTAATGCCCAACGTCATTGAAGCAACGATTTTAAATGGAAAATCAAAGGGAAAAGATGACTTATACCACGCATTCCGATGATTCCCACCGATATACCATCCGATTTCAAACGACTACAGTTTCTGATTCGCCTAGCATTTTCAATGACTATAAACAAAGCACAGGGACAATCACTTGAAGTTTGTGGATTGAATCTGGAAAATCCATGTTTTTCACATGGTCAGTTATATGTTGCTTTCCCTCGAGACCAAAAACTTTAATGTACTTGAACAAGGTAAAAAATTGTAAATATCGTGTATCCAGAAGCACTCCAATGAAATACTGACTAACTTAACTAATAGACACAAAATAATTCTTAGAAATAATTACCATAATAAATTAACTCTCTAATAAATGTGTCTTTTAAATGTTTAATTATTTTTTTTAAGAAACACTGAAAAAATTACTTAAATTTTCATGAAGTTTTTTATATTTTAAAAATTTAACTTACGAATTTAAATAAATAAGTATTAATTTAAACTAATTTACAGAAGTAAAAATATACAAAACAAAAATTGCGAGCATGCAAAGTTACGTTAAGGAAGACGAAAACACGTGCAACGCCCGGTACAAAAAGCTAGCATTAAATAAAATTATGAAAAACTTGTAGTAGTTCATTTCTTTTCATTTTTAATACTAGAAAAATACCCAAGACGGAGAGGAAGAGCATAGGCGCACACAAAAAATAATCCTTATCATATCAAGTAGCGAGAAATCCATTCTATTGCAGGGATTGTTAGGTTAATATTATTTTATTTTTTTTATTAAACGGCTATAATCCAGTAGTTTGTGGAACGATGTGGTCAACTTTTACTGTAGGTGTTCGCTGGAATTATATTGGGAAAAAAATCCAAGAAAAAATAGTTTATGGAAAAATTTAATTTTTTCTTTGTGAGATTAACAAAAAAATATATATTTTTCCATAACCTATTTTTCATTGGATTTTTCATTGTTTATACACTCCACGAGAGTATTATGTCTTTGTGCATTTGTTTGTAACACCCAAAAGGAAGCGAGATAGACCCATTGTTAATTATACCGATCGACTTAGAATCACTTTTTGAATCGATTTAACGATGTCCGTCCGTCCGTCTGTCCATCTATTCTTGTAATCAAAGTACAGATCGCAATTGTAGCCAGAACCAAATGAAACTTTGCACAACAAACTGTTTCGGGATAAGGACGAACGCTATTTAATTTGAAGAAAATCGGTTCAGATTTAGATATAGCCCCCATACGAATTTCACTCCCGATTTGACTTTTTCTGCTGTAGAAACCACATATTTTAACAGATGTTCTTCAAAATTGGCAAAACATCTTATATTTCAACTAGAAACACCTACGGTGAAAATGAGCCAGATCGGTTCAGATTTAGTTATAGCCCCCATACGAATTTCACTCCCGATTTGACTCTTTTCCCGCTAGATACCACATATTAAAACAGATTTTCCTCAAACTTGGCAAAACATCTTACATTTCAACTAGAAACACCTATGGTGAAAATTGGTCAGATCGGTTCAGATTTAGATATAGCCCCCATACGAATATCACTCCCGATTTGACTTTTTCTGCTGTAGAAACCACATTTTCTAACAGATGTTCTTCAAAATTGGCAAACCATCTTAGATTTCAACTAGAAACACCCACGGTGAAAATTAGCCAGATCGGTTCAGATTTAGATATAGCCCCCATACGAATTTCACTCCCGATTTGAGTTTTCCGCTCCAGAAACCACATATTTTAACAGATTTTCTTCAAATTTGGCAAAATATCTTACATTTGCATGAGAAACACCCAGGATGAAAATGAGTCAGATCGGTTCAGATTTATATATAGCTCCTATACAAATTTCGCTCCCGACTTGATTTTTCCGCCCCAGAAACCACGTATTTTCATCGAATTACTTAAAATTGAGAACTGGAAGAACCTATTGTGAAATGGGTCACTTCATTCCATGTTTGGATGTAGCCGTGATACAAATATTCTTTTCGATTTGGCAAATTGAACGAGGACATATTAGCCTATGATTAGGAAACATAGAAAAATTCTTCCCGTTTTCACTTTTTTCCGAATTGAATTGTATTCTGATAGAAAGTGGAGTGTATCATATAGTCGGCCCCGCCCGACTTTAGCCTTTCCTTACTGGTTTTATACCTTGTGTTTATGAACTAATGAAAAAATTATAATTTTGATGATTATTCACTGTAATTCTTGTTGATTTTGTAAAATAAAAATGGAAAAAAATTCGGAAAAAATTGAAAATTAAAAATATACTTAAGCACACTACTTTAAAATTTCAACAAAATAGATTAGTGCAATCATTTCGAAAATCGAAATAAAAGAATTAAAATTGCAAAAACTTTTAGTTTTTTAGTTTGTATTTTTTGGTCTGTAATCAATATTTGATTTGAACTGGGATATTGTCCTGGCTCATGACCATTTTGCATCTATATTTAATAGAATACAAATGGCATGGTGACATTTATTACTTGGCTGCAGCCTACCAGGATAATGATTTCGACCATGTCAAAAGTCTTTTCAAGTGGCTTCGCAGCGACTTTTCTACATCAAACCCGGTCTCTATAAGTAAATGATTCTCACAAACGAACGAGTAGTCTGCAGCCAAGTACTAAATGAGTTGTGCTTCTCGTTCGTTTGTGAGAATCATTTCCTTATAGAGGCCGGGTTTGACCAATTTAATAGTTATGACCAATTTAACAATGAAAAAATACAATTTTTAATGTCCTATACCTCGATTTGAAGGCATTTTCAATTCAAATCAAATATGGAAGTGTGTAACGTGACGAATTTCTCTTCAGAAAATCTCCGTACATAGTGTGTGTGCCTGTGACGTCACAAACAAGCCAAGCTATACATACAACCATACAAACAAACATCATAATCACGCCACTGACATCACCCACGACAGACAAAGAGGAATTACAGACAGACATACCACGAGCAGCCGGCTGCACCACACACAACTGCCTACAAACAAGAAGTGATCGCCCGTTTGCATATAACACAAGCACTCAGTGTGTACGGAAAACACACAACAGCAAGGCAATTCTCATTCGGTTTAAGTGTCAAACCGTATATATGTCTAGCCTTGGGACACCACAGGCAGCTAGCACCACAGTGATCCAATTCAACGTGTTGTTTGAAACAGCGTGTCACAACGGTCTGCTTGACTTTTTATAAGTCTTGCTGTCTTGCTCACTTTTTACCGACTTCGGGCAAATAAATTGTACTATAGGGACTTCGGTCCACTGTTCAAACACAGGAACTTCGATTCAGTGTTTAACCAGTAGTTAGATTAGTAGTTTAGAAAACTAGTTCGAGTCAACCCGAGCATGAAGTAGTCGGTTATTACCGAACCTGAAGTAGCCGATTATTACCGAACCTAAAGTAGTCGGTTATTACCGAACTTGAAGTAGCCGATCATTACCGAACCTGAAGTAGCCGATTATTACCGAATTTAAAGTAGTCGGTTATTACCGAACATAATTTGTACCACAGGGACTTCGGTCCACTGTTCAAACACGGGGACTTCGGTCCACTGTTCAAACACAGGAACTTCGGTTCACTGTTCAAACACAGGGACTTCGGTCCACTGTTCAAACACAGGGACTTCGGTCCACTGTTCAAACACAAGGACTTCGGTCCACTGTTCAACACAGGGACTTCGGTGCACTGTTCAAACACAGGAACTTCGGTTCACTGTTCAAACACAGGAACTTCGGTCCACTGTTCAAACACAGGGACTTCGGTTCACTGTTCAAACACAGGAACTTCGGTTCACTGTTCAAACACAGGAACTTCGGTTCACTGTTCAAACACAGGGACTTCGGTCCACTGTTCAAACACAGGGACTTCGGTCCCCTGTTCAAACACAGGGACTTCGGTCCACTGTTCAAACACAGTGACTTCGGTGACCTGTTCAAACACGGGGACTTCGGTCCACTGTTCACACACAGGAACTTCGGTTCACTGTTCAAACACAGGGACATCGGTTCACTGTTCAAACACAGGGACTTCGGTTCACTGTTCAAACACAGGGACTTCGTTTCACTGTTCAAACACAGGGACTTCGGTCCACTGTTCAAACACAGGGACTTCGGTCCACTGTTCAAACACAGGAACTTCGGTCCACTGTTCAACCAGTAGTTAGATTAGTAGAATGTAAATAGATATTTAGTTTGTAATGAAGAACGAGTCAACCCGAACCTGGCAAACAGAGTCTGCGGCGGAAGTAACCACGTTTACTACCGAAACCCGATTCGATCTTCATCAAACGCCTGTACTGCTACCGAATCAGAATCTACTACTACAAATCCCTCGTTTCCGATATTCTGCCGCTGTGACTGCTAAAGAGAGTTACGAGAGTTCCCGATCAACTTGAAACTTTGGAGTAGTGTTCTTAGATATCATTTTTGGAGACTGTGTGAGTTTGGAAGTGGTGAAATGATGGCTTCTATATTTTACGATTTTTTCCGATCTTTTTTTGCTAAATCAAGCCGAATTTCAGTGAAAGGTCTTCAGAATGATAATTTTTTCAGCAGTTTATTAACACATTAGAGCAAATTTTTAATTGGTTATAACTCGCGAAAAAATCTATTTTTTCCAAAAATATGTATACAACATTTTTATGAGAGGAATATATACATACATAAACTTTCGAAACAATCGCAGCTATCGAGCTCAAAAATCGTACCGTATTAAAATTCTGATGATTTGATTGTTTAGAAATTTGAAGAATACTTCTACGATTTCCCGATGTCTGGGTTCTGGCTAATTCATTTAGCATATTTCTACAAGTCCGCCATCTAATCAAATGCAATCAAAATGATTGCGTCTTGGTGTTGGTAGCCAAATTATAGACTTTGTTTGAAGTCTTCTAAAACTGCAATGATAAAAGCAATAGCGATTGCAAACTAAAATAACAACAGTTAACAGTTAAATCCATGCAAAACATAGTGAAAACAAATAAAAGTCCTCCGGAAAACAAACACGAGTGAAAGCAACTGTATTTTGACTGTAAAACTAACACCGGCCACAACGGCAATCTCAGACAATGTGCAATTCCATGATACCAATAGAATAGAAACAGCTAACAGCTCGACGAAACTACAATGGAAAACGTTAAGACAACACTCACACGCACACATGAATACATAACCCATGACGGAAATGAAGGAAATAACCAAAAAAGAAGGAAGATTGAACACAGCGGAACTAAACCAAACGAATTTAGTTTGCGAAGAAAGCAACACCAAGATTTCAGAACATATTTATGTAGATACTGAAGTAAATGGTCCAGTTAAGTATTTTTTTCGTCTTCTCCTTCAAAACAAACAAAAACGAAATATTCCAGAGCAAAAAAAAAAAAAACAAGGATACCGCATCGCATCAACGCAGAATTATACATTCTGCACACAAGACAACGCCAAAGGAAGGCACATTGTACTCGCCTCGTACTCGAAGGACGCAGTCCAACGATGTTGCTTCACAGCCACAAGACGCAAGAATATGCAATCGTGTACTGTACTGCACTGCAATGCACAGCACTGTTGCAAAAAGACGGATAGATCTACTTCTCTATTCAGCATAAAGACGGAGAATATATTGCCGGCATTATGGAACGAACAAGCAAAACACCAATGCAACCAAACACTCGGGCCACCGTAAGAAATCGACTACGGCCACAAACATACTCGTTCTGACTACGGAAGATGGCCAACACAAATGGATGCACGCATACAAACGCACAGGCATACAAACACGCACGCACACTATACGGCGCACTAAAGGGGTGAGCGGAGTTCGAGTATGCTGTTGCTGCTGAAATATTAAATTTCGCTAAATCTGCTGAAGTTTTATCTCTTAAATATCTTCTCACAGTGCTGCATGTAAAAACCATTGGCAAAAAAACTAGAGTCCTTTGTATTTTGAAATACATCTAAAATCGGGGATGAATTCACTGGTAGTAATTTTGCATTCCCATAATACGACCTATAGTAGCGTGTACTGAGAACTGTATTTTTCGAATTTTAAATCAGAAGGTTCATCTTGAACAACTGATTGCGAAAATGGATGAAGTGTTGATTTATATGTAGAAAGAGCGTCCACCTTAAATACGGTCGCACGACCCACTTTGTCAAATCGAGAAGAAAAAAGTCAAGCCGTGAGCGAAATTTGTATGGGAGTTATATGTATATAAATCTGAATCGATTAGACCCATTTTCACCATAGGTCTTTCTAGTTGAAATCTATATATATAAAAGTCAATGTGTGTTTGTATGTCTGTATGTGGCGTATAGGACGCCAAACCGGTGGACCGATTCGCCTGAAAATTTTACTGTATCTAACTTCTGGACAGCGGATGGTTCCTGGATATACTAGGTCTCGATAGGACAAGGGGGTGGTACCTCCCACGCAAACAATATTTTAAAAATTTCAAAAATTACTCATTTTTTCTTCCAAAGCATATGAAGTAGGGGAATAGGGAAGAATGAACCCGCGCAACGCCGCGTACAAAATACTAGTATAATATATTTTGCCAAATTTGAAGATTTGTTAAAATATGTGCTTTATAGAGCGGAAAGAGTGAAATCGGGAGCGAAATTTGTATGCGAGCTATATATAAATTAGAACCGATCTGACCAACTCTGTCAACAGAGGTTTCTTATTCAAATATAAAGCGTTGTGCCAAATTTGAATAAAATCGGTGAAAATATGTGGTTTCTATTGCGAAAAAGTCATGTCCGGAGCGAAATTTGTATAGGAGCTATATACATATCTGAACCGATCTAACCCATTTTCACCATAGTTGTTTCTTCTAATTTACTAAATTTGAAGAAGATCTATTAAAATATGTGGTTTATAGAGTGGAAAAAGTCAAATCGGGAGTGAAATTTGAATGGGAGCTATATATAAATCTGAACCGATCTGACCGATTTTCACCATAGGTGTCAAATATAAAATGTTATGCCACATTTGAAGGCAATCTGATCAAATATGTGGTTTCTAGAGCGGGGATACTCAAATTGGGAGCGAAATTTGTATGGGAGCTATATATAAATCTGAACCGATCTAACACATTTTCACCACAGGTGTTTCTAGTTGAAGAAAAGATGTTTGGCCAATTTTGAAGAAAATCTATTAAAATTTGTGGTATCTAGAGTGAAAACAGCCAAATCGGGAGTGAAATTCGTATGGGGGCTATATCGAAATCTGAACCGATTTTCATCAAATTCGTCCTCATATAAATTTGATTCGATCTGAACGATTTTCACCATATATAGTTCCAGTTGAAAAATATATCAAGAAATCCAGTTAAAATATGTGGTTTCTAGCGAAAAAAGTCATCAAATCGGAAGTTACATTTGTATGGGAGCTATATGTAAATCAAATATAAGGTGTTCTGCTAAATTTTAAGAAAAACGGTTAAAATATGTGCGAAAAAGTCATATCGGGAGCGAAATTTGTAAATTTAGTCACTTCATTCCATGTTTGGATATAGCCTCGATACAAATATTCATCTCGATTTGACAAATTGGACCAGGTCATATTAACCTGTGATTAGGAAACATACTTTCCTTCCATTATTATTCTTCCCGTTTTCGATTTTATATTCTTCCCGTTTTCACTTTTTTACAGAATTGAATTGTATTCGGATAGAAAGTGGAGTGTATCATATAGTCGGCCCCGTTTTTTCGCGTGCATATCGAAAGTGTTCAAAGAGTATGCTTCACAAGGGATAACACATTACAACAAGTTCATCGACCACCGCCTAAAACATTGACTAGCTTTTTAACGATGTGATGACATCGCCTGCAGTCTGCTCTACCCCAGGATATTATACTTGGAATCAATGATAAACTGGATAATCCAGTTATACGTAGACGAGGTTAGGGAGACGCTCATTGGGATTATACCATCGAGGGTGTATTGATTCCCTTATATGTTAAAAAAATACGAACATTGTTTCCGAGAATAACCTCAAAATGTTTTGTGGACAAAATAAAACGATGACATGTCGGATCATCCGGATTCACAACTGAGTGAGTCCGGAGTACGGAGTCAATAACTGAAGACATGTGAGTGATATTAGCTCATTTAGGAATGACAGCACCCAACTCTCGAATACAGGACACATTTAATCAAGAGTTGGAACTTGAAAAAAAAAAACAATTAGGCAAGTGTCCTTTCCACACAAAAATCTTTTACGACCAAACGACAATGTTTTTTTTCTGAGTGCTATTGCAGATTGTCAACGTCAACTGTTTGAAACCATTTATTGTCTCATTATTTTCAAAGAAATGTACATCTGATACCATTTCCGAAAAAGGTGTTTTAATTATTTTTTTCTCTTTTTTGACATTTTCATGAAGTATCCATTTTGACGTGTTAAATGTTTTGAAAAGGGGTTTTCCACAAGATTGCGATGAAACTCTAACGAACGTTCTGCTGTTGAATCCAGTGTTGCCAGTTTAGGGGATTTACCCCTAGATTTATTGGATTTTATGGCTTCGGGGATTTTCTGGGGAGAAGAATTTGTTAGGAGAATTATTGGGGGGAAGATATATTCCATGAGATTTTTATAAGCAATTGTCATCATAGTATTTGGGCGATGACCAAAAAGCCTATTGTAAATATCGTAAATTGAATATTGTATTAAATATTCAACTGATAAATCGTTTAATAACTAATAAAGATCAACTTAAACTTGTACGAAGAATTAAAAGCGTCCTTTTTATGTCTTACGAAAGAGGCAAAAGAAACAAGTAAAAAGGCGTTTAGTTCGGCCTTCCACCACGGAGTGCACTCCGCAGTATTACAGGCAGATTAGTGACTGTCGACTCTCCAGTTTTATTATTTTTACCCTAAAAGTGCGAATTTGCGATAAATACTCATATTTTGCGTGTCTACGAAGACAGATCCTTAAGGTACGAACATCGAAATATATCTTTACTTTTCGCATCTACACAGTCAGAGAAATGTACTCACCGAATTTCACTATTCTAACTGCATACGTCTGATATACCCATTCACCCCATTTTCCACCTAAAAGTACAAATTTCTAAAAATGACTTTATGTTTCTCGTCTTCAAAGTCAGATGAATTCATACACCGAATTTCATGATTTCAACTTTAGCGGTTTGGTTGGTACCATTCTTATCCCTCTTTTCCAATTGTTTCCGTTGTGAACATGGCGAGAGATGCAATTCCAAGGAGATGCAAAGGATGTTCAAGAAAATATTGCGCGGTGATAACACTTGACATCAGCAATGCGTTTAATTTTGCAGGATGGAAGCACATAATTCTGTCTTTGATTAGACTCAATGTACCGGAGTATCTAATTAACATAGTGATGGACTACTTCACAAATCAGTCGCTGAAGTACGAGACGGATAACGGTATGGAAACACGCAATGCTACTGCTGGTGTTCTGCAAGGTTCGGTCTCGGTTAGGTTCGGACCGCTGGTATGGAACATTATATATGACGGAGTATTCAAAAATACCAGAAGAAGTAAATATTCTATACATAGCTGTAGTAGTGCAAACACGTCACCTAGGTGAAGTGCAGATATACGTAAAGGCTATACGCACGCAGAGCCGAGTTAAAATCGCCGTCGACGGCGGCGCTGTAATAAAATTCTAATTATCATTTAACATTTGCCTATGTTCTAGAGCTTAAATGATTGTGATGTTATCTCACCCTTTCAGAATCCTATTCTCAGTTTGAAAGTATATATTGCAAAATTTGGTCTTTACCAAAGTTTTTTTATAGGCAATGTAAAATGGCCAACGTATTTCCAACATTCAGCGCCAGGTCCGGATGATATTGTTATTATTGCGACATCCATTGCGAGGCTTTTATTCGCCACATTTATTTCCACAACTTTCAATACTTCAACTGAATCCGATAAATCCATTTCAATATTATTGGTGAAAAACTTAGTAATAGATGGTTGGTGTTTCATATTTATATTTATTATTTTGATTTTTGCTGTGGCTTTTGCGCGTTGATTAAAAATTGTTAAATGGTTGTTTAAAAAAGATACAAATGTCTTTAACCTATCATTTTAGTTTTCGCTGCGCCGATTTCAGCTGTAGTCATCGAAGGCTGCGTGGCTGCCGACTTGCGCAACCTTGGCTCCTATCTCTATACGCACTATAGGAAACAGAAGCAGTGCTGATAACCGCCAAAAGACAGACAGAAACTCTGGAAGTAAAAGTAGGAAAGTCGATCATAAAGTCATCCGATGCCATAAAGTCTTAGGAATTACGATCGACAGCTGCCTAAATTTCAAGTAGCACACCGAAATATATACTCCTTCGAAAAGGCAAAAAAAACATAGACAAAGTCGAAGAATTCTACTCTCTTGAGTCGCAAATTCTGTTCCTCTTTAAGTATCTCCAATATGGGTAACATCGCTGATGTTAAACTCGAAGAAATTATGTTCTCTATCTTCCGCAGAAACTTTCTAAGAGTCTGCAGCGGATATCGCACAATTTCACAATTTCTGTGGTGGCGGACATAATACCAATAGACCTAGCAAGAGAATTTTCAAAATATGCGAATTAAAGAGAAAAACACCAGACACAGACTACTTACTTATTAGACGTGCGGTGAGATGAAACTCTATAGGAAAACTGGCAAAGGAGACTACCTCTACCGATTAGGACATGACAATTCGCCCAGGTGTCTTTTATGTGTCGACGATGATGGAAACGCAGAACATGTAGTCCGAGATTTACGTGAAAGCGCAATAATCTTGAATTCGTTTTGAGCAATTGTCTGACAGCCGATAATGTGGTCGACCTGATGCTTAGGTCGGAAACAAATTGGAAGAAAGTGAACGATTTCATCAAGTATATCCTACGAAATGAAGAGGAACAGATAGATAAACAAACGGACATGGCTATATCATCTTAGAAGTTTACCACAACCCAGAATATATATACATTATATATATAAAAATATATAACGGAATATCAAAATTCCATGTCATTTTCATTTCTAAGTGCATACAAAGTTAACAAACAAATTTGAGATCGAAAATTTCATGGATTTCACATGCATTTTATTTTATAGTAAATCTGTTTTCTAAGACATAGTAAACGATTTCGATTAAAGGCAGTGGATTTGTAATTGCTGTATTAGAGATATTACTGGAGATATTCGATATATAGCTATATGAGTGATCAATTTTAAGAATTCTGCAACTGAATATTGTCCCACGTAAAATGCTTAATGGAATTATATATAAAATGACGATTTTATTAGCTAAATATAATTTATTAGAATATAAAACTTTCCACCAAAAATGTACCGGTTTTCAAAATAACACTCCATCACGAAAGGGTTAACAAGTATGATTTCGGAATTATCTAATTGAAATAGTTCGAAAGGCTCAAGCCGGGGTGGATCAATTTTATGATACCGTTTACAAGGGTTTCAATACAAAGCCTGGATCATTTATGATAAAGTTTACTTTATGTCGTACGCATTGTGGAGATTTTTTCCCAAATAATTTTAAATCGGTGGCTTTTGAGAGGGAGAGGGATTCGAGAAGCCACTTATGTGGACGCCGCACAGTGGCTCAGAATCAAAATAAATCGGCCAAAATTCAATAACTTTTGTTCTAGTAGACATTTTTGAGTTCTGTAAAACACCAAATTAGACAAGCATTATTTTTAGATATTAACATTAAAAATCGGATGACCGGATATATTTTAGAGATTTTAAAGAAAATTATTTTTTGTTTTTATGTTCTTATGTTCTGCTTTAGAATGTTTGCTATTAAAATATAGAGCAAAATGTTTCTTTCTGACTATTTATGTTTTAATGATTTTTTGGAGATTATTGCTAAACCACTGTTTCTATGTGAAAGTGAAAATCGCAATATTTGTAGTAATCATCGAACATTTAAGCGGGTGTGATCGAACATATATTTCCAAAATAAGTGTGCAAATATTAGTAAAAATTTCCATAACATATTGTGTATGATTTTTAGAGAAAACAATAAAAATAGAAAAAATTCTTTTCAGGGTAGTGTAACCCCTTTACTCAGCATTGTTATTTGATTCTAATTTCATTTGATAACTATCAGTGGTGTTGCAATACCCACACATTAATCAGAGAACAATTTAACCCTTGAGTAAGAAACCCGAAATGTTTAACAGGCACTTTATCGCTTCGAAAAACCGACTATGAGAAAATAGTGTGATTAGGTGTTTTTGAATGTAATACATTGTGTAGGGATTACTCATGAGTAGAACTCCTGTATGGAGTGATTGTGTTGTCATGTTGTCCTCAGCTATATCTATATATATAAATGAATCTGTGTTTGTTTGTTCTTTATAGCAGCCAAAACTACTGGACCGATCTTCTTGAAATTTTCACAGTATGCTATACAATTTTTTGATATTTTCAGTGGGCATCCCAACAAATTGGGGTTTTATTCGTTTTTTATAAATTAGCATATTTGGAGTACAGTTGCAGCTAGAGCCTTGAATTTTTGTGAAAGTTCACTAATTGTTAGTCTGCACAGTTGTGCCAAAAATGGGCGGTATTGGAAAAGTGGGCGTGGCACCTCCCATACGAAGTTAAACCCAACTTTGAATATTGTCAGTTCTAGGACACCTAGAGTGCTGAAATTTTGTGTAAGTGCATCTAGCATCAATGTGCCAAAAATGGGCGGTATTGGAAAAATGGGCGTGGCACCTACCATACGAAGTTAAAACCCAATTTTGAATATTGTCAGTTCTAGGACACCTAGAGTGCTGAAATTTTGTGTAAGTTCATCTAGCATCAATGTGGGTAGTTGTGCCAAAAATGGGCGGTATTGGAAAAGTGGGCGTGGCACCTCCCATACGAAGTTAAAACCTATTATTGACTATTGTCAGTTCTATGGCACTAGAGTGCTGAAATTTTGTGTAAGTCCATCAATGTGCGTAGTTGTGCCAAAAATGGGCGGTATTGAAAAAGTGGGTGTGGCACCTCCCATACAAAGTTAAAACCCAATTTTGAATATTGTCAGTTCTAGGACACCTAGAGTGCTGAAATTTGGTGTAAGTGCATCTAGCATCAATGTGGGTAGTTGTGCCAAAAATGGGCGGTATTGGAAAAGTGGGCGTGGCACCTCCCATACGAAGTTAAAACCCAATTTTGAATATTGTCAGTTCTAGGACACCTAGAGTGCTGAAATTTTGTGTAAGTTCATCTAGCATCAATGTGGGTAGTTGTGCCAAAAATGGGCGGTATTGGAAAAGTGGGCGTGGCACCTCCCATACGAAGTTAAAACCCAATTTTGAATATTGTCAGTTCTAGGACACCTAGAGTGCTGAAATTTTGTGTAGGTGCATCTAGCGTCAATGTGGGTAGTTGTGCCAAAAATGGGCGGTATTGGAAAAGTGGGCGTGGCGGTATTGGGAAACTTGGCGTGGTACCTCCCATACGATGTTAAAACCTATTATCGAATATATTCCGTTAAGTAAGTTGTTCTTACGTAGGAAGTTTTTTGTTTTGGTAACGGAAAGAAGGAGAATCACATCAACCTAAAATCAATTTGATTTTTGACAATTCTTCCTTTATTCGCCGCAAACTAAAGTTCTGTTCTTCAAAATTCTCCATGGAACATATCCATTTTTCTAATATCTCAGGGAAGTACCTTGATTATAAGTGATACATATATTACCGATCACAAGAAAATCAATATGAGACCTGATTTTAATTTCCGTTAGTTCTTCTGCCTGGCGAAGCGGGCGGGGGTTCAGCTAGTATATATATAAGAGCGACTCACAGACAAAATTGAAAAGTTATATCTCTCAAAATAAAGATTGACATGATTTATGGTTATTCCTAAAGTATTTAGGCTCTATCAACATCCGCAGGCTCTATCAACATCCGAGGCGAGGCCGTTTTCAAACTACCTCTAAATATTGGATTTTTACTCAATATTGAATTCGATATCCCAAATATAGGCCCAAAAATGTGCATATCTAATAACTTCAGACCTGCATTATAAAATTTGCACAAAATAGATTTAACCTATTCAAACTACCTCTAAATATTGGATTTTTACTCAATATTGAATTCGATATCCCAAATGTAGGCCGAAAAAGTTGCATATGTATATAAAATTCTAATAACTGCAGACCTGCATTATAAAATTTGCAAAAAATCTCGTAGATTTAACCTATTCCTCATGTCACATATCGATGTACAGGTTGGACCATTTAAAATTTTAAATTAGAATAGGCTATAAAAAAGTACTGATTATTTTTCAAATTTTTGATTTTATTGGAGGCTTTGAACTTTGTAATTTAATAATGGAACACAATATCATTCATATGACTACCACGACTCCGATCAATCCAATTTTTCAGTACATTTTCGATTGTTTCGGCTCAAATCTCTTCAATGGCAACTTCGATTTCATGTTTCAATCGTCTTTGGATGGTTTGCGAAACATTTATCCTTAATGGCTCCCCACAGAAAATAATCCAAAGTGCTCAAATCACAGCTCCGAGGCGGCCAATTGACATCACAATTTCGGCTAATTATTCGATTTTCAAAAACCATGCCCCGTCTTGTTGAAACCAAATGTCGCCCATGTAATTTTCTTGATTTTTAGGAAACACGAATTTGTTGGGCGTGGCACGATAACATTGACGGTAAAGGCGGCTCCTTGCTCATTTTCGAAGAAAAATTGCCCAGTGATGCCGCCAGCCCAAAATCCACACCAAACTCGTTGCATCCACTCTTCGTGGATGCATTGGCTTCTCAATAGTCACTTGTGGGTTCTCTGAACCCCATATGCTTATTGACATGGCTACCGAGATGAAAATAAGCTTCATCTGAAAACATGATTTTTCGGTAAAATTGAACTCACTGGACTAGAACGTACACGGTCAGAGACAATATTCCACTAATCGGATTTCCCCGTTAATAATCTTGACGCAATATAAACCCCAACTTAAAACCGTGAGTATGCTGATGTAGCAATTTTTATAACAATATGTGATTCACAATTTGTCCCATTTACTTATTATCGAGAATAGATTAACTAGCCAACAAGCAGTCGAGATATTAAAGCAATTCTTAACCAACCATACCATAGCCCAACCATGTTCAGTGGAACCACGCTGCTGGTATCCCCATATCAAAGTGAATAAATTTGATTTGCTATATGATACTTTTTGGCATTGTAGTCAGAGAAATGAGCAAAAAGGAAACGGAAATAGCGGTAACAGCCAAACTAAACAATTTATATCCGTGTGTCCAAGTTGCAGCACTACGTGCTCTTTTTGGGATGCACTCTGGCAGAATTACGACTACGACTATGACTGCGACTATGACTTTACTTGTACGTACTTGCAACGAAAACTTGTTATAAAAGTTTTGCATCAACACTACGAAATTCATAGTTTTGTTCTGCATTAAGATTTTTTATTCGTTTAGTCTCCGTAGAACATCAACAACAGCCATGGAGCATGAGTTGCTGCTCCCATTCCGGGCATTTCGGCCAAACAGTTTCATTTTGGCAGAGAGGCGGATTTGAAATAAATTTGTTGTATTGTACAAACACGAGTATTTAAGTATTGTTGTAGTTTTTTGCATCAAGATTAAATCGTACTTTCGCAGCGTGCTTCGCGTTACTCCTATCTTCACTTTTTATTTATAATCATTCGATATTGATGTCAACGCAGCAAACTGAAACAAAAACAACAGCAAAAGCAATAGCAAGAGCAGCATTTCCGATGCCATCTACTGCAGATTACATTGCCTTTTGAACTTTTAAGATGAACCGATTTCATGAAAAGACGATAAATCGTTTTTATTTGTCGAATGTTGACTATTCGTAAATAGGTCTAGGATGAAATTTGACAATTCGCACAAAAGGAGATGTAACTTCCATGGGACGGATTATGTACGTTGTCGATAGTGACTGCTGCAGAATTGAATCGCTCCAAATTTATTGATTTTTTATTGACATTGGCACCGCCTTACAATCTCCTTGCAATGGTTCAGTACGTGCTTTAAAAATCCAATATGTCTGATTGAATGAATATGTTAGCAAATAGATGCATCGAATATAGTCCGATCTACGAAAATTTTACGGATAAAATTTAGAAATCTGTAATTGGGCCAAAATTATCTGCACTGCAGGAGAATGAATTGGAAATGATCAGAAAATACTCGGAAACTACACCCTGGTAAATAAATCCATTTACTTACGTGAAAACATATTGGGTTGGCAAATAAGAATCTTTGTATTATTATAGCTTCTACCACAGGATGTATATTCACTTGTCTTTCCGTTTGAAAAACGAATCAAACTAGAACATCAAGAAACGTGGAATTTGGGGTGTCCATCCCTCTAATTGGTACCAACTACGGAAACGGGAATTATTTTTTCGATTTCATGGGATTCCGGGACATTCGAACTTTCATGAAGTAAATTATTATATTTGATTTAAACTGGGATATTCTCCTGGGTCAAGACAATTTTGCATCTATACTTTATAGAATGCAAATTTATTTTCAACAACATACCCGGCCTCTTTAAGTATACGATTCATCTCAATGAGGTGCTTGTAAGTTAGCATGTGTGCTTTATTACTTGGTGCTATTTTTTCCTGGTAATCCCGGGATGCAAACCCTAGTACCAACGACATGAACTCGTAAAATCTTCTGACAGCGTAGACGCTCGACATAAATGATTTTTTGTACTTTAAAAAATCAAACCGATATACATTTTATCGAAATTACCTTTAATATTTGTAGTATTATTTTGTTCCTGGACTATTTGGTGTATAATTTATATTTTTAAAAAGTCAAGACGTTTTTTTCTGACAAAAAAAAAACATAAAAATACGAACACTTTAAAATTAAGCAAACTCAAAAACTTTTTTCCGTTGGCGGGAAAATCAAAGCTTTGCTGCTAATCTTGATAGATATTATTACATAATAAAAAAATACTAATATGATTGAAATTATGAAAATCGAATGATTACAATTGTGGTTTTGTTTTTCATCATGGAAATACAGAACTTTTACACTACAAGTTGAAATTGACTACCACTAAATGATCAACAATTTAGTGACCGCCAGGAAAACAAGCTGCGATAACAAAAACGTCAATAAAAAGTTTTTTGACTCAAAATAAAAAAAATATTTTTCATATTGTCGCCAACTACAATATAAATATTTGTATCAAAACAAATTTTAAAAAATATTTTGTGTTGACATATTTGGACTTATCCTCGATAACCATAAATTTGACAAAAAATTGAAATCTTTTGGGATAAAATCAAATTTAACCAATGCCACGATACCAATCAAAGACACAGTAAAATATCTAGGGAACCACTTGCATACATTTTTATATAATAATGATCATGTTGTTAATACACTAGAAAATGCTAGAAAGGCATTTTTCGCTTACAAATCGTTATTGTATTCCAAACACTTAAGATCAGATATACATTGGTTATTATGTACCAATGTCTAATTAGGCCAATAATAACTATGGATGTCCCATTTGGTTCAACATCTCACCTTCTTACATGGAAATGCTTCGCGTTTTCGAGAGAAAATGCTTAAGAGCATGTACATCTATATACAGATCGCCACAAAGCAATTACACAAAGTTTGTAGCAAACGTAAAGCTGTATAATTCAGCCAACATTAGCAGAATTGATAACTGCATGATACACTTAATCCGAACAACATAGCAAGACAACCACATGCAATTCCGAGCATTCAATCTAATAATGACACCTTGTTACACAGACAAAGCATACATAATAAATACCATACAGAAGAGTTATGTCCCACCAGAAGGTTTCTTATAGCTAGATAGTAAGGAATCTATTTAAAAAGATAATGGAACCCCAGTAATTTACCACTATTACAGACGGGCAAATATAAAAGCAATAGATGTCAATGCAAACGATGAAAATAGTCTAAGGTTTGATACCAGTCAGGCCCGTGCGCAGGATTTTCTCCTGGGGGGGGGGGGGGGGGTGGGGGTTTCATCTACACTGATAAAAAAGTTAAAAGTTAAGTTGAAATTAACTAAAATTTAGGAAACCAAGTACATGTTTACTAAACATAAGTAGAATTTGGCTGAAATTTTCCTAAATCCAAGTAAATTTTTCCTAAAACCGAGTATTTTTTTACTAAATTTAAGCAAAATTTTCCTAAAACTAAGTAAATTTTTACTAAATCTTAGTAAAATTTTGCTGAAAATTTCCTAAAACAAAGTAAATGTTTATTCAAATCAAGTAAATATTTACTCAAACTGAGCACAATTTTGCAGATTTTTTCCTCAAAACGAGTAAATTTTTACTTAAACTGAGGAAAATTTTATTTTATACAAAGAAAAAATGTGCAATTAAAATAAGTTAAATTTAACTAAAAAATCAAACAAATAGTTTTGCATCAGAGTATGCAAAACTGATACAAAAAATGACAACATGAAATATTTCTCAAAAGTTTCATGATACCTCTGCCATAAGGAGTTGAGCTATTACTCGACGAAGCCAAGATAGGCGCCTTCGCAGTGGTTGTTTAGAATAATTCATAAAGTATTTAAGAAATAAGTCTCTGCAAACGAGCGAGAATTGCTTCTTAGATTAATATTCAAGAATTAATACTCAAATGTATGAAGAACTCGGCATAAATTTCAGTAAACATTTTAACTTCATTTTAGGAAAAAAACACATTTTTAAATTAAAATTTCCTAAATGGAATTTTTTCCATACAAAAAATTTCAGATTTTTTTCTCACTTAAAACACTGAAAATATTCTTCCACATTAGTTTGAATTTTTTCAATTGTAAGAATTTTTTTATTAGATTCAAAGAAATGTTTCTAAGTAAATCTACAACCCTTTTTCATGTAAATGACCTATTTACTATGGCTTTGAAAAAAGAAAACTTTACTCATACTTAGTTAATTTTCCTATTATTCGCGGTTTCGTGGTTCATAGCCACTTTTGTATGTTTAAAATTGAGCACTATGAATGTTGAAATAAGAATAAGATTCATTGTAAACTCCATAACTTTTTTCATGAAATCTTGGCATTGTTGTATAGAAAACGCAATTTCTGTGATGTACACAGCGAATTTAAAGATTCCAGCTTCATCCGTCAGATTGGTCGCTTGTAACATATATATATTTATGTAGCCAGTCGCGAAAATCGCTTCAATTGATGAAAAATCCAAAATTCGCCGCTGCAATTACTTATATTTTAACTTTCTTCATTCATAATTCTGAAACTTTTCATACACAAATATTCCCCATGAAGTCAGCAATCACATGCCAAATAAATATTTTGGTATTCTCAATATAATAAAAAGTTACGCCTGTTTTTCTAAATATACTTTTCACAATTTTTGACTTTACAGCCACCATTTTTCCTATTTTAGCCTGATAACTGGGGAATCAAAATGCTATTAACGCGAAATGATGGAATAATGCAAGAAGAAACGACTAGAAATTTTAATTCCAAAAAAAAAACAAATAATTGGTATTTTAGAGTTACGCCTTCCTACGTAGATACGTAGTAGAGAAGTTACTGAATTTGTTGTTTCTCTTTTGAATAATACTTGTTACATATGTACTAAATACTAACTCTGAAAAATATTTGACATAAGTGAGAAATATAACAAAAATTTTAGTAAGTTAAAACTCATTTCTTATTGTTTCGCAACTAGATTTTAAAATAGAGACCTACTCACAGAGAAAAAATGCATTTCGTAGAAACGAAATTTTAGACACGTGAACATCGTTGTTGAGTTTCTTTTGTGGGAAAAATTAGTTTGTTTGCGGTAAAAATGTCATCAGTTGTTGTAAATGAACAAAGAGAAATAAGCTTATGTATATCAAACAGTTTTCTTCGTTTGTCGAAATGGATATGCATTATAATTGCAAACTCCCAAAACATTGGAAGTAACAGAAACCGATGTTGTTGCATCTATGCTGAAAATAGGTCACATCGGTTCAGATTTAGATACAACTCCATAAAAATGTCGCATCGCAAATGTTAGAAACCACTCATTGCAAACGGAATATACGAATAGCCACACCATATTATATTTGACTTATGAACATCTGTTGTGGAAGTGGAATATGTGGTTCAATGTTTAGATAAAGCCCTTATACAAATGTCCCACCCGATTTCTATACTCAGAAATTTAAAAATGCAAATTGTATTTTATTTAAAAATTAAAGTATACTTTCTTTTGTATAAGTAAAAAATGTCTACATAAAAAATTCTTAGGTTACTCCAATACTTTTTCGCAGAAAGGAAGAATTTCGTCTCGACAATAGATTTTTACCTAATTATTAATTTAGATTCCAATTAGATATATTACAAATTTGTGCAAAGTCTGGCACTCATAGTTAAGTTACGGGTTATCATCAAGCAAATTATTTGCTTTTATTAAGAATGCTTTTAGATTTCATTATGATATCATAGTGATTATTATCTACACTTTTTTAAAATTACTAAACGATTTTGTTATTAAATTTCCAAACTTTTATTGTAGTACACAATTAAAAGTTCATAAGATATAGCTCTAGTCGAATGTCAAGAAGTGGTATCGGTTAATAAAAATGAAAATTTTCCGAACAATTTGGTGTCCATTAGCGAACACAATCTAGCACTACACACTCTTAAAATTGGCACAATTCGTTTAGTTTGTTTGTAGTTTTCATAACCTTTGTCCGAAATTCAAGAAAGTGTCCACGATTTTTTATTTTCATGTAATCATGTTTTCATGATTTTACTGCAAAATTTCCATTTCAGACGAGCTATTTTAAAAAGACCTTAAAAATTCTATATTTTATTGCTTCAGAAAGTGTAGAAGGTTTTAAAAAGTATATGTTCGAAACCTCTCTGGGGGGGTTTGAACCCCCAAACCCCCCCTCCCCCGGCGCACGGCCCTGATACCAGTATCCCACAAAAAGATGAAATCAATATTGCTAAATTAAATTACACCAAATATTGGTGACTTACTTAACACAAATGTGTTATGTACACCACTTCGTGGACTAGGGTATTAAAGGTTAGTTTCGCGCCAAATGTTTGTAACACCAAGAAATAATTGAGCTAGACCCACCTTTAAGTATACGGATCGGCTTAGAATCACCAGCTGCATCGATTAAACGACGTCTGTCTGTCCGACCGTCCGTCTACTGTCCATCTAAGCTTGTTCGCACTCTACAGGTCGCAATTGCTGTCCGATTATCATGAAATTTGGCAGAAGTTACTTTTTTTGGCCAAGGACGATTGGTATTGAATTTGGAGAAAATCGGTTCAGATTTAGATATATCCCCCATACAAATATCCCTATAATTTATACTATTACTGCTCTAGAATAAACATTTTACATGGGATCATGCCAAAATTTTCAGGATCGTGTTATATTTGAACTAGAAACAGCTCACGGGAAAGTGGACCACATGGGTCTATGTTTTGATATAGCCCCCATACAAATGTACCTCAGATTTACAGTATTATTGCTCTATAATGCGCATTTTACATCGGATCTTGATACAATTTCCCACTCAATGTTACATTTATACTAGAAACACGTATTTTAAAAGCCATCTATATAGGTCAATGTTTTGGAATAGTCCCCATACAAATGGGCCCCCAGTTTACATTATTATCGCTCTAGAATCCACATCTTATATTGGATCTTGATAAAATTTTGCACATCATGTTATATTTCAACAAAGAATACCTACTTTGAAAGTGATCTGTAAAGGCCCACTTTTTAATGCAAGTATGAAAGTCAAATATGTTGTTCCATATTTTGGTATAACCCCCATACAAATTGGGCCCCAATTCTACTCTAATACATCTCTAGAACTCATATCGTGCATTGGATCTCGATACAATTTGGCATTTCATGACAAATTTCAACTAAGAATACCTACTTTGAAAGTGGTCTATATGGAACCACTTTCTAATGTAGCGCCCCTACAAATGGCAGCATTTTAGTTTTTACCCCTCAAGGACGCAAATTTTACATCGGATTTTTTTTTTCAAATTTTGCAGATTATTTTATATTTCAACTAAGAATACATACTATGAAAGTCAAATATATGTGTCTTTGAAATAACCCAAATGCGTCTGCCATTCTTCTCTATTACAGCTCTAGAAACTACGTCTTAGATTGGATCATGATATATTTCAAATAGGAATACCTAACGTGAATGATATATATATATAGACCCATGTTACCAAATGTTGGTCCGATTCATCCCATTACTACTGTATAATTTGTATCTGTATGCCGGAAAATTGACCAATTATCATATAATTTACCATATCGTTAAATATGGCTAAAAATGAATTTATAGTAAACTGTATAATTTATATGAACTACATAAAATTGCCTCTACGAAAAACCTGCGTTTAGTAATAAAATCAAGGTATATACGCAAGGAGTGGTGTAGGGTATTATATAGTCGGCCCAGCCCGACTTTAGCCTTTCCTTACTTGTTTTCTTTTAATTTTCTTACCAACTGACCACAACTTTTTATCTTAACCAAAAATTATACTTATATAATGTGTTTTTCTATATTTTCATTATAAAATAATTCACAAATACCAAAATCTTCTCGAATATTTACTAAATATATAGTTATAAGAAAATGTTTAATTATATAAGACAATACTAGAGTACTCCTTACGGAGCGTTGTATATATGTATTAGTAATTTGTTAACTATTGTTTATTGTAGTATATAATTATCACAGTTGATAATTAATAAATAAAAAAGACATACATTTGACTTACGCTGGACGTACATAAATTTGACTTATCCAGGCTAAGTCCAACATTTTTAACAAAAAACATTTTTTTAATTTTTTTGACATTCCTAATCCAAAAAAATTGGTCTTAGTGTTTTAGCGCCATAATTTTTGTTCTACAAAATTCAATAAAACAAAATCGATATTTATCATTATATGTAAATTCAATAAATGGTTGTAAAACGACAAAATTTTACTTTTTTAGGGTTATTGTATTAATGGGATGTTGATGCGATCCTGAATATGAAATACAGACAAAGAATCGATCGCCGAAGCGGTTGTAAGCGCTAGACTTAGTTCTTTTATTTTGAAGATTGGTAAAACGGAACACGAAATGTGTATTAACAAATCAAAACATATGTACATTACAGTGGCTTATTTTCTGAGGAAGATAAAAATGTTGTCGATGTTCCCGACTAAAATGATAGATATTTCGCATTGTCCGTTCGTGAGCTGGACACGTTTAAAATAACCTCTATAAATCAGGTTTTTCTTCAAAAGAATTCACGGTGAATATGATATTGAGAAAAAATCCACTAGATATTAAAACCTGGCCCGAACCTTATCAAACCATGTCAAAAACTTGCATTATGATTCAGTATAAAGGGCATTTTACAATTTTAGTGCAACTTTTGTTGCATTTTTTATAAAATCCGCTATAACTTTTGAAATGGTTGTTAATGACAAACTAATACAGATAGACTCATTAAATTTGAAATATTTTAAACAGCTATTCTTCGCTTCCATTTGATATTCATACCGACATTGCATGACAAGCGAAAGTACGAAATTAAATTATTGAAACATCTATATCCTTTGGAAATTAAAAATCCTGTAAAAAGGACAAACGACAGCGCAATAAAAAATGCAGTTTTCCTATTAGTACTTCCAATTTATCCATTGAAAGACCAAAATGTCAGATGTTTTTTCCAAAAATTAGTTTTGCATAAGAATAGGAAGTCGTTTACGATGCAAGTAAACTCATATTTCGGTTTTTACTTCACATTTAATCCATTGAAGTTCTAAAAATTGCAAGTGGCAATCAATACCTTTGCAACGAGCTTCTGAAAACGCAAATCGAAGTAAAAATGTGGAAGTTATTGCAGATTTCCAAAAAATCAACCAAATTTGCACTAAAATCGTAAAACTCTACCCTTAATACTGAGTCATATTCCAAGTGTTGAAATGGTTTGATAAGGCTCGGGCAGGTTTAAATTTCTAGCGGATTTTTTCTCAATATCATTCTCACCGTGAATTCTTTTGAAGAAAAAATCTGATTTATAGAGGTTATTTTGAATGCGCCCGCGGAGAACACATACAACAAACCAATCTTTCATTTTAGTCGGGAACATCAACATTTTTTGAAGCCACTCTAATGTACATACCTTGAAAACTCGAAACATATAGAATTTGCATGTAAATTTCCATATATTCTTATCGCCTACGGATATAAGTTAATGCAACATTTTCAGTGATCCACATCCTAAATATTTAAACTTCAGTGACTTGACATAAAAGCAGTAGGTATATTCACAAAACGAATTAATTTTATGGGCGAACATGTTTGACGTATTCGTAAAGACTTCGAACGTTTTGTTGGAAAATCCCTGCGAATCCTTCTGAAGATGGTTGTCGTTTCTTTTTTTTTTGCAGAGATTTAAGAGATATGTGTTGTATGTGTTGCCAGAGCCATAGGTAAAGGCGAGCCTCTGCAGCACGTTTTTTGTTCTTAGTTATCAAGAATTTATAAATCGCCTACTCAAAAACAATTTGAATATGATCTTGAAACCAGATATATGAGGCATAACGGAATCTAAGAACCTTTTTAAACACTCCACGAGAGTATTATGTCTTTCTGCATTTGTTTGTAACACCCAAAAGGAAGGGAGATAGACCCATTGTTAATTATACCGATCGGCTTAGAATCACTTTCTGAGTCGGTTTAGCAATGTTCGTCTGTCCATCTATTCTTGTAATCACGATACAGGTCGCAATTGTAGACAGAACCAAATGAAACTTTGCACAACGAAGTTTTTCGGGTCAAGGACGAACGCTATTTAATTTGAAAAAAATCGGTTCAGATTTAAATATAGCTCCCATACGAATTTCACTCCCGATTTGACTCTTCTCACTCTAGATACCACATATTACAACATACTTTCTTTAAAATTGGCAAAACATCTTATATTTGAACTAGAAACACCTGTGGAAAAAATGTGTTGGATCGGTCCAGATTTATATAGCTCCCATACAAATTTCGCTTCCGATTTGACTTTTTCCGCTCTAGAAACCACATATTGTATCAGATTGTCTTCAGATTTGGCAAAACAGCTTATATTTAATCTGGGAACACCTATTGTGAAAAAAGGTCAGATCGGTCCAGATTTATATAGCTCCCATACAAATTTCGCTTCCGATTTGACTTTTTCCGCTCTAGAAACCACATATTGTATCAGATTGTCTTCAGATTTGACAAAACAGCTTATATTTAATCTGGGAACACCTATTGTGAAAAAAGGTCAGATCGGTTCAGATTTATATATAGCTCCCATACAAATTTCGCTCCCGATTTGACTTTTTCCGCTCTAGAAACCACATATTGTATCAGATTGTCTTCAGATTTGGCAAAACAGCTTATATTTAGTCTGGGAACACCTATTGTGAAAAAAGGTCAGATCGGTCCAGATTTATATAACTCCCATACAAATTTCGCTTCCGATTTGACTTTTTCCGCTCTAGAAACCACATATTGTATCAGATTGTCTTCAGATTTGGCAAAACAGCTTATATTTAATCTGGGAACACCTATTGTGAAAAAAGGTCAGATCGGTTCAGATTTATATATAGCTCCCATACAAATTTCGCTTCCGATTTGACTTTTTCCGCTCTAGAAACCACATATTGTATCAGATTGTCTTCAGATTTGGCAAAACAGCTTATATTTAATCTGGGAACACCTATTGTGAAAAAAGGTCAGATCGGTCCAGATTTATATAGCTCCCATACAAATTTCGCTTCCGATTTGACTTTTTCCGCTCTAGAAACCACATATTGTATCAGATTGTCTTCAGATTTGGCAAAACAGCTTATATTTAATCTGGGAACACCTATTGTGAAAAAAGGTCAGATCGGTTCAGATTTATATATAGCTCCCATACAAATTTCGCTCCCGATTTGACTTTTTCCGCTCTAGAAACCACATATTGTATCAGATTGTCTTCAGATTTGGCAAAACATCTTATATTTAAACTAGGAACACCTATGGTGAAAATAGGTAAGATCGGTTCAGATTTATATATAGCTCCCATACAAATTTCGCTCCCGATTTGACTTTTTCCGCTCTAGAAACCACATATTGCATCAGATTGTCTTCAGATTTGGCAAAACATTTTATATTTCAACTAGAAACAACCATAGTGAAAATAGCTCAGATCGGTTCAGATTTATATATAGCTCCCATACAAATTTCGCTCCTGATTTGACTTTTTCCGCTCTAGAAACCACATATTGTATCAGATTGTCTTCAGATTTGGCAAAACATCTTATATTTAAACAAGGAACACCTATGGTGAAAATAGGTCAGATCGGTTCAGATTTATACATAGCTCCCATACAAATTTCGCTCCCGATTTGACTTTTTCCGCTCTAGAAACCACATATTGTATCAGATTGTCTTCAGATTTAGCAAAACATCTTATATTTAAACTAGGAACACCTATTGTGAAAATAGGTCAGATCGGTTCAGATTTATATATAGCTCCCATACAAATTTCGCTCCCGATTTGACTTTTTCCTCTCTAGAAACCACATATTGTATCAGATTGTCTTCAGATTTGGCAAAACATCTTATATTTAAACAAGGAACACCTATGGTGAAAATAGGTCAGATCGGTTCAGATTTATATATAGCTCCCATACAAATTTCGCTCCCGATTTGACTTTTTCCTCTCTAGAAACCACATATTGTATCAGATTGTCTTCAGATTTGGCAAAACATCTTATAGGAACACCTATGGTGAAAAAAGGTCAGATCGGTTCAGATTTATATATAGCTCCCATACAAATTTCGCTCCCGATTTTACTTTTTCTGCTCTAGAAGCCACATATTTTAACAGATCCTCATCAAATTAGGCGAAATATCTTATATTTGTTCTATAAACAGCCATGGCGCAAATGGGTCAGATCGGTTCAGATTTATATATAGCTCCCGCACAAATTTCACTCCCGATTTCTCTTTTTCCACTCTATAAACCGCATATTTTAACAGATCTTCTTCAAATCTTTCAAATTATCTCATATTTCAACTGGAAACACCCATGGTGAAAATGGGTCATCGGTTCAGATTTACATATAGCTCCCACGCAAATTTCGCCCCAAAAATTTCCCATACAAATTTTGGATAGACTTTTTTCGCACCAGAAAGCACGAATTTTCACAAAATGAGCTTAACACGTTATATTTGAACTGGATGAATTATTTGTGAAAGTTAGTCACTATATTACATGTTTGGATATAGCACCGATATAAATATTTCCGATTTTACAAATTGGACCAGGTAATATTAGCCTATGATTAGGAAACATACAAAAATTCTTCCCATTTTCACTTTTTTACCGAGTTGAATTGTTTTCGGATAGAAAGTGGAGTGTATCATATAGTCGGCCCCGCCCGACTTTAGCCTTTCCTTACTTGTTTATGTTGAATTTGATTAGGGATAAAATCATTAAAATATTTTAAACTGTGGAAACCTTCCTCTTAGGAATAGGAGATCTACGCGGGATGGTGTCTATACTAATTTTAAGCCCACCAAAAATGTCTTCCGGTGGCACAAAACTATGTACGAGCTTCTATACAAATCAAACGACCATTTGCTAAATATGAGGTGGGCATGTTTCATATCTAAATTCGGCGAAAAATCTACCCAAGACGTATTTTCCTATTATGAGTGACTATGCAAAAAGTCGTGGAAAAATATCCAGTAGATCAAAAGTTATAGGCTTTTGTCACTAAAAATGGGATTTGTACAGGCGATGGTGGGGTTATCAGAATATCATTCACGCATTAAAAATGTGAATACGATATAAATTAATAAAGCCAGACATTATTAAATTAAAGCTTCGCATAGTTATTGTGAATATCAAACGGTTGACCTTTTCGTGTTTACCTTTTTAATTTTTAATATTCACTTCATTGAGAGCGATTTTATAGATGCACATTTAACACAAAATATTTGTTACAACAGCAATTAATTCCAATAATTTACAAGTACAGTAAATGTGCCAGTTAGAATGATAGTGGTCTAAGTCACACTTTATCCGTTTTGAGATATGAAAGGGTTTGCGTTTAAGTCATTAGAAAAATATTTTTCAACTGAAGCACTACATTTGTATACCCTCTACCTCCAGGATGAGGGTATATTCACTTTGTCATTCCGTTTGTAACACCTTAAAATACTCATCGGAGACCCCATAAAGTATATATCTGTGGTCACAACCCATAACAGCCTAAGTCTGTTTTTCAATATTTTCAGTACAGGAGTTTAAAGTTTTGAATCTTCACTGAAAATCAGGAGAAGGTGTTTTTTGGAAAACTTTGCTACAGATTCCAAGGAAACGAATTTCTTTACTTAGTTGTTAACAAAAAATAGTTGTTTATTCTCGCAGTCAAAAGATATTATCGAAAAAGACACTTAGGCTCTTATGAATTGTTGAACGAAAGAAAGTCAAAAAGTTCAAGTTGAGTTAGGCTATTATTCCAGATTAAATAAAAAACTTTAAGTGCGCCTAAATTGACATAAATTATTATTCTATGTCAACAAGAGCTTAACTCAAGTTAGGAAAATAAAATTGTTACTTTGTTTTTTTGGATTAACGACTTAAGTTGATTTAGGCAATGATGAAAAAATAATGTTTATATTTGTTGTAATCCTAAATTGACTTAGGCAGTTATGCTAAAACGGTAATTTAGAAAAATAACTTAAGCTATTAGGTTTTTTAGGATTAATTGCCTTCCTAGAAGAGATACAAACATGAAAAATTTAGAGCAAATAAATTTAGATACGCTGACTACGATGGTGCTAATAACTCAATTGTGTCGTAACTCGAGTTAGGCTGTTAAGGGTTGTGACCACAGATATATTCTGGGTGGAGGTAAAATTCAAAGACGATATAGCCATGTCAGACGGACATGTTGAAAGCACGCTAGCTTCCGAACGAAAAGAGCTAGGAGGTTCAAATTTGCATTAAATGTGTCTTAGGGTTGCAGATCGGTTAGAATTGAAAGTGGACGAAATCGGCTCAGAGGGAAAATTTTTTCCCTCGCAAGGACAGAAAATACCCCTAATATTAAGAATATTTCAGCATGCTTTTTGAATATGTCTGTTTGCATTTACTTGATATTTGGAATGCACATTCCACTTATAGCATAAAAGCGCACCAAAAAGTGATTCTTATTCGTAGGGGATGAAATGGGGAAAAGGGATAAAAATGAAACTTATCAAACGACAACAGCTAGAAACACGAAATTTGGTATGAACATTCCTCTAATTATGTAGAGACATAATATAAAAGTACTTTTTCGTACAAATTTGTACTTTTAAGGGGTAACATGGGAATAGGGGGATAAAAATGGTACCAACCAAACGACTGATCTAGAATAATGAAATTCGGTGTATACATTCATCTGATTGCGTAGACACGCAAAATAAATGGATTTTTCGAAATTCGTACTTTTTGGGGTTAAAATGGGAAAAGGGGATAAAAATAGTACCAACCAAATGACCACAGCTGGAGTCATGAAATTCGGAGTATACATTCCTCTGACTGTGTAGCCACGAAAAATAAAAGGTTTTTTCCAAATTCATACTTTCAAGGGATATAATTGTTACAGAGGGATAAAATAGTACCAACTAAACTGCTCCAGGTAGAACGAGGAAATTCGGTTTGTACATCCCTCTAATTGCGTAAACATGTAAGATAAAGAGTTTTAAGGGTATAAATAGGAAAAGGGGGATAAAAATGGAATTTGGTATATACATTGCTCTGACTGCATAGACACGCAAAATAAAAAGATTTTCAAAATTTGTACTTTTTACTTTTAAGGCAAAAATTGGTTGAATCATGGAGTTAGGTTATTTTGCACTATGTACGTGAGATAATAGATTTTCAAAAGTTTTACTTTTGGAATTAAAATAGAATGGAAATACACCCAACAACTGTAGCACACACTATCTACCACTATTTATGGTATTTAAGCTTTTTTGACGACATAAATATAAAACTATTTATTTTTTGAATAGACTTGAACTGTAAAATAATAAAAATTTTATATTTATTTATAAAATTATTTTTTTTATATTTGTTTTGCTTTGGTTATATTAAAACAAGTAAGGAAAGGCTAAAGTCGGGCGGTACCGACTATATGATACACTCCACTTTCTACCGGAATACAATTCAATTCAGTAAAAAGGTGAAAACGGGAAAATTTTTTGTATGTTTCCTAATCACAGGCTAAACTGACCTGGTAGAATTTGTCAAATCGAGAATAATATTTGTATCGGGGCTATATCCAAACATGGAATGAAGTGACTAACTTTCACAATAAGTTCTTCTAGTTCAAGTATAACGTGTTATGATCAAATTTAAGAAATTCTCTGAAAATACGCGGTTTCTGGGGGGAACGAAATTTGTATAAGAGCTATATGTAAATCTGAACCGATGTGACCCATTTTCACCATAGGTGTTCCTAGTATAAATATAAGATGTTTTGCCAATTTTGAAGAAAATCTGTTAAAATATGTGGATTCTAGAGCGGAAAAATTCAAATTGGGAACGAAAGTTGTATGGAAGCTATATACAAATCTGAACCGATCTAACATTTTTTTATCACATGTGTTTCCAGTTGAAATATAAGGCTTTTTTGCCAATTTTGAAGAAAATCTGTTGAAATATGTGGTATCTAGAGAGAAAAGGGTCAAATCGGGAGTGAAATTCGTATGGGGGCTATATCTAAATCTGAACCGATTTTTTTCAAATTAAATAGCGTTCGTTCTTGTCCCAAAAAACTTCGTTGTGCAAAGCTTCGTTTGGTTCTGGCTACAATTGCGACCTGTATCGTGATTACAACAATAAATGGACAGACGGACAGACAGACGAACATTGCTAAACCGACTCAGAAAGTGATTCTAAGCCGATCGGTATAATTAACAATGGGTCTATCTCCCTTCCTTTTGGGTGTTACAAACAAATGCAGAAAGACATAATACTCTCGTGGAGTGTATAAAAAGATATTTTCCTGTAATATTACTGCACTTCTACGAAAATCGACAGCCTTTGTGGTATGCAATCCATGGTGGAGGCATCGATGTTACCTAAGGTGACCATCCATCCCGCTTTTCGCGGGATTATCGCGCATATTAATGCCCAATCCCGCATTATCCCCGCATTGGAAAATAACGCGGTATTCTATAAAAAATAAAATCCGGAACGTAACAAAAATTTAACATTGAAATTCGTTAACTGACTTCTTGTTTTCCTATTTTTCTATGATATATGTGTATTAAAAAATATGAATTTTTTCCAAGATATTGAAAGTTTAAAGTGTGAAATTTGTATACTTCTGCCGATATAAAGAAATTAAGGAAAATCAAAATAAAAAAATATTCCAAACCCAGCTAATTGAGAATATAATACATTTAAATAGCCAATAGTTTTTTTCTTGATTTTCACTATCCCGCTTTTTTCTACAAAATCGCGCTTTTTGAATTCATATATCCCGCTTTTCGGCAAAATAGAGATGGTCACGTTAATGTTACCTGTAGGGGAACCAGTACATTCATAGGACTTCACTGACTTAGACCACTTTCATTCTTCTCAAAATTGAACACAATTTTTAATTTTTTTCGCAAAAGTAATATTTCCTTGCCAAAAATGAAAGAACGCAAAAATATTTTATTTAATTTTTTTTTAAATATATATAAATATTTACAGATTGTTCCTCTAGAAACTTCATATTGAAATTATTTTTTACTTTTCAAATAATTTCATTTTATATGTTATTCAAATTACACCGTTGAACAGCACTTTTTGCACATCAACCAAACTATATTTTTATGGGAGTAGTGATCCACCATGCCAAAACCTCATACTCAGTTTTTCATTCTCTGGTCGAATTTTCCTTTAAAAGGACTTCGAAGTTGCAATGGACATGTTCCCTTCCATGAATTTTAGCCGTTTTTGTGCAAGTCGTATTATCACAACATGAGTTTCAAATGAAAGATGACATTTTGAACTTTCTTCCTAGATTTTTTATTTTACAATATACTCTTCCAAAATTCATAGGTCTACTGCATATAGTTTAGTCTCCAAAAATATATTTATTTTTTTTTCACAAAATTCCTCACACAGTTTATGTATTTTATGTTTCATAATTATTTTTTAGTAGTGTATTGGAGCAAACAATATTGTTATTAATTTTGATTTTTATTGGATTAGTCAACATTTGAATATATAAAGGGTGTTTTTTATTGGGGTATAGAACTTTAAGTTGGCATCACTTTTTTAACTGGCGGCCATTTTGTCAGCTGTCAAGTGATTAATATTTAGTTTGGTTTGCCATTTCATCATGAACAGGTTGACAAAAGAACAACGCTTGCAAATCGTGCAAATTTATTTCGAAAGTAATGGTTCAGTTCGCGAAGTTCACCGCAAGCTCCGTCCATTTTATGGTCGACATAATCGTCCATCAGAGCAATTAATTCGGTTAACCATGGATCGTTTTCGCACTACGTTTACTCTATGTGATAATACGCATCCGCAGAGACGTCGAACAGTGCGCACCGAAGAAACAATTGCCGCTGTAGAGCAAAGTGTTGAAGAGGACCCGAATGAATCGATTCGCCACCGTGCACAGCAATTGGAGCTGCACAGCAATTGGAGAAAGTGGTTGAAAATTGGACCTGTAGAATTGTCTTTATTCGAGCCAGCCGCGGCGGCCACATGCCCGAAATCATATTTAAACATTAATGGCATAAAATTATCCTTCCAATAAAGCCAAATTGATGGACATTAAAACGATTTTCTTGTGTTTTATTTCAATTCGAAGTTCTATACCTCAATAAAAAACACCCTTTAGTAAATATTGTACTGAATTATGCTAAGAAAATTGAATACGACCAATGGCGTCGAAAAGGTTTTGAATATCTTCTGCCTAAATCTTTAAAATTAAATAATCTTGGGTTATCAGATGGGGCTGTGCCATATCCATTGCATTTTAAAAATGTGTATCAGAATAGTTACTAACAGCATCATCCGGCACACAGTATTCTTCTGCAGTCATATCAAGAATATCATCTCTGTTTTCAGGATGTGATGAGCGCAATACAACAGGTTTCATAGATTTGCAAGTTGGGTACGGGATTGTATCTCGGTTTTGATACTTAATCTTTATATGCAGAAGTGACAGACAAAAATAACACGATTCCGTGGAGTGTCCAACCAAATAACTGTATGTGCGTATTTTATTGATGCATTGCTTTTATCATTCCTAGACCTTAGTGTTCCAGTGTAACAAGAAATACACATAACATCTGGCCCATACCATTTGATATTTTCCAACTTAATTAAAACACAATTTTGATAACATTCAATCGCTCTAAACAAACTAAACAAAACTTATTGCGATTCGGACAAAGAACATTTTTTCTTTTGCGAAACATACTGTTGATCTGCCGATGACACGAGGACTAAATATAAATCTATTTTGTAGAACATATGAAAGAAAACTAGGTCAAAATATGTTCAAAATTCCAAATAATTACAAGTGTGCAAAAACAAATCTAAATGAATATCCTCTAATACTGTAAAAACGAAACTCACGTTTCTATTAATTGTCGTTATTCAAACAATAACAAAATGCACATGCTAAATAACTCGAGCATTCGGGACTCGATTAATAGAAAACTAGAATTAATATATCTGATAACATAAATTGTGTTAGGAATTTTGTGAAGAACATTTTAAAATATTTCTGGAGATTAAACTGTATGCAGTAGACCTATGAATTTTGGAAGAGTGTTAAAGCAGACAAGAGCCCATAAAATATATTTTTCCTGGAATTTTCTACCACGGATTTTCAAGGATAATAACGGATAAAAATTTGAAAGGACTTTTTTATCCTTTTTTGGTACATATGGTAAAAATAAAAAAATCTAGGAAAAAAGTTCAAAATGTCACCTTTCGTTTGATACCCATGTTGAGATAATACGACTTGCACAAAGAGGGCGAAAATTCATGGAAGGGGGCATGTCCTTTGCAACTTCGAAGTCCTTTTAAAGGAAAATTCGCCCAGAGAATGAAAAACTGAGTATGAGGTTTTGGCATAGTGGGTCACTACTTTCATAAAAATATAACTGGGTTGATGTGCATTAAAATTTGTTCATTTTTGTTCAACGGTGTTATCTATATCACCTAAAATAGACATTATAAATAAAAAATGTTTCTTTGCATCGCCACACATCAATATTAGTGGATATAGTATGACGTAGACCACTTTCAAACTAACACTAAAGACAATTTTGGTGTGCATAAAATGAGAAATGTAATTTTAAGGGTAAATTTTTTATAAATGTCAAAAGTAAAAGTTCTTAAATTAGAGATCTGATCAAACTAAAGAGAAAAATAGGGATATCTTATTTTTGGGATTTTTGACTTAGACCACTATTATAACCGGCACAAAAAATGATCAGTTTATTGCAGAATTATGATTTCAAATATCACGTCACGCCACGTATCACACTATAGGTTGTCAAAAAATTAAACTAGTTTTATTAAGTCAGCAAATTGTAGAACAAACTATTAATATTCCAAATAACATTAAAAAATGATTTAATAAAAAAAGTCCGACGCAATTCGCGATTGTTGGGCATTTCTTTGTAAAAAAGAAAAAAAACTAATTTCTATTTTTGTCACTTCTACAACTTTAGTCGCTAATATTTTAGGACCATGGAGTTCAGTTGGTTCTTCTCCTTTACTAAATATTTGCAGAACTTCTTACGTTTTATAAAGAGTGATTTTTTTGAGGTTAGGATTTTCATGCATTAGTATTTGACAGATCACGTGGGATTTCAGACATGGTGTCAAAGAGAAAGATGCTCAGTATGCTTTGACATTTCATCATGAATCGTCTTACAAACGAACAACGCTTGCAAATTATTGAATTTTATTATCAAAATGCGTGCTCTGTTAAGAAAGTTCATTGCGCGCTTCCTTTTTATGGTCAGTTTAATCGACCCACTGAAGCGGCTATTCGGGCTATTGTGACTAAATTTCGCACCAAATTTACATTGTTGGACATTAAACCACCAACACGCTTACGTAGAGTGCGAACTGAAGAAAATATCGCAGCTGTATCGGCCAGTGTTAATGATGACCACCAATTTTCGATTCGTCGCCGTTCGCACCAATTGGGTCTCTGTTACTCAAAAACGTGGAAATGCCAAAATTGGACTAAGCGGATGGACCACCTAAGACGCAGCCGCGGTCAACATTTAAATGAAATTATCTTCAAAAAGTAAATGTCATGGACCAATCTAACGTTTCAAATAAAGAACCGATGAGATTTTGCAAATTTTATGCGTTTTTTTAAAAAAAAAAGTTATCAAGCTCTTAAAAAATCACAAAAATATACACTCCATCCCATTGAACCGTACGACTGTCACGTATGTGACCATGCAGGTGCCCATATAACAAGTTTTTATTGTTATCAGCTTTTGTTTCTTCTTTAATACCTGAAATTTCTGAAACTCTCTTCAGTTTAGGAAATCTGGGTTTGACCTGGTACCATAATCGTATCCATAGTCAGTATGTTTCATTTTGCATTTACATTTGAGGACACGTCGATCTATAGGAGTTCATATGTATGTTCATATGTAGAAACGTCATTAACTCCACTGCAGCGGCCACTGAGTGAGGAAATACACGAGAATAAAATATCTCCTCGGCATGATCTACATCAAGTAGCAGCGAATAAAGTGTTGCATATTATCACTGAACCCATAGAGTGGCGACTGTTACCCATATTGCTGTGTTTCCGGTATTGCAATCTGAGTAATGTCAGAGGCAGCGGACTAGTAACAAATCTCAAGTTGATACCGACAAAATACATCCAAACATTCATAAGAGAGAATAAATTCGGACTTCATAACGCCTAAATCCATTCGCGTTCCTTCCACGAAATCGCGATATTAGAGCGATTAAGCGATGGCCATCACTGTATTGTCCACCACCACGTATCCCTTCGGTTATATTTTCATGCGAGTATATTACAATCAGTTAAATTACCTTTTTTTGCAATGCAATGTGCTCTCCAACCAAATGAGTGGCTGTGAAAACAACGTTTAGTGTTCCCCAGTGGAATGGACATGGGTTCTATGCCAGCCAGAAATTGCAAAGAGTTTGTGGACGCGCTGGTGGTTTGTGTCTGTGTTTGTAGCAGCAACAACGGTACGGCGATAATGATGCGGCTTACAACATTGTCAGATATCGTAAAACCGAAGAGATTTGATTACAAACGAGGCAGCGCAGCATACGGCCCACACGCACTGTCCGAGGGCATGGTAAGGTATCACTTTCATCTGTTTCGATATGAGCGAGGACGGCCGTAATTACAACCGGATATAAATGATAATCATCACACGCACACTCATGCACACACGCACCGATTCATGCACATCCGTATGTGTGCGAGTAAAACGATTTTCGCAACCGATTTCCGGTAATGAAATGACAATCACAAATAACACACACGCACGTCAATGGCACAGCTGTCTGGAGTGCCCACGGACGACGATGGCAGACGCACCGATCCACCTGTTATAGCCGCAAGTTTATACGGATTGAATAAGTGTTGCGAGTTCCACCGCGGCCCGTAATGTCACTGAGTGCAACTGAGTGTGAAGAATGGCATGCGGATGCCCCAGTCGACAATTTGCAACGCGAGCGATGGCGGCTGCACTTGCACTTGATTTCGAGAAATGAATTCGTCGAACGTCGATTTGTTGGCAGAGGAGGGTTTGGTGGGGATGGCGACGGAGGTTGCGGTGAGAAACTATGATAGTATTGCGAGCGTGTTTACATGACAGGACATATGGTCCATCCGTATCCGGTACCGGTGTCAACAAGATTCAATTCGCAACTAATTCGAAATCCTTCAAAAGGATTATAAGCTATAACGGCTGAGCAATTTCGCCGAGTGTCGTATCCTTTACAAACCGCATACAATCGTCTAGTGTCGTGTCGCACAAGCTTTCCAGCCAGCAGCAAATGACAAAACGAGAAAACGAACGGACCCCACGAACTGTTTGCAACAATGGAAAGTTTAGAGCGTCGTTGTCGTGTTCGTATTTTCACGACCAATCCTCTGTGTTGAATTCCTTCCTAACCTTCCAATCCTTTTATTTTGCTCTCTCACTCTCAATTTGCAACAACCAGAGAAAGCTTTTACTCTTCTTCGGACAGTTGTAGTGTTGGAGTTCTCACTCTCTCTTTCTCTCCTTCTCGATGTGTCAATTTCATTTGGTTCCTTGTATGTGTTGCATACGTTCGTTCGTTTGACTTTTTCCCGCTCTCCTTCGGCAAGCAACAACACGTGGTGGGTGACCTGACAGCCTTCTCGGCGATTCAAATGTGCGTAACCGTTGATTAATGGCATTTGAGATTTTATTATTTTTATTATTAATTGTCATTGTTTTGTGGTCCTATTACAGTCGCATTGAATAGGTTTTGGTGTCCAAAATACTTGATGTTCTCGTTTCTGTTTCTTTTCTATAATTTTAAATGGATTCAAATATTGTTGTTACGTTGCGAAGCATTTACGGAACAATAGAAAATGTTTGTTGTTGTTGTTTTCACTCCATTAATAAATATGTATATTATGTATGTACTGTGAATATTAGTGTAAGTTATTTACACTTTTTCATAATATATAGGCATATATTCTAGGCAGTGGAAAACTAAAACAAAACAATTCGGCCGGGCCGAATATTATATACTCTCCACAATACATTGCATTCCTCAGTATTACCGACAAAATAGAGGCTGTCGAACTGTTAAATAAATTGTGATATTTCATTATTATAATTTTAAAATATAACTAATAAATTTATTTAAAGACCACGCCCACTTATAAGGCGTGTCTACAAAAATGTTTTTATTTTGAAAATTGCCTTCCCTTTTGCAATATGCTTTATAGGTCCTCAGGTCGATATTTCAAGGTGTTACAAACGGAATGACAAACTTAGTATACAGCCATCCTGGAGGTGGAGGGTATAAAAAGGTCACATTGAGATAATATAAGATTTCATTGTGAGAATGACCTTTTATATTTCAGTGTGTTATATTAGTTATTATTATATGAAGTTATTAAGGATATGAAAGGAGATAATAGAAGCCAGTGCACACCACACATAACTTTTCTAATATAATAATACCAAACCAAATAAGGAAAGGCCAAAGTCGGGCGGGGCAGACTATATAAGGCTGAAAATTGGTTTGAAGTTGAAAATTTTCGTTGTTTCCTGCCGAAATATAATATATGCCCACACTGGGCATGGACAGTACAATTACTTAAAAAATCTGTTCGTCCGCTGGATTATGTGATGATATTAGTATGAAATGACCAAAATTGTCATTTAAATTAAAGATCCGACTTAAAAAATGAGACGTGAAAAATTTAATTTTCAGTTTTACTTATTTAAAAAATATTTTATCACTTAGTAGATGGGCTTAAATTCACAAAACGATCTTAATGTATATTTATATATTCAATTTGTTACTATATATAAAAAAATCCACATAAACAAGTGAAGTTGAAATGCAATTTTGAAAGCTATGTGTAATTTAATTTTTCAGCGGACATGAAATTTAAAATACAAGGTTTTCCAACAAGAGGTGTTATTTTGGTATTCAAAGAAAAATTTCATTTTTGAGATAAATGATCGGATTTTTATTTCATAATAAAGAGGAAGGTATGCCGTTAATAATGAAAAACAACATCAGCCAAATGGCCACCACGACCACGCTTACAGGACCATACCCTTTTCACGAATTCTATCTTTGAGATCTTGAATCGAAGCTGGGCTGTTGGCGTAGACCTTATCTTTCACATGACCCCAAAGGAAGAAGTCGCATGGTGTTAAATCACAAGATCTCGGTGGCCAATTGTGATCACTTCTTCGGAAGATAACACGATCCGAAACTTTTGCCATAAAAGAGCAATGGTTTCGTTGTTCGTGTGGCACGTAGCGCCGTTTTGTTGAAAGTAATTGTTGTCCAGATCAATACCATTCAACTCCGACCATAAAAAATCATTAATCTCTCTCCATTCACCGTAACTGTTGATCCAACCTCATTTTCGAAAAAGTAAGATCCAATGAACCCGCCGGACCATAAACCGCACCAAACAGTCACACGATGAGGATGGAGAGGCTTCTCAACAATAACTCTTGGGTTTTCCGAGCCCCAGATCCGACAAAAAAATAACCTCTTACATATTAAGATCGCAGAACACGCTTTAAAAATGAATATTTTCAGCTCCTTTTTCACACCCCAAATCATTGAGTATACCTGGAGATACGATTGGAAAAGTTTATGTAGTTCCATTGATGTCCATAATGGAAATCCGTAAATAATTTAATTTTTTAAACCACACTGTAGCTAATTTAAGCTCATCCAGGAGAACTATCACATTGCACACGCAGTTTTACGGAGAGGTGCGTACGGCCGTACACCTTATTCTCCACGGTATTTTGTTAATAAAAACTTATCATCTATCTAAATATATAAATATAAAAGAGTTGCGTGATTGAGTGGCTGAGTGACTGACTGATCACTCCCAAGTCCAAGCGGCTAATACTAGAATCATGAAATTCGATGTGTATATTTCAGCGTACGATAGGCGTAGGAATGCGGTGGCTGAGGTGGTCTAATACCACCCCAGAACATTTTTAGCCCACTTTATCAATGTCAATAATAGGGTTTTCACAAAAGGATATATTGTACAACTATGATTTATTATCAGAGAAATAGTGTTTCATTAATATTAGTGTTAAAAACTCTTTTTCGCCAGAAAATTCTTCCTTTTTTAAGTTTTCGACATTATCTACTTTGAAGTTGTACAATAAATGTTTTGTATAAACGCCCCTTTTGCTTTTTTTGGTTATTTAAGGGTGTAGCCTTAATACGACCGGCCAGCCGCAGCTGTCCATTTTGATGACGTGTATTCTTATTTTAACGATTGAAAGTAAAACATCCTTTTCAGAAAAATATTATGAAATGGCCAGAATGCAGTGCTGTGGTTGGAAAAGCGTTTTGTTTCGCACGTCGCAAAAAATGTTCTGTGTTAATCAATCTCATAACTTAATAACTTAAAAAGTTAGATTGTGTGGTTTTTCTCCTTTAAGGGAGGGGAGGCCAGGTGCCTTAACACATTTAGTGCCAATCGGTTTTGACGCAAACCTTCCCAGGAGGCCAAACATTTTTTTAGCATAAGTAAAAGCAATCACTGTCGTACGGAAACGCACGACGTGGCACCACACGACGGTTTAGGTGACGACGTGGCACTCAATGTGTTAAAGAATTTCAATTGGTAATTACTATAAAATGTTCAATCAATTTTGAAGAAGAATAACGATTCCTACGTTTCGTAGATTGTTCTGTAAGTAGAGATGCCGACTATTTACATAATTTTTTTCTGATATTCTTAGAATGGACTTCAAAGGGCAAAAATAAAAAACACAAAACATTATTATTCACTGCATGGCGCCCAAATTAAATTTGGTAATTTTCGACTCCAGGAATCGCTGACAGCGAAGGTTTTCCATCTCGAACCTGTGTAAATAGTTACAACAAACCTATGAAAAGAAAAGATCGAATGGAAAAAATCAAAACAGTTGATAAAATATTGATCTAAATTTTCCAAAGAAAGAAGTTTTTTGGCGATGCGTCGAATTAAAACTTGGCTAAGATCCAAAGATCAACTTTCAAATTTGCCAAACTTAAATATCGAAAACGAATTTGTCCAATAGTTAGTAACTTCGTAGAGTTAAACAGAAGTTACTGACGTCAAATTCAACTTATGTTTTTAAGAGTAAGATAATTAATATTTAATTCTTATTTATTCCATTCTAGCACTTTTTATGTTTTTATAAAGTATGGTATTCTTATTTATTTTAATACATTGTAACATACCCTTGTTAACACTTCTTCTTTAATTAATAAATTAAAAAATAAATTTTTTTAAATATTGTCTGTTTTTAGTTGTTTTAAAGACTGAAAACTTGTTTATTTAATATATTTGTTCATATAAGGATTGTAATAACTCTTATTTCATTTAATACTGTCCTGGCTCAAGACTATTTTGCATCTATACTTTTTAGAATTCAAATTTATTTATAACTGGCAAGCAATTTAATGTAGTTCATATAAATTATACAGTATATGTACTTTAAATTCATCTTTAGTCAAATTTAATGAGTATGGTAAATAATAAAGTAATTGATCCAATTTGTCAGCAGATATTCCAAGTAAAGTAAATATAACATGATCTGGAAAAATTGATCAACATCGAATGATAAATACAGATTATACAGCGGTAATGGGATGAATCGGACGGACATTTGAAGGGGGCCTATAACAACACTTGAGGCTTGTGCCAAAACATGCGTCTATATATTTCTCATCCAATGTAGGTATTCCTAGTTGAAACATATAATGATCTGAAAAATTTGATAAAAATCCGATGTAAGATGTAGTTTCTAGAGCTACTACACGTAAGGATAGGCTAAAGACGGACGGAGCCAGTATATGATACACCCCACTTTCTATCTCATTACAATTCAATTCGGTAAAAAAGTGAAATCGGGGAGGATTTTTGAATCATGTAAATGTATGTGTTTGGCAAAAAATGTTAAATCGGAAATAGGGTTTGGGATTTCCCGGACTTTTTGCATTTCCCGGGAAAACGGGAATGAAAAATTTCATTCCCGGGAATCCCGGGAATTCCCGGGAAAAAGTAATTTATTTATAGGTATGTTCAATATGGTTTAAAATATCAACATTTAATAACTGGTGTGTTTTTTTCAATACTGTCATATTACAAATTAAAAAAGAATGTTATTGTCAAAATATTTTACAAATTATTTTTCATTTTACAAATATTTTACTCTACACCTTTTCAAGATTATATTCGGACGATACAAATTTATATTGAGAAAAATATATTCATATTAGGGACAAACAAATTCATAATGAGTAATGTAAATTTATAATAGGAACATGTTACTGAGATATATAAATCATAATTCATTGAGAACAATTAATTCATAATAGGAACATACCAACTCATAATGAAATATACAAGTTTGTAATCAGAAAATCCAAATTCATAATCAGAAAATACGTTTTCATATTCAGAAAATTTGAATTCATAATGAGAAAATATAAAATCATATTGAGAAAATGTAAATTTTTTAATGAGAACATTGATAAAATATGTGTTTCTACGAAAATATCCATAGAAAAACGTACATACATAGCTTCGATTATAAATTTTAGAGTTCCTGATTATGAATTTATATTTTATTAATATATTTTCCTGAATAAGAATTTATATTTTCTCATTATCAATTTGGATTTTCTCATTTTGTATTTATATATCTCATTATCAATTTGTATGTTCTTATCATGAATTTATATTTCTCAATATGAATTTACATTTCACATTACGAATTTACAGTGTTGATTGTGAATTATCATGCTCCTATTATGAATTTACATTTCTCACCGTGAATATATGTGAGTTCCGATTATAAATTACATTTTCTCATTATAAACTTGAAAAGATGTAGACTAATCGTCAGAATTGGACATTTATATCACAGGTAGAACTGACTGACACAGGAAACAAATAACTCATATGACGGAGAATGTTATGACGCATTTAAATTAAAATATTCATTTGTCTGGAGACAAAAATATTTTATAGAAACAGGGGGGAATATTCTAAACTGTAAAAACAAAAGAAACATAAAAAATAAATATTAATTTAATAAATTCGTAAAAAATAAAAATAACATATATTTATATTCCTATTGGATTTCTCTTGAAAGTTTCCAGGTGAACAATTTTTATTGTATTCCTATTTTTAGACCATTTCTTTCTGGCTACATATGTAAAGTAAATTGTTCTTGAAGAAGATATTCACCTCGATTCTTCTAGGGAAACAAGAAAATTTACTTTATGTAAGCCATAGTATTGTCGGCATGATATTTTTATTTCACAATAAAGATCCTGCAAATAGCCTCACAAAAAGTTTTTATTCCCCTAGCTGGGTTTCGCTTAAAATGGCTATTTAGCGAATTTAAAAAGTTTTGTTTGTAGTAATATAATATAAACAAATACTCAACAAATACTCAACAAATACTCATTATTGTCAGTAATGTAAATACATATATGAACTTGAAATACATCTAAAAATTCCAGTTTATATAGTAACATTAAATTATTGATCAACATAATAAATAAATTATTTTTTTAATATTTCCCGTATTCCCGGGAAATTGAAAAATTTTTCTCGGGAATTCCCGTCCAAATTTTTCCGGGACGATTCGGGAATTCCCGGACCCCAAACCCTAATCGGAAAGGACATTTGTATGGGAGTATATTGATACCTGGAATGATGTGACCCGCATTCACCATGTACTTATGTTTATTGGTGAAACATAATATGCAAAGTTTGGCCAAAATCGATTAAACACTCGGGGGCGACATTTATATTGGGGCTATATCTAAATCTGAACCGATCTTACCCACTTTCATCACAGGTGTTTTTAGTTGGATTATAAGACGTTGTGCCAATTTAAAAGAAAATTGGGTACAATATGTGGTTTCTAGAGCGGAAAATGTCAAATCGGGTGACTTTTGTATGGGGGCTATATCTAAATCTGATCCAATCTTTCCCACTTACAGCATAGGTATTTCTAGTCCGATTATAAAATGCTGTGCCAATTTTAAAGAAAATCGGGTGATATATGTGCTTATAGGGCGGAAAAGGTCAAATCGGGAGCGACATTTGTATGGGGACTATATCTAAATCTGAACCGATTTCCTCCAAATTCAAAATCAATTCAAATTCAATTGCGACCTGTAGAGTTCGAACAAGCTTAGATGGACAGCAGACGGACGGACAGACAGACATCGTTAAATCGATTCAGCTGGCGACTCTAAACCGATCCGTATACTAAAAGGTGGGTCTAGCTCGAATTTCTTGGTGTTACAAATATTTGGCGGAAAACTAACTTATAATACCCTAGTCCACGAAGTGGTGTAGGGTATAAAAACAAATTTTGAGTTTACTTGCAAAAAAAATCATTTTGGAGGAGGCTATAGCCCTCAAGCGATTCCTATCAAGCGATTTTCACAACTAGGTTAAACAGGGTTAACAATTGTATCACCCTTCTGACCTAACTGATGGGTATATAATCTTGAAATAGAAACAGATATTCCTCATATAGTTTGAATGCGACCAAGAAAACATTTTTTGCAAAATTCTTACTTTTTTGGGTGGAATTGGGTAAAAAAGGATAAAAATGGTTCCAATCATGCAGATGGGCTAGAATCATGAAATTTGGTGTGTACCTCCCTCGAAATGCGTAGAAACGCTAAATGAAGGAACTTTTCGAACTGGATAAAAAGATACCAAAAAACACGACATGAATTTCAGAATGTATATTCATCTTACGGCGTAAATGCGAGAAAGAGGGATTTATATGAAAATCTACTTATGAGCCTTTCACCCCCAAAGTTGATTATAGGCAACATTAATTATTTGATTTTTTGGAATTAAAATTGGTACGTATACTTTTTTTCGTACTTTTTCTTATCGAACGTGTACTTTAAAGGGGAAAGCGGGTCAAAAGTGATAAACATGGTACCAACCATCGTTTTGCAGCAACAATCGTTAGTATATTCGGTGTGTATACAAAAATGTGTGTACCATTTATAAGTTTAGATTTCACGTCATAAGGGTTTGATTTTACCTAGGTTTTTATGTATTTTTGAGTGTAATTCCAGCTATGTTTATCGTTCTATGTTCTTACGAATAAAATTTTTGTTTTTGGTAATGGAAAGGAAGAGGACCGCACTCAACTGCACAGTCTTCGGCCATAACCGTATTTACTTCCAATTGTCGTTCAAATTTAAATAAATTTTTCTACTTAGGACAACAAAATACGTTAGCAAATGTTCCAAACACCCACAAAAAATAAATAAAAACAACATTTCAGTTTTCTTAAAATCTTTTACATATTTAACTTACCTTTTCACAGTATTAAGATTAAAAAACCTTTGTTACCTTCGATTGGGGGTTTTCGCTCTATAAACCTCATTTTTAACCGATGTTTGTAAGATTTGCACAAAACTTTATATTTCAACTGGAAACATCTGAAAGCTGATTTTCACCGCCCTATATTACAGATTCTGTACAGATTTCTGATATCACGTTATACACTTAAGATTTGAAATGTATTGTTCCTGTTTCAAGCTGATGAAAATTCAAAATATTTCGATATTGCTGAACAATCCTGCATCAATTGGGTTTGATTACGTTACATTGTGGTTTCTCGACAATTGCTGTGAAATACTTCTCCTCTCGATTCTAAGCAATAGTCAATGCCTGTCGTATAAAAATGGCATTAAAATACTTACTTGCACAGTAGGGTGGTTCGAAGTTTAGAACATTGTTTATATCGCCAAGTACGCTATATATATTTTGATGTACTAATATTTATATATGTGAGTACATCAACATATATCATCTTTGCCAATCATATTGAACTAATTTTAGCTATAATCAAAGTATTTTGGAAATCTGAAGGAGTCAATTCGTGAAGAATATATATGTGGGAGATATATGAAAACGAGTCTTTATAATCTTTTTTCCAAATTAGATAATTCTATGTGAAATACGATATGTTGTGTAATTTAGCACACACCGTGCGACAAAATGAAAAAAATTGTGGCCCCTCGAAATGTCTATATAATTCTGCAAACTGACGCATGACATAACATAACTGTGTACTTAGCTTTTCATAGTCTGGCCGAGATTGCGTATAAAAGGACATAATTATTCAAAATTTTTTTGCTAGTTCCATGTAAGTACCAAATGAAAGAGGACACTAAACAATCTAAATAATTTTTGTGTGAAACAAAACATCAAGTATGGGCCATAAAATATTTTTTTTACTGTATGCCTTGAAGGATAAAGAAGGATTCATATTTTAGCGGATGTTTTTCGGCTTTTTTCACATCATAAAACTATAAAAATTGTATAGTTTGTCAATGCATCCCTTTTTAATTTGGTGTCTATATCACGGTTCTAAGACTGACAGAAAAACTAAAATTTTATTGAATAATTATATCCTTCAAAAAAGTTGAAGTCCTTATAAGCGAGAACTCGATCAGAAAATGAAAAATTTAATATAATAGAGAATTACTGAATTTAATAGAGATTTTCAAATTAGTGTCGCGCGGCGTAATATCACTCTTGTATAGTTTGATCTAAACCTAGAGCCGTTGTAAATACTGCGAGGCGGCCTTCCTTTTTCCAGTCTTTTATCAAAATGCGATTACAAGAAATTATCTTAGATCTCAATCTTTTTTCTAATATCTTTATTAATTTTTTCTCAACTGATGATGATCAACACTGATGATTTAGAGCCATATGAATAATATTACGCCCGGCACTCCTCAATATTATAACAAAAATATGTTTGTACTTCACAATAGCTGAACTGAGCTAAACGTCGTTAGTTTTACATTCAGTGAAACGTAACTACGTTGTCATTGGTAACAGTAACAATGACCTCAGGATGGTCCTCCCTAATATGTGCATATATATATATATTCTATGTACGATTACATCTATATGTGTAGTTTCCGCAAAGCATTTATTTATTGTGCTCTCCAAACATAGTGCCAAGTCAAACAAAAAAGCCATCACTGTAAGTGATAAGTCCTGCTGTAAAATATATGAGACCAGACTAAAACCGCAAGTTACACAGTCCTACCGATATGTGTGTTCGTGGTATGGTAAGTAGTGGGTTTACCATCCACATATATCAGATTCAATCCCGGGTGAGGTCATCTGACTTTATTCATCGGCGCACAGTGGCTCAGAATCGTTTTTCGTTGGTCAAAGCTCTGTAACTTTTGAACGAATTGAGACGTCTCATTAAAATCGGTTCAGTAGTTAGTGAAAAAGTCGATGTTGAACATTTGATTTTTTTAATAATTAACTTGAACTCATTTTATTTATTAAAAATGTTATATGAGTAAAGGGTGATTTTTTAAGAGCTTGATAACTTTTTTTTAAAAAAAAAACGCATAAAATTTGCAAAATCTCATCGGTTCTTTATTTGAAACGTTAGATTGGTCCATGACATTTACTTTTTGAAGATAATTTCATTTAAATGTTGACCGCGGCTGCGTCTTAGGTGGTCCATTCGGAAAGTCCAATTTTGGGCAACTTTTTCGAGCATTTCGGCCGGAATAGCCCGAATTTCTTCGGAAATGTTGTCTTCCAAAGCTGGAATAGTTGCTGGCTTATTTCTGTAGACTTTAGACTTGACGTAGCCCCACAAAAAATAGTCTAAAGGCGTCAAATCGCATGATCTTGGTGGCCAACTTACCGGTCCATTTCTTGAGATGAATTGTTCTCCGAAGTTTTCCCTCAAAATGGCCATAGAATCGCGAGCTGTGTGGCATGTAGCGCCATCTTGTTGAAACCACATGTCAACCAAGTTCAGTTCTTCCATTTTTGGCAACAAAAAGTTTGTTAGCATCGAACGATAGCGATCGCCATTCACCGTAACGTTGCGTCCAACAGCATCTTTGAAAAAATACGGTCCAATGATTCCACCAGCGTACAAACCACACCAAACAGTGCATTTTTCGGGATGCATGGGCAGTTCTTGAACGGCTTCTGGTTGCTCTTCACTCCAAATGCGGCAATTTTGTTTATTTACGTAGCCATTCAACCAGAAATGAGCCTCATCGCTGAACAAAATTTGTCGATAAAAAAGCGGATTTTCTGCCAACTTTTCTAGGGCCCATTCACTGAAAATTCGACGTTGTGGCAGATCGTTTGGCTTCAGTTCTTGCACGAGCTGTATTTTATACGGTTTTACACCAAGATCTTTGCGTAAAATCTTCCATGTGGTCGAATAACACAAACCCAATTGCTGCGAACGGCGACGAATCGACATTTCACGGTCTTCAGCAACACTCTCAGAAACAGACGCAATATTCTCTTCTGTACGCACTGTACGCATTCGTGTGGTTGGTTTAATGTCCAATAAAGTAAACTGAGTGCGAAACTTGGTCACAATCGCATTAATTGTTTGCTCACTTGGTCGATTATGTAGACCATAAATCGGACGTAAAGCGCGAAACACATTTCGAACCGAACACTGATTTTGGTAATAAAATTCAATGATTTGCAAGCGTAGCTCGTTAGTAAGTCTATTCATGATGAAATGTCAAAGCATACTGAGCATCTTTCTCTTTGACACCATGTCTGAAATCCCACGTGATCTGTCAAATACTAATGCATGAAAATCCTAACCTCAAAAAAATCACTCTTTATAAATAAACCATGTTAATAACAATTATCGATTCTACAATTAAACCAATTCCATGCAACTAGTTTCATCCATGTCTGTTGGAAAACTAGTTTTAGTTTAGGTTCTGCTTTGGAGTAGTAAAAATTAATCATGAACATAATTTGTGGGTAGTTATATAAGTGTAAAAGTAAATTATAATTATTATTAATTTCATTGGAATAATGCTTGCAAATATTCCACATTCGGTCCAATATTATTTCTATCCAGTAGCTTTCGCTTCATTATCTGAGAACCAGATTTTCTACTCTCAATTGCTCTCTAATGCTAGAGATAAATATATCTTCATCAAATCTGAAATCCTGGTTTCTTCTGATAGATCTCCAAGTCGTACTAAATTTTAAATTTATTTTGTGGACTGTGGCAGACATATTTCTCCATACGTATTTGAAACATATATTTTTACAGTTTTCTTGGTTCAAAAGTCGGACACACACAAATTTTGTTTGTTTCTGGTGTTTGCATTTATCGGATGTACTCGAAAAGCATGAGGAAGTTATCATTCACGTCGTTGGACCTCTGCCTTTAGTAGTTTAAGTGTTATTCCGAACAATCACCGCGAGGCCCACTGCCGCATAGTGGTTCGACCAAAATTCAACTAGAAGGATGAAACTGGTGTGATTTTGATCCCATTGATTTTGGCAACGATAACTTCGTAAAAATGAATTGCATTTGTTTATTTTTCCAGAATTGCAGCTATGTTTATACCCACACTCCACAGAGTAGGAGGGTATATATCATTTGGGACAGAAAAAAGTGTAACGCATTGAACGAGTGACTTAAAACCCTAAGTATGTTTGTACCAAATCCGTTTCACGACTTTTTAAGTTGCTTGAGCCATGTCCGTCCATCTGTCTGGAATCAATTCAAACTTTGCACATGTTAATATTTCTCCCAAACTTGGTTTAAGTTCGAAGATGGGCGAAATTGCCACGCCCCTTCTGGTACCCAAATTGGTACACAAATGACAAATAACTTTTACACGGATATTCAGAATCAGCTATATTTTGGTATTTGATAAACTTTTTATACTCACTTTATGTGTGCAAAATATGACGGGGTTTGCCACGCCCCTTCCAGTACCTCCCACACAAATCACCATAAACTAGGTAACATTAAAGCTGTTATACCTTCTATATGGCTGATCGGAATACTGTTAGATTTAGAATTGGTAATGCTTTTAAAGAGGTTACATCCGTGTCAAATATATACCCTTCTGGTACCTCCCACATAAAGTGGCATAAACAAGAGTTACAATGAAACCGATATAACATCCATACGGATAGTCCTAATCATTTGCAATATAATATTTGAAAAAGTTTTTATAATCACTTTAAACATAAAAAATATTTACGCTTTAGCCACTCCCCTTCAAGTACCTATCACACAATTGTCTATATCCTAGGTAAAATTAAATCCTTCACAACCTCTATACTGGTGCACGGAATCCAACTATTTTAAAAACGTGGAAATGTGTGTGCCACGAACCTTCCAGCACCTTTCACAATTACCCTGACCTATGTAAAATTTAATTTCTTATAACACATAAGTCAGTTTATCCGACTGAAACTTTCTTATACTTGTTTTGAAAGACGGTCGAGAAGCTCATTCAGCACTAAAGTTGTCGTTGAATATGAAATTGACGAAATTCCAACGTCCAACCATTCGAAGTACTGTACGACGGTGAAGTTTTTGCAGCAACTCAAAGATCGTTTGCGATGATTACACGGGTAACAAGCTAGTTTTGTATAAAAAATAGTTGGAAAGTTTGTGTTACAGAAATTTGGCTTTAGTTCATAAAATCGTATAATATTATTTAACAAATTGCACCGTATCAAGCCAAATGTAGCATATAGGCAACATTACGAGTTAGTCCTATAAAATAGTTAAATCAGATATTTTTTATTTGTGTACATACGTAACAAATATTATTCAAAAGCGATACAACAAATTCGGTAGGAACGCGAAAATCGAAGAGAAGTCTGAAAATCTCAATTATTTGATTACTTGTAAATCGAATTTGATACCCTCCATTTACGGGATGAGGCTATACTACGTTTGTCATTCCATTTGTAATACCTTGAAATATCGACTAGAAATCCTATAAATTATACATATTCTTGATGGTCATAAAATTCTAAGACGATTTAGCCATGTCCGTCCGTCTGTTGAAAGCACGCTAGCAGCTACACGAAAGGGACCACGACGTCCAATTATTTACAGAATACGTCTAATAGTTGTGTATTGCTACTGTTGGGAAAAATCGGTCGACAGGGAGAACAATTTCCCTCACAAGGTCTGAAAATACCCCTAATATTTAGAGTATTTAAGCATGGTTTTTGAATATGTATGCTTATAAATGCGCTTTCCCCTGATAACATAAAGTGATTCTTATTTGTAGGATGTGAAATGGGGGCAAAAAGGGATAAAAATGGTACCGGTCAAACGAAAACAGCTAGAAGTTTATAGGTATATAGAAATATATAGGTATATATAGGCTAGGTATATAATATAAACGGATAAAAATAGTATCAACGAAACGGATGTACCTAGAATAATGAAATTTGGTGTATACATTCCTCTGACTGCATAGATACGCAAATTAAAAAGTTTTGTCCAATTTGTTTTATTCTTTCGAGGTACAAAATGGGGACATAGGGATAAAAATGGTACCAACCTATCCCCTACAGCTAGAATAATGAAATTAGGTGTGCACATCCCTCTAATTGCGTCGACACGTATAATAGAGGGATTATTCGAAATTCATACTATTAATGGGCTAAAATGGGATGAAGGGATACAAATGGTATTAACCAAAATGGTCGCAGATAGAATCATGAAACTCAGTGCACACATTTCTCTTATTGCATAGACGCGCAAAATAGAAAGATTTTTCAAATGGGTTTTTTGCCAAAAAAAATTTAAACAATGGAACGAAATAGAAACAAATCCCAATAAAAGCATATAGATGCATTTTAGTAGAAAAGTCAAGCATACATTCGTTCAAAAATAGCGTTTTCGGTCGTCTACATTTATTATTATTTCTCAATTCAATTCTTCGCGGGAATACGTCTATTTAAGAAAACCCCTAAATATAACAAAATACAATTTTCTTTAAATAAACCTTCATTATTTGAATTGTGCGTACGAGTTTTCACACAATACCATTTTCAATGTTCCTACCTCGAACCTTTTATCTTGATTTTACTAATTCTCAATTGGTCATATCTTTAAAAAATCATTTTTCCGTTCTCTAAAAAATTGCATACAAATTCTCTACAAAGTAACGCCAATGTAATAAAATCGGAAGACAGATTTAAATTTTTTTAAAATTAGCCAAGAAAATCGTCAACTGTTTTATTAATCGTCATGTCGCCAAACATATTTAAAATTCGCCACGTTTGGCGAGAAATCGCCATATCTGACAAACCTACATTCTATATGTAGCCGTTTAGCTGGTACCATTTCAAACCCTCTGTTCCCATTGTATCCCTTTGTTTATGCCGTCAGAGGAATGTATACACCGAATTGCATTATTCTAGGTGTAGCCGTTTGTTATTTAGGTGACATTGGTCCATGAAAACAGGAGAAAGAGATCAACACAATATTAGAAACTGCTTCATAAAGGAGAAAAAGTATATTTTTTAATGTTAATTGTTTTTTAACCAGTAATCTCTGCGTTGTAAGTGTATTTTGCATTATAAATTGCCTAAACTAGGTCACGGTATAAGCACATTTTTAACTTTTATTAAAAATAATAAATACCAATAAAATATGTTTTAATTCTTTATCATGAAATGTTCAAAATTTCCATATATTGTTTACAAGATCTAAATATAAAATGGAATTTTTCGATTTTTTAACAAACACTGAAGTTGTTTTAATTTGGCTGTTTTTTGCGACAATGGATTTGGCGATAGAGGTACACAATAATCTAACAACCCTGATAGAATGATAATGTTTGGTGTGTACAATGTACACATGTACACTGTACATTAGAGCGTACCAGGTTACAAGTAAAAAAAAAAAGTTCGCCGTACACCTTCGAATATGAAGTATTATTGAAAGGTAGTTTCAAAAAATTTTTTTTTATTTTTTTATGCCGAACGTAGGGGTCGCGCTTTTACATTTTTCTATATAACTTCTGCATTTATAAACGGATTTTAAAGTGTGATACATCGATGTTTTTGTCCGATTTTTTTGTCTTTGAAGTCATTGAGCTCAAACATGATTCATGATTTTATGCGAGCTTTAATTTTCGATTATTAGAGTGGTACATTAGGGTAGTAGCAACTGAGAAATGATGGGTAAGTACCAGAAGGGGGTGCTTGAGCTCAATGACTTCAAAGACAAAAAAATCGGCCTCGTCGAGACAAAAACATCGATGTATCACACTTTAAAATCCGTTTATAAATACAAGTTATATAGAAAAATGTAAAAGCGCGACCCCTACGTTCGGCATAAAAAAATAAAATTTTTTTTTTTGAAACTACCTTTCAATAATACTTCATATTCGAAGGTGTACGGCGAACTTTTTTTTTGAGGTACGCCCTACTGTACATCCCTCTAATTGCGTCGACACCCAAAATAATGGGATGGGAGAAAGGAGATAAAAATGGTACCAACCAAAGGACCGTAGTTTGAGTCATTGAATTCGGTCTATACATTCATCCAACTGCATAAACTCGTAATTTTTTACTTTTACGACAAAAATGGGTAGAATCATGCAAAATGCATTATAAACCCGAATAGCCATTCCTCGTCGAAAATTATACCAAATTTGATGTATTTAAGATCAACCCAATTTGGGTATCAGAGGATTAAGAATAAAGTGGAAGTGAACTAAGTAAATTTCCCAAGTTTCTATTAAACTAATGACAAACTAGCGTTATCAATTTAAGTGTAAAATTGGCTTTAATTTTAGGCCAGTGTAGGTTAGTACAGTTGAATCCGCTTAATTGGTAATTGTAGGGCTTTTTTCGGTTATCCGATGTTCGAATAAGTATTTCATTTGAAATAACTGCTCTCTCCGAATTTAAAGGCCACACACATGAAAACTGCGATTTACTGTCGTACAAAGTTGTAAGTGCAGTCGGATCCGACCGTCTTTAGCCTTAGCCTCGGTTGCTTGTTCAAATAAGTTGTATGATTGAATCTAAGTATGCTAACGTGAGTACTACCACGATTTAAAAGTCCGATAATCGGGGTCATTCCCGCCCATGTGGTACCTCCATCCACACCTCTGGTTCTAATAAACCGCCCATTGTGATGTTGATTTATGCTGGACAAACAGTAACGCCATGCCGCCATCCAGTGACGGATAATTCCGTCAGAGCCAACACAACAACTACAGACGGCATTATGCCAACCACGTTTTGTGAAACCATTTTCAAAAGTTTTATTGAAATTAGCGATGGTGGCGGCAACTTGGTCGATGTGGGTGTTATTCGCGCATCAACGGGAAACACACAAAATGAAATCACGTTTGTGCATGAAAAACCTCTTAGTTTTTAATTAGTAAAACCAAAAGTTATTTTAATTTTCGGTTTTGATTGAAAAACAATTTCGATCGAATGAATTCAGTGGATGCACCACACCACACCGCACCCACCTCCTCCACCACCAAAATATCCTTTAAAAAATAGCCCAAAAACAATAAAAACACAAGCATACATATGTGTGTGCACACATACATATATTTGAGCATATAAATAAATTTTGTGCATATGTTTCAATTAAATTCAATTTGCAAACCATTATTTGCTGTATGTAGAAGTACATAGAACCAAGCATACATACATATACGTGTATGTATATGTATCAACCCGGGTTCGTTGTTTTTCCTAAGTTTTTTGTTGCTTTTGTTGTTGTTTAGGAATTTAATACGTTTTCTATTTGAAGAGCAGGGCAAAAAGGCAAAAGTAAATATTGAAACATTTTCATATGGTAATTCATTTTATATTTATTGTATGATTGTGTGAGAGTTATGTATGTTTGATCATGTCCGTACACACACACATACATACATACATTTCATATGATGGGATATTGAGAGAAAAACATACGAATGGCATAAATACACACACACACACCAACCATCCATTACAGCTACGCTTGCATTTTGATGGCAACCATCACAATTTTCTCTTCAGATAAACACTCATACATTCATCTGTGTGTATGAGTGAGCGTGCGAGCACACTCATACACTAACTGACTCACCGACAAATATACTCCTGCCAACATCGACATTTCCGCTTGGCTTCATGGACTGTGTACCAGACAAATATTCACTTGCATGTTCATATCTACACATACACATACATACACAAATACAGTGGTGGTACGTCTACGTCAGGTTTGATAAAGTTGGTGCATTGGCACCATTTGAACCTGAAAAGCACCAATGGCGCCTTCGAAATGTTTGTAATTTTTAAATGATCTAAAATTTTATAAAAATATGAATCTAAACAAAAAAAAAAGGCAATTAAGTTCGGCCGGGCCGATTCTTATACACCCTCCACCATGGATTGCAATCCACAGTATTGACGGCAGATTAAAGACTGTCTACTTCATGTTAAAATATTTGTTAAATAAATTGTGATGATTCATTATTATAATCTTAAAGACCACGCCCACTTATAGGACATACATTTGTTTTATTGCTTGATAGTCCTTAACTATGCATATCTAATTAATGCTTCAGAAGGGTAGCAATTTCCATCGAAATGTACATAAATACCATAATAGATATTATTGGGGAGCCAACATATCGAATTTTGTTCCATTATATCATAAAATTACGAATTTCGAAAATACACTATCTAGCACGTTCACAATGCAATGGAATGTACATACCTAATTCTAAAAAAAGCTAAATTAAAATTTAAAACTGATTTCTCTATGAGTACATGGCTGATTATTCTCTGGGTCAATAGTAAACAAGTAAGAAAGGTCAGCCGACTTATTTACGGAACGACTAAACCGACTTCACCAACACTGCCAAAATTCCGACCACGCGTATGGAAATTATAAAGACTTGTATAGGTGGCGTCGGAGAGTGGGACAATGTGGTCCAGAATGTCAAGATCGCAGAAGATTCCAGTCATCCGCAGTCATTATATCTAGCGTAGAATGTACTGCGTCAGGTTACTAGAAGGGACAAAACCACCCGGATCTCATATCCTTATATAGATTAGAAAAAATATTATCAAATTTCAAAATATTACTGATTCTGAATAACCATATGTAAATTATATTGATTTTATTTTTCCACCGACGATTTAGGCGGGTACCGAAAGAGACGTATAAATTTCACTCAATATGAGCTAATTTTGAATAAATCCCTAAAGTCCTTCAGAAATTATAGTGGACATACAGACGGATATGAAACAAATATAATTTGGGTCATAAGTCACTCTTTCGATGCGATACTCTTTTTGCCTGAAAAAATTTACTGCAAATTTAATATTTCAAAATATTATTGTCTAAATCCATGTGAAACGGAACAGAAATTTTATTTCGGAATACGGCAAATAAAGCTGCATTACCCGATGGATCGTAAATCAGGAATTTTTGTCAAAAGGTAATTTTAAAATTTTATTGTGGTACAAGAACAAAAACGGTTTTTCTCAGTCATTTTCAAAATAAAAATGTGTACTCTTACAGAAAATTTGTATAAAATACATATTCATTCCTCTCTCTCAGTACATACCCCTGAAACAGAAGTATCAAAGTTGGTTAAAACCGAACAAGGACTATAGAATTTTATATAGACAACGTAAGTTTGTCTGTTAAATATAAATCTCAAAATTTCGACGCAATAGAGAAAAACAGTAAAACTGTAATTCGATCAACATTTACGAGTCTTTCGGTGTTTTTTTGGATTAACTCAATATACATTTTTGACCAGTGTTCTTTGACCGCTTAATTTCGGCGAAAATTTAATGTATTTTAAGAGTGACAACAGTTAGACAACAGAGTGATGCTATCGATATTATCATATAGTCTGATTTAGTTAAATAATTATAGGTTAACCAAATTTGGTCTCTAGAGCGGAAAAAGTCAAATCGAGAGCGAAATTTGTATGGGAGACATATCTAAATATTACCACAGATGGTTCTAGTTCAATTGTTAGGTAATGTGCCAAATTTGAAGCAAATCGAGTACAATACGTGGTTTATTGATTGTATGGGAGATATATCAGAATCTGAACCGATTTGCTTCAAATTAAATAGCGTTCGTTCTTGAGACATTTCTATGAAATAATTTCTATTCAAAAATAAGGCTGGTTTCTGCGAGAAATAAATCACGAAATTAATTTTTAAATTTTAGCGTGCCGTCTAGAAGATGCTCAATTGTTAACAACCCATGACAAAATGTTATAACGAAGATCTTATGCAGTTTATTCGCAGCAATATTCAATATTGTTTTGTATTAAAAATTGGTAAGGTATACGAAAAGCGCAAATATGTTAAAATCAGCTACCTGCCTCGATGCGGCGGTAAATCAAATCGGTATGTTAAAAATTGTCGATTAAATTTTATTTACTTAATTACCAGAGGTTTTAAGGCATATATTTATTACAGTTAGAGAAGCTCAATTAAATTAAAAACAATTAATTTGATGAAAAATACTAAAAGAGATTTAATGCCATGAATATCGCACACAGTGTTGAAGACATGTAGACCAGTGATGCATATGTTGGTACAATTGTCCTTTTTGGTCCATTTGGAACATTGAATGTACCATGACAAATTTGAAACTCTTATTTCCTAGTTTTTTCTTTTATTCTAAAGTCGCTAATTTGAGCAATCTAAAAATTCTATTGATGGCGCGAACGAATAAAACGTATAAACAACATTTGTATCCAATTTGTGGCATTGAAATTCATGAAACAATATCATAAAAAAACTCATTGAAAACAAGAAAACTCACTTCAGATGTTTCCACTATAGGGAAGTTGTAAAAGCGAAAAATAGATACAGTTCAAAAAAATGCTGTATAAAACGATTTAAAAAGTTTACCATAAACGAAACCAAGTTTTTTAAGAAATTTTAATTTTTTGTTTAAATATTTTTCAGTCAAAAACACCCCAGCAAAAAAATTAGAAGTAGAACTTCCGTAGTAAACACATTTTAATCACATCTTAAAATCCAAATGTGCATTTTCCCGCTTTTGATGAAGTTTTTTGTAAACAACACAAATGAATGGGATACCGAACAATATGGTTTGCTTTAGACAGGGCCGGTCGCAAGGGGGATTTTGGGGGTATAAGGGCTATATCAAAACATTGCCCCACATATTCCACTTCCACAGCAGATGTCCACAACCCAAATATAACGTGGTGTGGCTATTCGTATATTCCGTTTGTAATGTGTGGTTTGTAACATTTGTTTCTAAATCTGAACCGATGTGACCTACTTTCATCAGATATGAAACAACAAAGGTTTCTGTTACTTCTAAATGTTTTGGGAGTTTGTAATGATAATACAAATCCATTTCGACAAACGAAGAAAACTATTTGATCTATCGAGGACTTATATTCATAAGTGGCTATGAATAAAAACATAACTTTTGTTAGAGCGAAAAAACAGATTTTCTCCTTAATTTTAAGAGTAATTATGAATTATGAAAGACTTATGTAAACTCGATAACATTTTTTATGAATATGAATGGCAATGTTGTGTAGAAAATTCTGGAATGTACTCAGCGCATTTAAAGATTCCAGGTTCATCCGTCAGATTGATACCATTTTTATCCCCTTTTCCAAATTTTTTACAAAAAGTGGATATTGCGGTTGGGCATGGTAAACAAATAATACAAATTTATTTTTTTTTACTAGATTTCCCCCCAGGGGAAAATCCTGCGCACGCCCCTGGCTTTAGATATTCTCCACTCACAACAGAGGATAGCTGAGATGGTTAGAGTACCAGAAGGTCCGCTGTTCTAACCCCGATAGCGGCGGATTTTTTAAAACAGAGATGGAAACTAGTGAAAAATTGGTTAATTTGCAAAACTTTAAAATAACTTTTAAGTCTTTCAAAATAAAGGACATCCCTCCTATGACAACTCCATGTTAAATTCATTGGTGAAGATCCCAATTTTCACTACTTCCGAATCAGAGGTTAAATATATCTCTTTTTGCTGGGATGTACCTAAGTTAATATATAATTAAAACAATAAATGTGCCAGTTACAATGATAGTGTTCTAAGTCACACTTTACCCTGAGAGATACCCTTTCTGAGATACAACACAAACTATTTTATTTCGGCATATCTCAATTTTTTTTTAATGAGTTAAAATTAACTAAAATTTAGGAAACCAGGTACATTTTTACTAAATATAAGTAGAATTTTGCTGAAATTTTCCTAAATCTAAGTAAATTTTTCTTAAAACCAAGTAATTTTTTACTAAAGTTAAGCAAAATTTTCCTAAAACTAAGCAAATTTTTACTAAATCTTATTAAAATTTCCTAAAACTAAGTAAATGTTTACTCAAATCAAGTAAGCTCAAACTGAGGACAATTTTGCCGATTTTTTTCCTCAAAACGAGTAAATTTTTACTTAAACTGAGGAAAATTTTATTTTATACGTGGAAAAAAGGTGAAATTAAAATAAGTTCAATTTAACTGAAAAAATCAAACAAATAGTTTTGCTTCAGAGTATGCAAAACTGATACAACAAATGACAACATGAAATATTTCTCAAAAGTTTCATGATACCTGAAAGAGCAAATTTTCTGCTGTTAAAAAAGAGACAGCAGATTTGTATCTTCTGAGATGGTAAACAGCTGTTTGCTGTTTTTAGCAATATATGTGATATGCATATTGTCCCAAGCTAATATAAAAGAAAATTCGAGCTAAACTCGCTTATGAACGCTTATCTATTTTTATATTTTAATTAACAACAGCCAATTTTAGCAGACTGCAAACTCTTTAGCAGAAAACTGCTGTTATGCCAAAAAAAAACAGTTGTAATAGCAGAAAAATCGCTGCTTTTATTAACAGACTTGTTCTCTAAGTGTAGAACTTTTTTTAAATAGTTGCTTGAAATTACATACATACATATCGAGGGTTTATATTCATAAGTGGCTATGAACAAAAACATAATTTTTCAGGAGAACGAAAAAACTGATTTTCTTCTTACAGTTTAATCTAAAAAGGATTACTAATTGCAACAATTAAAAAGTTTTCGAAATTTCCTATTATTCGCGGTTTCATGGTTCATAGCCACTTTTGTATGTTTAAAAGAGAAATAAGTTTATGTATATCAAACAGTTTTCTTCGTTTGTCGAAATGGATTTGTATTATAATTGAAAACTCGCAAAACATTGGAAGTAACAGAAACCGTTGTTGTTGCTTCTGTGATGAAAATAGGACACATCGGTTCAGATTTAGATACAGCTCCATAAAAATGTCCAATCGCAAATGTTACATCTTTGCGCTCTGCAAGCATCAAACAAATTATTTGCTTTTATTAAGAATATTTTAGATTTCATTATGATATCATAGTGATTTTTATCTACACTTTTTTTAAATTACTAAGCGATTTTGTTATTAATTTTCCAAACTTTTATTGCAGTACACAATTAAAAGTTCATAAGATATAGCTCTAGTCGAATGTCAAGAAATTGTATCGGTTAATAAAAATGAAAATTTTCCGAACAATTTGGTGTCCATTAGCAAAATTAGCACTACACAATCTTGAAATTTGCACAATTCGCTTAGTTTGTTTGTATTTTTCATAACCTTTGTCCGAAATTCAAGAAAGTGACCACGATTTTTTTATGTAATTTTCGTGTATTCATGATTTTACTGCAAAATTACTATTTCGGGCGAGTTATTTTAAAAAGACCTTAAAAATTCTATATTTTTTGCTTCAGAAAGTCTAGAAGGTTTTAAAAAGTATATGTTCGAAACCCCTCTGGGGGGGTTTGAACCCCCAAAACCCCCCCCCCCTGCGTACGGCCCTGAAAAAAGGAACAGTCGTTGACCATCTCCGATTACTATATGAAGCGAACAGCTTGAATTTTGGGATGTAGACATAGGTGTATTGTAATCTTGAGAGTCTGTAGAGGAACTTTTATCAACGCTGAACGTTTCATTGTTGAAGCTGCCTCCGTTGCCGAGTTAGATCAGCCGAAGATTTAACTACAGCTTTTCAGACGTAGGTGTACAACTCCTGTCACAAAAGTCCTATTTTTGATTATGACACTATAGAGAATGTAGATCACGCTTCATTACAAGCAGCACTCGTTTGGTGGGTACCATGTATGTCACTTTTCGCTCCGTTTTCCCCAAAAAAAAAAATACAAATTTCGAAATATTCCTTTATGTTTTGTGAATTCGCCGAATTTCATGATTTCAGTTTGGTTGGTATCCCTTTTTATACCCTCCACCTCCAGGATGGGGGTATACTAACTTTGTCATTCCGTTTGTAACACCTTGAAATATCGACCTGAGACCCCATAAAGTATATATATTCTTGATCGTCATAAAAATTCTAAGACGATCTAGCCATGTCCGTCTGTCCGTCTGTTGAAAGCACGCTAGCATCTAAACGAAAGGAGCCAGAACGTTCAAATCTTCCATAAATGCGTCTTATAGTCGTAGATCGGTTGGGATTGAAATGGGGCGAAATCTGGCCAAAGGGAAAAAATTTTCCCTCACAAGAACTAAAAATACTCATAATAATCCCTAATATTTTAGCGTATTTAAGCATCTTTTTTGAATATGTCTGTTTATATTTGCTTGATATTTGGTATGCGCATTCCCTACAGCAAAAACGTGCACCATAAAGTGATTCTTATTTGTAGGGGGTAAAATGAGGCAAAAAAGGGATAAAAATGGTACATATTAAACGACAACAGCTAGAAACACGAAATTCGGTGTATACATTCCTCTAATTGAGTAGATACATAATATAAAAGTATTTTTTCAAAATTCGTACTTTTAAGGGGTAAAATAGGAATAGAGGGATAAAAATGGTACCAACCAAACGGCTGTACCTAGAATAATGAAATTCGGTGTATACATTCCTCTGATTGCATAGAAAAGTAAAATACACCGATTTTTCTAAATTCGCACTTTTTGGGGTTGAAAAGAAAAATGGGATAAAAATAGTACCAATCAAATGACCGCAGCTATAGTCATGAAATTCGGAGTATACATTCCTGTGACTGCGTAAACACGGAAAATAGACGAATTTTTCGAAATTCGTACTTTTTGGGGTTAAAATGGAAAAGGGGGATACAAATAGTACCAACCAAATGACCGCAGCTAGAGTCATGCAATTCGGAGTATACATTCCTCTGACTGCGTAGACACGAAAAATAAACGGATTTTTCGAAATTCGTACTTTCAAGAGATACAATGGTACAGGGGGATTAAAAAAGTACCAAGTAAACGACTATAGCTAGAATGATGAAATTCTAATTGCGTAGAAATGTCAAGGGGGTAAAAATGGTACCAAACAAATGGGCGCAGCTGGAATCATGGAATTCGATGTATACATTCCTCTGACTGCATAGTCACGCAAAATAAAAAGTTTTTTTTCCAAATTCGTACTTTTTCTGTTACGGCAAAAATTGGTTGAATCATGAAGTTAGGTTATTTTGCACTTTGCACATGTACGTCTGATAATGGATTTTCAAAATATGTGCTTTTGGAATTAAAATAGAATTGAAGTACAACCAACTGTAGCACCCACTATCTTCCAATATTTATGGTATTTAAGCTTTTTGAAAATATAAATATAAGAATATTTATTTTTTGATTTGAAATAGATAATGGTTTGATATAATTAAAATATTATATTTATTTATATTATTATTTTTTCAATATTTGTATTTGTTTTAAAGGGTGATTTTTTAAGAGCTTGATAACTTTTTTTTAAAAAAAAACGCATAAAATTTGCAAAATCTCATCGGTTCTTTATTTGAAACGTTAGATTGGTCCATGACATTTACTTTTTGAAGATAATTTCATTTAAATGTTGACCGCGGCTGCGTCTTAGGTGGTCCATTCGGAAAGTCCAATTTTGGGCAACTTTTTCGAGCATTTCGGCCGGAATAGCCCGAATTTCTTCGGAAATGTTGTCTTCCAAAGCTGGAATAGTTGCTGGCTTATTTCTGTAGACTTTAGACTTGACGTAGCCCCACAAAAAATAGTCTAAAGGCGTCAAATCGCATGATCTTGGTGGCCAACTTACCGGTCCATTTCTTGAGATGAATTGTTCTCCGAAGTTTTCCCTCAAAATGGCCATAGAATCGCGAGCTGTGTGGCATGTAGCGCCATCTTGTTGAAACCACATGTCAACCAAGTTCAGTTCTTCCATTTTGGGCAAAAAAAAGTTGGATATCATCTCACGGTAGCGCTCACCATTCACAGTTACGTTACGATTCGCATCATCTTTGAAGAAGTACGGTCCAATGATGCCACCAGCCCATAAACCGCACCAAACTGTGACTTTTTCTGGATGCATTGGTAGCTCTTGCAATGCTTCTGGCTGATATTCACTCCAAAATCGACAATTCTGCCTATTTACGTACCCATTGAGCCAAAAATGAGCTTCGTCGCTGAACACAATTTCTTTCTTTCTGAACTTTCTTAACAGAGCACGCATTTTGATAATAAAATTCAATGATTTGCAAGCGTTGCTCGTTAGTAAGTCTATTCATGATGAAATGTCAAAGCATACTGAGCATCTTTCTCTTTGACACCATGTCTGAAATCCCACGTGATCTGTCAAATACTAATGCATGAAAATCCTAACCTCAAAAAAATCACTCTTTAGTTTGGCTATATGACAAAATTCATATTTTCCTGTAATATTGCTGCAGTTCTACGAAAACCGACAACCTCTGTGGAATGCAATCCATGGTGGAGGGTGTGTAAAATTCGGCCCGGCCGAACTTAACGCCCTTTTTACTTGTTCCCATTGCAATCATTATAAGTACGTATTTATTTTACGTGCGATTCTTATTTTCAGCTGTTGTCGATTCGTACCATTTTTATCCCTTCGGGCCCATTTCACCGACTAAAAGTATGAATTTCGAAAATATCGCTGTGTGGTGTGCGTTTACATTTTAAATAAGTGTACTTACCGAATTTCGAGAAGAGGTTTTCATAAAGAGTGATTAATACTACAATTACTAGAAAGAGTATTGTTAGGAAAAACATTTCATTAATGCCGAAGCCCCACCAATTTAAAGAGAATGACACTATACACCAACCAAAAACACTCACACTCTAAAATTCCATTAATTAAAACTATATATTTAATACTACGTTGCATCAAAATTTTCTTTGGATCAACGTTAACATATTAATGAAACTGTTTCATTGGTGCAAGGAATCATTTATCTTTCGATTAGCTTTATCTTGTTGAATGTTAGAATCCTACACCTCTCTGTGTAATAATAGTCCGACTAGTCAATCTTTGTTAAATAATTATGAATACTGTCGATACTCTTTCGTTCTCTCAGTGTTGAGACTAGCATGATTGTGGGTGGGAGACAGTAAGTCTTACTTACATCGTTAAACCCTAATCCTTGAGGATTTTTGTGAAACTTGTTAATTCGATAGTGCCAAACACGCACAATGTAATTTTGGCGAAAATTGTAAGTTTTGTTTTTTTTGGTGTTGCCTCGTAGCCTGTTATTTTGAGACTACTAATAATATCTTATGTTTTCCGAAGAATGGGTATATTCTGGTGATAAGTACAGTTTTTTGCGCAAACGCCTTAGACATTCTCAAAACGGAATGTCTTTCATTTATAAACTTCCGTCGTGAGAAATATAATTGTTTAACGCCAATAAATTAGATGAACAAATTATATTAAAACGGACAAACTAGTTTGGATAGATCCATCCATGATCCGTGAAAGAAACATAAATTTATACAAATTTTACATTTATATTTATTTATATAACACTGATTTCAAATTATTGAATTGAAATATTCTTTGAAATTTGGTACGCACATTCTGCTAGAGGTTGTGGAATGTATGTGCCAAATTTCATCAAAACCGGAGATGGCGAATGTCCAATGCTATGGTTTTTGTGTCGCTGATTCTTGCATTAACAAAAATACGCCATATTGTATAATAAAGGGTGGTTAAATTTTAAGGGCCGATGTTGATTTTGAATAAAACACAAATTATTGTAATTTCTTTTTATTATGATTCAATTATGTATGGAACAAAATATCGGCCAAATGGCCGCCGCGACCTCAGCGGCTCCCCTCCATCCGATAGTCTCAATTTTCTATGACGCTGAGGCATAATTGAGGTTCTATGCCGTTAATGTGCCGAATTATCTCATCCTTTAGCTCTTGAATTATTGCAGGAAGTCCAACGGTGTCAAATCACATGATCTTGGCGGTCAATTGACATCACCACCACGAGAGATAACACGTCGCTCAAAAGAGCCATCGTTTCGCTTGCTGTGTGGCAAGTGGCACCGTCCTGTTGAAACCACATACCATCCACATCTTCCAATTCGGGCCATAAAAAGTTCGTTATCATCTCACGATAGCGAAGGTCATTCACAGTAACTGTCTGAACGGCCTGATTTTGGAAAAAATACGGCTCGATGATGCCGTCAGCCCATAAACCGCACCAAACAGTCACTCTTTGTGGGTGCATTGGTTTTTCGAAAATCACTCTTGTAAATGCGGCAATTGTGCTTATTGACGAATCCACAGAGGTGAAAATGTGCCTCATCACTGAAGATGATTTTCTTCGAAGTGCACGATATGCATTTTAATTTCAACGCCCATTTTCATAATAAGCCATAATGACAAAAATTTCAGAATCGAGTTATATTTGAACTACAAAGAATTAACGGGAAAGTGGACCACATGGGTCCATGTTTTGATATAGCCTCCATACAAATGTAACTCCGATTTACAATATCTTGATCAAATTTCCACAAACAGTGTTACATTTAGACTAGAAGCACCTATTTTGAAAGCCTGTATAGGACAATGTTTTGGTATAGCCCCCATATAGATGGGCCCCCAGTTTAAACTATTATCGCTCTAGAACCCACATCTTACATAATAAAATGATAATGATAAAATGTTGCAGATCATGTTATATTTCAATAAAGAATAGCTACTTTGAGAGTGATCTATAAAGGCCCACTTTTTAATGTAGCGCCCTTACAAATGGGCCACATTTTAATTATTACCTATCTAGGGCCCACATTTTACATCGGAAGTTTTTAAAATTTTGCAGAATATAATAATATTTCAACTAAGAATACGTACTATGAATGTCAAGTATATGGGTCCATATATTGGGCTATACAAATTGGCCCCCATACTACTCTAATACAGCTCTAGACCTCGATACAATTTTGCAGATCATGTTATATTTCAATAAAGAAAGTGATCTATATGAGCCCACTTATTAATGAAGCTCCCTTACAAATGGTCCCATTTTAATTTTTACCCTCAAGGACCCAAATTTTACATTTATATTTGTCCACACTTAGGATTAACCCAAATGGGCACCCAATTTACTCCATTGCAGCTCTAGAAACTACGTCTTACATCGGATCATGACATATATATATAGACCCATGTTTTGGACCAGGCCCCAAGTGTTGTTATAGGCCCCTTTTCAAATGTCGGTCCGATTCATCCTATTAGTACTGTATAATTTGTATTTGTACCATATCGTTAAATATGACTAAAAATGAATTCATAGTAAACTGTATAATTTATATGAACTACATAAAATTGCTGCCATGAAACACCAGGGGAGTGCAGGGAGTGGTGTAGGGTATTATATAGTCGGCCCGCCCGACTTTAGCCTTTCGTTACTTTTTATAAATGGATCGCTGAAATATATTTCGAGACAGTGTTATTCGATTATATTGCGATCTGAAACACTGTCATCTCAACGGAAACATTACTTCAAATTGTGCCCTCGCAAGTATTTCCAGATGCAGGCATATGTAAATATAATGTGTATGTATGTGCATACGTACAGATATATGTAAGTACGACTGTGTGTCTGTGTGATATTAGCTTCTCGTAACAATTGGAATTGTGAATTTTGTGACTCACGTCGCATTACAAATTCAATTACATGCTTAGGTTCATTTTCAATAAAGAAAATTCTCATTTTTTTGTGATGTGTGTGTGAGTTTGCAATTGTAACGAAAGCCAAAAGACTTACTTATATAATGGCAGTGATATCACACAGAAGAAGTAAGATATTTTTCTTAAAAATCAAAAAAGTCTAAATTCTGATGATAAAATAACAAAATGTCACATCAATTTGCATGTGAATAATGTCGTACCCGCAGTTAGTCTGTGCGTTAGAAGACACTTTTTGTAAAAAAACTGGAAACAATTAAATGTCTCGCAGCAAAGATGTCCTCCTTGGAATACACTCGACGGAAAACGTCGGTTAAACAGGAAAAAAACTGTTCTCTACCCATGCTAGATTCCGATAGATAACGCTAGTATTTTCTTACATATTGTCAAGACAAGAGGAAGTTATTTAATAATTTGGATTGTATTAGTGTTTTCCCGTACTTTTCACATCTCTCATACGGGATTTATTGTATTTAGGAATACAAGGACTGGAGGCAAATTAACAAGTAAATTAAACGTTGTTTGATTAATATCAGGAAATGATATAGCAAGTAATACGTACTTTGACTTGACAGAACAATTCACACACAGAAATATTAATTCAATTAAAAATGAGAAAGTCGACTGCTCGGCCAGCGGTGGTTTATTTGACCCCGATAACGGAGATTGTAAAAATTGAAAATATGAAAATTGAGATATCTAATTAAAATGTTGTACACGACCTTAGAACAACATCGCGACCTAGAACAACAAGGTTCCAACTGCACCAAAGGCTGTTTTGAGAAAAAGTAACTTCAGTGTTAAATATGCTGTAGTTTTTATAAGTAATTTTATTGTGCCAGCGATTATTGATAAATTCTTTCGAATTTGTTCAAATAATGTAAACCTGAAGTATAGCTCCGATTGAACTTCTAGTGTTCTAGAATTTTATGTTCCAAAAAATTTATAGAACTTTGATGCTTATTTATTTAGCACAATAGCTTGGAGAAGCAGGTTTCTATGTGCCACTAGATCTGTTAGAACATAAAATAATCACCTTGTTTTATGAATCAATTTTGAATGAAGATAATATTTTATATATTTAAATAGACTATTAATGAAATTTATTTCTTTAAACCAAAAATAATATGACTTTAAGATTCGCATAACCTGTTACGTATTTTCGAAGAAACTATAGGACTCAAATAATTAATTCCATCACTATTTTAATGAAATGAAATCGTTTCCCTCTAGGTTTAATCTAAAAAATAAAAAAATGTGAATAAAATCATACCTATTAAAAATATACTAGCAGAACCCAGCACTCTAGAAATGAATATATTCTATAAATTAATAAAAGAATTAAAGTCTTATCTGGAATTGTCTTCAACAATACAACATATTTTCGAAATGTATATAATACTTTGCAAATTGTTCCCTTTAAAAGAGTGTAGTTCGTGTAAAAACTGCAACTATGTGAATGGATTCATTTGTTGTCCTTTCCCCATTTCCCCCTAAAAGTACAAAGTACTAAAATTACGTTGATATTTTTGAATATAGCTACAGCAGTTTATGAATTTTTGTCTCTTTATGTCCGTTGCCCCTGTAAGTACGAAGTTGAAATATCCTCTTTATTATGCTCGTCAACACATTCCGAATTTCATTATTAAAGATTACAAAATATTAAGAACTACAAAAATCGTTTATTTTGTGCGTCTACTGAAGTAGTGTAATACACGTGTCGAATATCATGATTTGTTCAGACAGATGGTACCATTTTTCCTTATTTTCCTCCATTCCCATCTTATTACACCTCTACGCTGTAAGAGGAATTTACACCACAATTGCAAGATTCAAGCTCCAGCCAGTCATGCAATAGCAAAAGTTTACATAGTGAAAACACCCGCCGGTGCAGTGTTTTCAAGCTTTTCCCTTCTCTTTTTCCAAAACCTAAAAATCCACTTATTACAAAATTTAAATTCTCAACAAAAATAAATGTTAATAATGTACATTCTGTGTGAGCAAAAATCCACGTTTTCGGCATTGTGTACAAAATCCACCAAATTTCCCATACAAATAATCCACCGATTCTTTCGGATTCTGTAAAAATCCGGTCGGCATATCAGATATAACTCCGTACAACTCTGGGACGTGGAGCCTCCAATTAGAATAATATTGATGTAAAGCATCCTTGAAGAATCAATTTGCACATACTGAGACACAAAACTGTCTACCGGAGTGATTATAAACAAAAAATTGAAGTAAATTAAGAATTATTTAATTCATTTACAACATCATTTATTCACTTATGAATATTTTTAGGTTACAATAAAAAACAAAGTGATATGACTAAAAGCGCAAACTGTGTCTTCAGACTCAAGTATTCTGTTCTTTAATCAATACCTTTAAAATAATTCATTTTGTGAAGTGTAATTATTATTTTACAATAAATTTTGTTTACCGATAAAATTTACTATGAAGTTTTATTTTCTACCAGTAAGGTCATATCTTGTGCAGATCCTCTTAAACCAAAGATTTCCCATCGGATTTTGTTGCAAAATCCGTTCAAATTTAACATAGCAGAACACGCTATTAACAAATTCTATCCACGAAACCATAAAAAATCATCTAAATCTAAGGAGAAATCCTCTGACTTAACTCTTTATTTTATCTGATTGATTCACATTTTATCTGAAGATAAATGGAGAAATAACCTTGCATCACTACATTGCAGTGACTTCAAAAACGTAATTCAAAAACCCAAAAAAACCGAAGCAAAGCACACACATTCAAACACAAATGATTGTCTCTTTGCGAATAGCTCCGAGAGAGAGATGTCGAGATAAAAGAAACAAAACCAAAAACATAAACACACAAACAAATGGTCTTCGTTGAGTGAGCTCTCTTAAAATAATCGAAAACAAAAAATTTTATACAAAAATGTAATTCTGCACTTCTTTGGGGCAAGAGCTTTCCAATGATAAATAATAATAATAATTTTATTAATAGCAATGCATGAAGAATTCTGGATTTCATTCAAATTTATGATTTAATTCATTTAGAGTACTTTTACTATGGCTGGGCATATCCAAAACAGTTTGTCCATAATTCCGTGCTTAAATATAGAACATCACCAAATAAAGGCAACCAATGATTCTACTTAAATTAATAATATTAATTTCAGTATTTTTATGCAAAACTTATAATATCGATTATTTGGGTCAATTTATTCGAATTATTTGTTAATCGAAAATCATGATTTTTGAAACAATTATTCGATTGAAAACAATTATTTGATAAATCGAACAAAATTTCATCGGTTGGATACCCTAGTATTTTGTCTTTGTCAAATTACTGGTCGGATTTGTTGCCCGATCTTAACAAAACTTCGCACAAACATTTATTTCAGGTCAAGGTCGAACGCTATTTAATTTTAATATAATCGAGTCATATATAGCTCCCATACGAATTTCGCTACCGATTTGACTTTTTTTTGCACTAGAAATACATAATTTAACAGATTTTATTCAAATTCGCTACAACACCATTTGGGAGAACGCCTTATATTTCTACAAAATTATTAAATGTATGGAAGTATTTAAAAGTCATCTATATCAACATCGAAGGTCATTGACAACAAATATGAGCTCGATCGGTTGAAAATTGCAGTGCCGCAAGCATGTTGAAGTTCCTGAGATGAAATATGAAAATAATAGGACCCACATAAAAACCTTCCCGATTTCACTTTTTCACCAACTTGAATTGTAATGGGGTAATGATGACATGGCAGCAATACAGAAAAACAATTTTTTATTACCCAGAAATTGAGAGTATTACTACAAATTTGGGGCACAGATTTTAAAGTCTTCCACATTTAAAAGCAGCTTCTGAATTTGTTGATAATTATTAAAGTATCATGCAAGTTGATAATCAATCGCTTACGGCGGAAAGTATTGTGCTATAAAAAGTTTCCAAGACTCTATATGTCAATAAGATTATCAACTTGAATATGTTGCAATCAGTTTTTCTCTTAGCTAAGCTTGATGTGAAAGAAGTTTTTCGCCGATGTGAGGATTACAACTTGACCAAGATCGAAAATAAAGTAGTAAAATTGTTTGTAACTGCCGATTAATGTTTTTTCTTCTAATACTTAATTATCTTATAAAGGTTGTAATATTCTCATAAAATTACAATAAAAAATTTGGTTCTTTTCAATACAAAACCTGTGGGAGACTATAGCCCTCCCCAGTAGAAACATATTGGCAATGCTTAAGACAACATCAATAACTGTTGCAATTGATTTCCGATGAAAATCGCACAGTGCGTATTTTCAATAAAAAGTTGCCAATTCCAAATCTATCTTTTTATTTGTTTTCTTTTAAAAATTAAATGTAATCAAAAAGTGCTTTGAATTTTAAAATAAACAAATTCGTTTGAAATAAACACGATCGTGATCACCGCTTACAATTGGGGAGGTCTTCTACCCAAATAATAAAAAAGGTATATTAAATATAACACTGTGTGTATTTTTTAAGTCATGGAAATATAACCATATACTGACACCACTATGGGATAAAAGACCTAAAAAAGACCCGTGTATGCCAGTTTTGCCAATAGTCATGTACTTTTTCTATGGGCCTCCAAAGATTTGGGACCTCGGTGTCATTTTTGCAAAAAAGTGATCATTTTCTCAGGCTCATATCTTGCAAACCGTTTGGAATTTTGATATACTCTCTGAGGCAAAGTTGTTGCTCTTGTCTTCAAGGTTAAGGTATATGGTTATATTTGTTCGTGTTGCACTGTCCAGTGCAAAAGTTCAGCAATACTTGATTGTCATCGTTACGCTGCCGGAAGGCACTACTTGACTCTGACTTATTATTTTGACAATTTTTTGTCTAGTACTGCACTGTACGTTTTAATTATGCAAGTCGACAACTTTGTGAATTACGCAAAGAATTGAAAGAAAGCGTGTAAAATTACCACTTCATTTGTATACCACAAATTATAGCAAATAAAAAATATAAACCTCATAAAAACACACTTTTGTAAATTTGATTGACTTTAAATACGATTTTATAGACATATATCTAGATAAGTAGATTTTAGTTAATAATATTAAATTAATATAATGCAACATATTATGATACCCCAGAACAAACCATTCACAATAAAATATACTTTTTTAATTTTTAAATATGTTTTAATGTCAAACTCTTGTTCACTGTTTTAATCAATAACACAGTTATATTGGTCTTAAGTTTTCTACACAGAACAAGTTATTACAATATAGACTTACATAGAATATTGTTTCCGACACAAAAATACTTCTGTCCTCTATCATTTAAAGACTACAACTTTCAAACGTGGTGGTCAGGGTTGTCAGATTGTCACGTTATAAGAGCTGTTAAATTTCGATTACGATTAGTAATCAATTACATTACTTTTTAAAAAGAATCGTAATGATTATATCCACTATTCAACAATTTCTGATTACTAATTGATTACGATTACAAATAATCAAAAAATAATCAGGATTACTTGCGATTACCGTTACCTTTCGGTTTTAGCTGGCAAAAGAACGAGAACAGAAAAAATCAAAACTGACATATATTGAAAAGTCAAAAGTTTTGACAAACAGACTACTATGACAAACAGACTATACTACAAAAAATCAAAAGTAATCAAATATAGTCAAAAGTAATCTTTTAAAGTAGTCGAACTCATTTTTGATTATTTTTCAGTAATCGCAAGTAATCCTGATTACACTACTCAACAAAATGAAAAAAATTTCATGTACTCCGGATGCGATAATTTTTTCTGTGTAGATAACCTTGACATGAGCTCGAAAAACGCAATAAAAATTTTTTTTTCGTTTGGTTTTTTTTTTATTTTTTTTTTTAAATTTAAAAAATTTTTTTTGGTTAATTTGTTTCGTCCGGCATAACTCGGGAACCACTAGCCCGATTTAATTGAATTAAAAAATTTAAAATTACAATTCCCTTAATCTGTTCATATATTGTTTTCCTATACAAGCAACAGTTTCCAAGTTAAAAATGAATATATAAAGGAAAAAACTTATTTTTTGCCTAAAGATTTAAAATTTTTTTTTTTTTAAATCCATAAAAAATCCAAAATGAAAAAAATGTCAAATCTTATTACTTTTACGTAAAGTCACATAACCTATGAGCAAAATGAGACAAAGATCATGAAAATCGATGCACGCGTTTCGCTTTTATTCGCAATTGAGTAAAGGTATGAATTTCAAAAATTTGCTCGACATATGCACAACTTTGTCTATGGTAAGGTTTTTTCTTTTTTTTGATTCTCAGAATTAACAAAACGGAATAAACAAAGGGTTATTTAATTTTTATGATTGCGTAAGCAAAGTAATAAACGCTAATAAATGTGCGTGAACAATTAAAAGGAAAGGGGACTTTTTTAATTATTTGGGTTTTCCGTTGGCTACCTGTATGATTTTTTTACAGAAATGCAACCCACATTTAAGGGTGGTCATTATTCGGAAAATTTAAGACTCACACATGGTGAAACAGGTATGTAGCCACCGTAAAAAAATATACACCCATTTATAAGTACCTGTCAGTAAAATACTAAACAATACACAGTATAAATAGGTCTTCATTGATCGATTTTACTCATTCAACAAGTGTCGACGAACGCGATAGTTAAAATGAGCAAACGTTCGCGAGGATTTGAATGCAATACCAATCCAAGTAATTTTTGTTACATGTGCGCCATGCTCGTCACTCACATCGCCCAGGTTGTCCGGAAAGAAGTCCAAGTGCGAGTGTAGAAAATGTATCTTAAGCGACATATTTGCTCTAATTTTTTTATAATTTTGGAGTAGTTATTCGACGATCTCTCTGTAATTTGAGCTTTTGTTGTTTCCAAGAAATCCGGAAACAATTTGCCGAAATGAGTTCCAAGCTGCAGCTTCATTTGGTGATAAAATGTGCTCAAACTGTTGGTCTTGCAACAACTTTTTAATTTGCGGACCGTCGAAAACGCCTTCCTTAATCTTTGCCGATGAAAGGTGAGGAAAATGGTTTTTAAATAGGCGAACGCTTCGCCATCTTTGTTGATAGCTTTCACGAAGTTTTTTATGAGTCCGAGCTTTATGTGAAGAGGTGGGAGAAAAACATTTTCCTTTTTTATGAGTGGTGTATATTTCACGTTGTCGCTGCCGAGGATGAAGTTAACTCTTTCTGTCCAACTCCTCCTGGTGTAATGATGTTGACGATCGCGGCTGTCCCAAAGGCAGAGAAAACAACAGTACTTTGTGAATCCACCTTGTAATCCACAAAGGATACCGATAACCTTAAGGTCGGCACAAACTTTCCAATCGTGCCTCTCATAGTTAAGGCACTTTAGTAGATTGTCCATGACTTCGTATGTTTCCTTGGTGTCAACGGCATGAGCAATTGGAATCGAAGGTTTCTCGTTGCCGTTGTGCAGTAAAATTGCTTTAAGGCTCTGCTTGTTGCTGTCGATGAAAAGACGCCACTCTCCTGGATCGTAAGAGTACCCGAGTTCACCAAATAATCCGGGAATGTCCTTACAAAAACAGATGTTGTCTTTTTTTGTGTAGTACCTTGCGTATGGTTCATGACGCTTCCTGTAGATTGTTGTCACCACACCAGGAGCCAAGAAACCGAACTGTTGCATGCGCGATGCATGCAACTCTGCATCTTCCTTGGAGAGTTTCAATTCTCTAACTCAATCGTTCAGTTCTGCGTTGACCTTCATGCAATGTATATGTTGACTCGCATTCTGATGTGGTTTCTACTGTCTCCGGATCTGATGTTGGATGTATCGCCTCATTATTAGATGCCCATCTTGAAACGGACGGTTGCGGGTCCACTGGTTCTTCGGAAAATGGCACTGGAAAATTCACTGTTGAAACAGCAGCGTAAGTCCATCGTATATTTTTTCCCACGCCTGTTTTTTTGCTAAGACAGAAGTAGCAATCTGTTACATGGCAAAGCGGAGCTCTCCAAAGCATTGGCATGATGATTCTCGGCTGTCGTCTGAAAGAATTTCAATAATAAGTTATATATGTTCTTGAATTTCGTAATCTACACTTACCTTGAGTCAGCTAGCTGTACGTAGCACCTTGGACATAGAGCACTTGGTGTCCACAGCTCATCTATGTTTGAGACCTTTAAATTGAAGCTCTCTTCAAATGAATCTCTCAATTTAGGTGAAAAACAACGCTTGTTTTTTTCAGAAACGTATTCTCCGCACATGTAACAAAAATTACTTGGATTGGTATTGCATTCAAATCCTCGCGAACGTTTGCTCATTTTAACTATCGCGTTCGTCGACACTTGTTGAATGAGTAAAATCGATCAATGAAGACCTATTTATACTGTGTATTGTTTAGTATTTTACTGACAGGTACTTATAAATGGGTGTATATTTTTTTACGGTGGCTACATACCTGTTTCACCATGTGTGAGTCTTAAATTTTCCGAATAATGACCACCCTTAAATGTGGGTTGCATTTCTGTAAAAAAATCATACAGGTAGCCAACGGAAAACCCAAATAATTAAAAAAGTCCCCTTTCCTTTTAATTGTTCACGCACATTTATTAGCGTTTATTACTTTGCTTACGCAATCATAAAAATTAAATAACCCTTTGTTTATTCCGTTTTGTTAATTCTGAGAATCAAAAAAAAAAAAAGAAAAAACCTTACCATAGACAAAGTTGTGCATATGTCGAGCAAATTTTTGAAATTCATACCTTTACTCAATTACGAATAAAAGCGAAACGCGTGCATCGATTTTCATGATCTTTGTCTCATTTTGCTCATAGGTTATGTGACTTTACGTAAAAGTAATAAGATTTGACATTTTTTTTCATTTTGGATTTTTTATGGATTTTAAAAAAAAAAAATTTTAAATCTTTAGGCAAAAAATTTTTTCCTTTATATATTCATTTTTAACTTGGAAACTGTTGCTTGTATAGGAAAACAATATATGAACTCAATTAATTAAATCGGGCTAGTGGTTCCCGAGTTATGCCGGACGAAACAAATTAACCAAAAAAAAATTTTTAAAATTAAAAAAAAAATAAAAAAAAACCAAACGAAAAAAAAAATTTTTATTGCGTTTTTCGAGCTCATGTCAAGGTTATCTACACAGAAAAAATTATCGCATCCCGAGTACATTTTGACTGTTGACTAGTGTTATTTTTTGATTACTTGTAATAGTAATCAATTACTAATCGTATAAAACTGAATGTAATCGTATTGTAATCATTATTCTACTTTAAAAAAAGTAATCTAATTACTAATGATTACGATTACTAGTCATTACTTAACAGCTCTGGTTTAGGTATAATTCATAATGCCTTTCTTTCTTTCAACTGGTTGAAAAAAACCAAAACAATTTACATAAAAAAATATATTTTTCTCTCTTATGAAGCAGTTTCTAATATTGAGTTCATCACTGTCTCCCGTTTCCATGGACCAATGTCCCCTAAATATTATTTCAGGTATTTTAAATGGAACGAAAAAGAAAAAATCTTAATGAAGTCATATAGAATGCAATTTAAAAAAAATTGTTTTAGTAGAAAAGTCAATGCATAAATTCGATCGAAAATAGCGTTTTCGGTTTTTTAATTATTATTATTCTCCATACATGGTTTGTTTATAATCTGCGGGAATACGCCTAATTTTTTCTGATTTTTTAAGTTGGAGTTTTCATAGTAAAAAACACAAAAAGACTACCTTTAAAATAATCCTTCATTCTTTGAATTGTACCTACGCTACATTTTCACACGATACCATGATTTTACTAATTTTCATTTTTGTTTTCGTCATCTATAAAACGAATATTTTATTAAGTGCAGTTATCCTACCAGGTTGCAAAAAAGGTGGAAATGGTAATTTCACATGAAATAAACGATATATGGGATTTGTAAAGTAAAGTAACACCAATACTGTAACATAAGAGGACAGATTTAAATTTTTCTAAAATTAGCCAAGAAAATCGCCAACGATACATCAACAAAAAATCGCCAAATCGAAAATAAAGTCGCCAAACATATTTAAAATTCGTGACGTTTGGCGAGAAATCGCCATATCCAACAACCCTGGTGGTGGTATGAGAGATGATCAATTAATTTAATAATTATGGGTTATTTCTATTTCGTAAAACTGAAACTACTTGCATCGTAGCCGCCATAGTTATTCACATAAGATTTTTGACGTAAACGCCATAAATACCATGGGTACATATTTAAAATAATTTGAAAATAATCGAAAAACCCTTATCCCTTAAAGTCTTTATTTTAAAGCTAGCAATAAATCCACGCATACATGCCCAACGGTATTTCTCTTCCACAATCTGACTATGTTACATACCTGGGTATCCACCTGGACCGTCAATTAACTTGGCGAAGACACATTGAAGCCAAAAGAACTCAAATTAACCTAAAAAACGACAACTTCATTGGCTGCTTAACCCAAACTCGAAGCTAAATCTAGAATACAAGGTACTGCTCTAAAACAGCGGGATAAAACCAATTTGGCACTACGGCGCTCAATTATGGGACTATGCATACTCGATCAATATCGAAAAAATCCAAAGGTTCAGTCAAAGACTTTAAGGATGATTAATGGGGCACCTTGGTATATGAGAAACGAAAATATTCACAGAGACCTGAATATACCTCTCGTCAAAAACGAAATTCAAAACATAAAACTGAGTCATCAACAGAAGCTTCAACGCCATGTGAACATCTTGGCAAGAAATGTTCTGAATGTTCCACGGGCTTCTCGCTTACGAAGAGGTGGACAACAAACTCACTAAAACTAAAAATACATTAATTTCATATTGTACTTCACGTGGTTGGGAGGTCACAGAAGCAGACAGTGTAAAATCCGAGAGGGATAAACTAGAGTAGACACTCCACTTAAATACTCTCTCGCGACAAATAATCATCTTGAAATCTTCGAAATCCGCGAAAATATGATAGGAAAAGATTTGATTATCAGAGTTACTACTCTACCTAACGGGGCTGAAATACGCCCACACAGCATATAATCATCTAGAACTCTTCATGATCCGCGATAACTCGAGAAGAAATGATTTGATTATTGGAGTTACACTCTAGTTCACGAGGCTGAAAAACGGCCTCGCGACTTAAATTATCTGAAACCCTTGGTAAACTACGAACCTTTAAATAAATCGCGATGTCGTAATGTGACCTATCAATCGCGTGACCACTTGTCTTCTTAAACCCAACAGATCAAAATAATATGCACCCTGTTGTTACAGTGCAGAGGACCGTAGAACAGTCTAAATCCTAAACGGGATTTATTATTATATTATTTTATAAGATTCGTATACATATTGTTAGGCACCTAAGGAGCAGATTCAATATCAAAGAAACAAAGTATAAACTAGTAAATCAAAAAAAAATTTTTTTTTCAAATCCATGCTTTATGCAAGCAGAATTCTATTGGGCCTAGAAATTCTTTTTTAGTTATCTTTTGTAGAAGGAAAAATTACTGCAAAATTTCAGTTTTTTATCTGCCATAGAACGGCATATATTCGAAAATGGGTTTTAACTTCGTATGGGAGGTGCCACGCCCACATTTCCATTACCGCCCATTTTTGTCACAACTACGCACATTAATGCTAGATGCACTTGCACAAAATTACAGTAGGTGTAATTTTGGTTTTAACTTCATATGGGAGGTGCCACGCCCACTTTTGCATTACCGCCCATTTTAGGCGCAACTACGCACATTGATGCTAGATGCACTTACACAAAATTTGAGCACTATACGTGTCATAGAACTGACACTATTCGATAATATGTTTTAACTTCGTATGGGAGGTGGTACGCCCACTATTCCAATACCGCCCATTTTTGGCAGAACTACGCACATTGATGCTAGATGCACTTACACAAAATTTCAGCACTCTAGGTATCATAGAACTGACAATATTCAATAATAGGTTTTAACTTCGTATGGGAGGTGCCACGCCCACTTTTCCAATACCGCCCATTTTTGGCACAGCTATGCGAATTGATGCTAGATGCACTTACACAAAATTTCAGCACTCTAGGTGTCATAGAACTGACAATATTCAATAATATGTTTTAACTTCGTATGGGAGGTGCCACGCCCACTTTTCCAATACCGCCCCTTTTTGGCACAACTATGCGAATTGATGCTAGATGCACTTACACAAAATTTCAGCACTCTAGGTGTCATAGAACTGACAATATTCAATAATAGGTTTTAACTTCGTATGGGAGATGCCACGCCCACTTTTCCAATACCGCCCATTTTTGGCACAACTATGCGAATTGATGCTAGATGCACTTACACAAAATTTCAGCACTCTAGGTGTCATAGAACTGACAATATTCAATAATAGGTTTTAACTTCGTATGGGAGGTTCCACGCCCACTTTTCCAATACCGCCCATTTTTGGCACAACTATGCACATTGATGCTAGATGCACTTACACAAAATTACAGCACTCTAGGTGTCATAGAACTGACTATATTCAATAATAGGTTTTAACTTCGTATGGGAGGTGCCACGCCCACTTTTCCAATACCGCCCATTTTTGGCACAACTATGCGAATTGATGCTAGATGCACTTACACAAAATTTCAGCACTCTAGGTGTCATAGAACTGACAATATTCAATAATAGGTTTTAACTTCGTATGGGAGGTGCCACGCCCACTTTTCCAATACCGTCCCTTTTTGGCACAACTATGCGAATTGATGCTAGATGCACTTACACAAAATTTCAGCACTCTATGTGTCATAGAACTGACAATATTCAATAATAGGTTTTAACTTCGTATGGGAGATGCCACGCCCACTTTTCCAATACCGCCCATTTTTGGCACAACTATGCGAATTGATGCTAGATGCACTTACACAAAATTTCAGCACTCTAGGTGTCATAGAACTGACAATATTCAATAATAGGTTTTAACTTCGTATGGGAGGTGCCACGCCCACTTTTCCAATACCGCCCCTTTTTGGCACAACTATGCGAATTGATGCTAGATGCACTTACACAAAATTTCAGCACTCTAGGTGTCATAGAACTGACAATATTCAATAATAGGTTTTAACTTCGTATGGGAGGTGCCACGCCCCTTTGTCCAATTGGTCAAATTTTTCCATTTCCTTGTATTGTCATCGAAAATGATTAAGTGTGCAAAATTTGAGCAAAATTGGTTGAGAAAAAAGCTTTCAAAAATTGATTTCAAATTTTGTGGCACACATATATAGAAAGTAACCTTATAAATATAAAGCATGGAAAAATAATAGGTCTCCATATATTTAATTTAAATATTTTCATTACGGTGGTTTAAATAAAAGGTTAATTCGTAATTTGATAAGACTGGAATATGGCCCTGGCTCAAGACCTTTTTGGATCTATATCTTATAAAATTCAAGGCCTTTTACAAATGGCATAGTGGCATTTATTACTTAGTTGCACACTATGCTTATCATGATTGCAGGCCCACCAAAGTTAAATGGAAAGTTCTCTACCCAATTCAATAGTAATATCAAATAGTCCAATATTTCCGACAACTTATTTGGATTATGCGTGAGCTTTTCATTATTCATACAAATATTTGAACAAAATCATTCCGCTCGTAGTTGCTGTGCGCTCCGCTTGTATTAAAGTGTAGCAAAATTTCCATCGCAGTCGATTTAATTCCTTATCCACTTTTCAAATGCAACCCGATCTAATGTACTTATGCATGCGAGCTTATGAATACGCGTCAACTACAGGCAAATGTTGACAGGTATTTTTCTGTAAATCTACGTGCTTTTTATTATGAGATTATATTGGTGCACATGTGTGTCTGTGTGTGTGATTGGGGGTGTGGGTGCGAATGTGCGAGTCTTATTTGAATGTGTATTGATAACAATTTCCGTTTCCTTTATTGACACCGTGCTTTGTTAACTTTGTTTCATTGAATTCATCATATTCGCGCGTTGTGAACGCACATGACAGCACACACCGTGAGTGAGTGAGTGTGAATGTGTTGGCGTTTGTATGAGGCGTGTGGAGCATGAGGATGAGAACGAGATCGAGAAGTGCAAGTGTGCGTGGTGGACGGGTGTTAGATTGAGATGAAATGAATGGAAGTGTGTCTTAGCTCCTTGTTTCATTACCTACGTTTACTCGTAAATAAAAAATTGCATTTTATTTACATCGAATCAATAGAGAGAGAGAGCACATACGCACACTCACACAAACGCATACTCGATGTAACACACCAGTGGGTCTCTTATGGATATATGCGTGGGTGTGTCTGTGTGTGTTTTGCCTGCCACTTAACATTTTTCACTTGTTTTCCTTTGTTTTGCACCGAAACGTGACACTTTTGTTGACGTTCGTTTCGTTCTGTCAATCTAGGATGCGAGCATTTCATCTTATGCCGTTGAAACTTGATGATGATGCTCGCAACCACTCTCTCTGGGTCGTCACAAAATATATGGCATAGTTTTACAGATGCTTTTGAATCCATACCCATTGGGATATTCGAAATAATTGCTCGATTCTCTTCTTCTTCACTGCTGCTCATCGACAATAAAAAGTATCGCTGTTTATTTTCCTTCCCGTAATTTCCGCGCCCTGAGTCGTATACAATGAGCGGCAGCGCCTACGGCTGTTATTGGATATGAAGAGAAAGTGATTGTATTGTTGTCGCATTATATATATGTAGGTAGGTATGTAGGTAGTCATGCTGTTCTGCATTCCCTTTCTCTCACTCCGCGGCGTAAAGGTTGTTCACAGTTTTTGGCAAACATTTCAGTTGGCCCGTGATGATTACCGTACGCAGTCATAAAGGTGACAACAGGGAAAACTGTAGCGAATAAGAAGAAAATTCGTGCATAATGTCATAATAAAGTTAAAGAAGGAAACCCATTAAAATCAATGACTAATTTAAAAAAGGCTTCCATTTAATGCTTTGAAATTCACTGCCAGCACACTTGAGGGTTCTATTGTGATTTGCACAAGAGAAAGTGTTTCGGGAGCTACTCCAAGTCATTATGCTCGCAGTAACCCATGTCGGCTGGAGTTCCTAACGAATAAAAGCTGCAAGATTTGAAAATAATTCAATTCTCTCCATAACATTGCTCGTAACTTGTCGCGCAGAAAATAATCTTTAAGAATCGAATGTGAGGTGTGAAAAAAGTTGTAAAGCGACATTCGATTTTGACAAGAATATCTGGGAATGTCTAAGCATTATTATTCCTATACCTTCCACCAGGGTCTTATGTCTTTTAGCATTTGTTTGTAACACCAAAAGGACTTACAATTAATTTCTGAATGTCTGTCTGTATGTCCATCAAAGCACAGGTCACAATTCTTGTCCGATATGATCGAAAATCTTTGCAAAAATAATAATTTTGGTCATTCTAGTTCACTCTCTCTCATAACTTTACGAATTAAAATCCCATATAAATACTTAAAATTTGTCAAAATGAAAAACGATGAAAATGAAAATACTAGATTTTTAATTTTCAAAAAATACCCGAATTACCAAAGTGGGGAACATCTGTTCCAAAACTGCGGATTTTTCATTAAAATGGTCGACACGCTTTTTTACCATTTTTATCTGATTTGATGAAGTTTATGTAATTTATTTGACTTCAATTCATAAAATAATGAGAGGTGTGACCAAAACTTGTATTTTGCAAAAATTTGGTATTTCAAATCCGATAAAAATCGATTGATAGACAACTATGTTACGGGCTTATAAGTGCGTAAAGGTACGAAAACCCGATTTTTTAACCGTAACTCAAGATTTTGGGGGTGACTGGGAAATTTCAAATACAGATTCTCGATCTACTCGACAATACCTACACGAAAAATAGTATCACAGCACAACGCCTTCATAACACCAATATGAATTTTTAGTTGTCACAAATGGCTCTGAACATCCAATAATATGACCAATGAATTATTCTATAACAAGAAAAAAATTTATATTTTTTCAAAAATGCAACATTAAAAAGTACACGGGAAACATGACTTTTAGAGGTGTTTTCATGAGAGTATAGCTCATAGATCATCATTAAGCAATTCAATCTTAAATTCTGGAGGCAATTTTTACACATATATAAATTGTTATAACTGTGATGAAGAGTTTTATATGTTACCAACATTTTAAAAACGTGAAAAATATTAATATAGAATTCTAGCTGAAAGCCAAATTGGCTTAATCCCGTGTCTTTAAATATATCATTGAACTAACTTGATTCTCTCACTGCGGCAAATACTCTCACATTTGTTACATCATTAGCATTTTTTGGAAAAAATACGTTGTTGTGAATTCAATGTATGCTTCCTTGATAAGTAATGTGACTCAATTTGTAAATGATGTTAATCGAATTTCATTAAATATGAAATGGAATTATTTAGAATTGCTAATTATTTATTCAAATTTTGCATTTCACATCCAACAAAGAAAGTGCAATACAAAAACGAGTGGGCCAGACCCTGTGTATTCACACAGGTCTGGGTATGTGAAGAGCATGGAATTGGATGTGTGCAGAAATTTAAAACAATGATAAATACAAGAAAAAATCCCAAAAAATGTTTTGTCTGCAAAGAAATTCTGCATAAAAAAATGCATTTTCTGCGTTTTTAAGAGAAAGGTTGGCTAGAGTGCATTTTTTTTTTAAATAAATTGTGATATTTCGTAATTATAATATTAAAACAAACTAATACCAAGTCCACTTTCAGGGACTCTAATATTTACACTAATACCCAGATTTGCGGCGAGGTTACCAAAATGTTTATATAAAGGGTCCGCCATCTAACGTTTTTTTTTCAACTATTCAACCGTTGGACTATTATTTGTGGGGTGCCGAGGTAGCCATTTGAATGAAATTATTTTCCATTACTAACCGGAAGGATTGTACTTTCAAATAAAAAAATAAATTTGAGAAAATATTCAGTAGTAGCATTTTCAAAAAAAAAAGTTATTTGGCGGACCCTTTAGAACGATAGTTCTCTAATATATACAATAATACCACGAGCAGTGTCGCCAAAATAAAATTGACGAACTAGGTCGTCATTCGAAGCCACGATATTAACAAATTTGCATCGTGCATAATATCGTGGCTTCAAATAGTGTCGATAATGTTTCGACCTACGTAATTTTCGAGCAATGGGGATTTCCCTTTTTTTATTTGGCCAACTTTTTCAAATGTTTTAACAATTACAACAATTTCTGACCTATAGATTAAAATAATAAGTCAGAGGCGAACAAAAATTGGCAATTTAAAACGTTTTTTATCTGGAGAAAAGCCTGTAAAAATAATTGTTGTATTTATTTTAAAAATAAATAAAAAATGCATCATAATAAAAATAACATTCCAGAAATTTGGATTTTATCAAAATATATTTTCGCATCTTATTGAAAATATGTGGGAAAAGGTGATTCTATTTGCTTTGTTTAGATTTGCATCGTGTTTTCTCGGCCCCAATTAACGATACAAACATGGGGGTATTAGTGTATATAACTATTGCACCGTGTGACAAATTGAAAAAAGATGATCGGTCTCTATAATCCTTAAAATACAACGAAAAAAAATAGTTTTACTTTTTAATATCTAAAATTCTAACAAAGAAAACAATGTCAATATATAAAAGATCTATAAATAAATATTTTTTAAGCGGGTTTTCGTATAAGCAAATCATTATTTTTTCGAAAACACAATAGATTGTCAATTGTTTGGACTTTTCCTAAACTAGAGTCTCTATGTCAAAGTTCAGAACATTTGTAGCGATCAAAATTCCGTTTAATCGGGCGTGATCGGACTTATATTTCCAAAATGAGAGGACTATCTTCCTATTAAAGGTAATTTGACGAAAATTAGAATCTATAAAAAGTTATAATAAAGAATGAATAATACATAAAAACATATCTATACAATTTTTATGTTAATTTTGTGAACCAATGCACGCAAAGAACATTTTTTTGATTTTTTTAATTATTTTGCATTTGCCAATTAATAAATATGCACTTGGTTCAAGCTGAAACTAGCGAACTAGCGACATTATGCACCTAAAGCATCTGAAACACAACAAGAACATCAGAAAAAAAAACAACAAAAGAATTAAAAAAATCATTTGGATAATAAATGTAGAACTAAAACGAACTTTCCCATATGAATTCAATTGATGAGCGTCCCCAACTCCAATGAAATATCATTATATTATAGTAAATTATAATAATCGCCGAAAACAAACAAAACACATGGGAAATTCTTAAAAAAGAATTTCCTTAAACGTCAAATCTTACATGTTCATAAAAATGTTACGTAATCCTAGATCATTCACACAATGTCTTTTTACTGTACTATCTCCGGTAGCGGGGATAAAACAGAAATGGAAACTAGTGAAAAAAAGGTTCCGTTGGCAACACTTTAAAATAATTTCAGTCTCTCAAAATAAAGGATATCCCAGAAACCACGTATTTTCATCAATTTTTTTTTCAAATTATATATACATATATATAACAATTATATATATATAACACGTTATACTTTAACTGGAAGATCCTATTTTGCAAGTGGGTCACTTTACTCCATGTTTGGATATAGCCTGTGTGCTCAATTTTTAAACATACAAAAACCATAAAACCGTGAATAGAAGGAAATGTTGAAAACTTTTTAATCGTACCAATTAGTAATCCCAATTAAATTAAACTGTAGAAGAATGCTTAATAATTACTCTTAAAATTAAGGAGAAAATCATTTTTTTCGCTCTCCTGAAAAGTTGAGTTTTTGTTCATAGCCACTATATATAATATAAGCCCTCGATATGTAAAAAGGTCTTGGCAATATTAAATTTATTGATTACAGACCGACATAAAACAATGGCCAATGAAGCCACGGCACTAAACTGTCACTCCCTGACGGTTAAGACGGCTTTTTTCGACTTTATCTTTAGTTGTTTTCATTGGTTCTGGCAACTACAAATTAAGAATTACTCCCGATTTTCCTTTTTTTTTTGTTTGTCTCTATGTTTAATTTATCAAAAATACAGCAATTATTTTGCTATCTGACTTTACACTACTGCAATATTGGCATTGTTTAATTTTCATTAAATCCTAAACCATTGTCGTGCAACCGACCGACCAACACATGCATGACGCCGCTGCTCTTCCAGAGCATGCGATATTACACCAGCACTGAGTTGTTGTTGTCTGGACCCCATTGACCAAAACCACATACACATTCATAGAAATAAACAATATACATATCCATGCATGTGTGTACGGGCACTAACCCAGCAGCGGATAGAGGTGCTTTGTATGCCCGATTTTTATTACAGGGAACAGCAATTAAACCGTGTAAAAATGCACCGGGCAATATCTAAATTATCTCCTCCATCAATGAGTGCACTCTACTGCGTTAGCGTCGTTGTCTGATAGTAGAAAAAATATGACATTTTACGGTAGTTTTGCTTAAGTTCGTGGGAAGACTGAACGAATTATCATCGTAATATTTATGATTTTGTCATGCATAACCTTAGCGAAAAAGTCATAAAAAATTACCAAAGAAGCTCATCAAAGAATGTGTAGAACCTGTTTCATTGTGGATTCATTCAAACATTCTATAGAAAAAGACAATTCCAGTTTTGCTCAAAGCGCGTACACTGAATACGAATTTAAAGTGTACGTGCTTTTATGCCGGGATAATTTGTGCGTGGCCGCACGAATTAAATTCGTATCCAGTGTGCGACCGGACACGATCAGCTTTTAACGAGTATCAGTTGCTTCAGTAAGGTGGGTAGGCGCTTAAATATCTCCAACCTATAGGTTGACTCATTTAGCAAATTGGTATCCAGAGGTTCACCACAAGGAGGAGTACTTTCTCCACTTCCTTGGCCTATAGATTTAACGATATCACTCCTTGACGATGGCAACAATGTATTTACGTATGATCATCATCTTGGTAGGAAAAATTTGTGATGTTATAGAACAGTGCGTTAGTGATATAAAGCAGCGCATAGAGCGCTCTGAAGAGCAAAACCCTTCAAGTTTACTAAGTTCAAGATGTGGTACGGAATCGATGGCAGAACAACCATTTCATCCACAACAAATACTTGTAAAATAAATTTTCATATCCCTGCATATTTTTATATAGGGCTTTTGCAGGCATTTCATATAAAATGTACTTGCAGTACGTACTAACCTAAATGCAAGTTGACCATGAAACTAGTTTAAACATCGATGCCATAGAGAAATCTGGTGGTGAGGCAAGTCTTGTCGGCGGGTGTGTGAGAGACTCAATTTTGCAGCGCGATGTCCATGATATTGATCTCGCTACCAATTTGCTTCCTGATCAGGTGATGAAAGTGCTAAAACTCCGTAATATAAAAACTATTCCAACTGGCTTAAAACATGGGACATAACTGCGATCTTAAATCAGAGGTCTTTTGAAATTACAACACTAAGGCATGATGTGAAATGTGATGGCAGGCATGCGAAAGTAGAATTTACTAATAATTGGCAAGAGGATGTTTCAAGGCGTGACTTTACATTTAACGCTCTATATGCAGATAAGCATGGTCATATATTTGAATACTTTGGTGGTATCGAGAACTTAAAAACGCAAAGGTTAGACTAGAAAAAAATGGAAAATTTCTGCATACATTCAGAGAGCTATTATATTAAAACTTAACTTGTCCTTTTGGAATACAAAATTTAGATTGCACTAACCTTCACCTTTCTCAGGTTGCTAAATTTATGGTTATAACCTTAACCAACACGTACATAAATTTCATAGCAAAGAGCTGGTGGTTGAAACAACAAATAGCAGAATGGACCTATCGCTGGGGGTTCACGCCCATTACTACTTATGGATACATAGCCTGATTGGGAGCCCTGAGAGACAAAAAGATTTTAAAGAAAATTATGAAAACACAGAGGATAGCCGATCTAGATATCACAGAATCATAGGCGTGTCTGGGATAGTCTAATACCACAACTTTTTTCGACCCCCCCTTTTTTAATTCATTTTTTTTAAATTTATCAATGCCAATATTAGGGCCGTTTACACATAAAAACTTATTGTACAACTTGCAATCTAGCTATAATTCTGTGAATAATTTTATGGAAAAGACAAAGTGAATCTTTCAAGAAATATGACCAACCTCAACACCGCATACAATGTAAGTAAGTAGGGATTCAGTATATAAATTTATTTTGTGTTTCCTCCCAATTTATTTTGTGTTACTCCAATATTTAGACCGTCTTCAAATGAAAATAAAATAAAAATCCGCAAGCCTGACACACAAATTATATATGATAATTGTCGACAAATGTTCCAACATATAGTGTGGACCATGTAACATTTTAAATTAGAATCGGCTATAAAAGAAAAAGTACTGATTATTTTTTCAAATTTCTGGTTTTGTTGAACTTTGTCATATAATAATGGAACACAATATCATTCATATGTCTACCACAACTGGCTCGACAGTACCTCATCCGATCAACCCAATTTTCAGAATATTTTCGATTGTTCCGGCTCGAATCGCTTCGATGGCAACTTCGATTTCGTGTTCGATTTCAATTGTCACTGGATGGTTTGCGTAACACTTATCCTTAATTTTGCAAATGTCAAATATAAACCTGAAAATAAAAATTAATGACATTCTGCCTTTCAAAGTCAAAGTAATCGGTAGTTCAAATTTAAAATTTTACATGGCCCACCCTGTACAATCAACGCGGACATTTTTCACTGCTAAACGACTCATCGTTGTGATTTTAAAAGTCTCAGTACAACTAGATGAAGTTGCAGATGCGAAATTGTAGATCGATCATAACAAATTACTTTGGTGAAAAAATCTGTAGAATGTAGAATGATTATTAAACCTAATCATCCGGAGTTGATTATGGAACGTCTACGACATCTATAAATGCCTTGAAATGTTATACAAATACATTTATTTCAAAGTTTGATTCAACAGTAGGTAAAAACCATTTAGATTCGCCTGATGATATGGCTGCATTGCAATACTGGAAAAATAAAACAAGTAAAAACGGCGTTAAGGTCCGATCTTTATATACCCTCCATCATGGATTGCATTCCACAGAGGCTGCAGTAGTATTACAGGAAAATATAATTTTTTTAATATAGCCAAAAAATACAAAAATTGAAAAAATAATTTTATAAATAAATATAACATTTTTATTATTTCAAACAACACATTTAAGGCAATAATACTTCAAAAAGCTTAAATACCATAAATATTGGTAGATAGTGGATGCTACAGTTGTACAAAACTACAAAATTTTAAAATCCATTATCTCGTGTACATAGTGCAAAATAACCGAACTTCATGAATCAACCAATTTTTGCCGTAAAAGTAAAAAGTACGAATTTTGAAAAATCTTTTTGTTTTGCGTGTCTCTGCAGTAGGGGAATGTATACACCGAATTCCATGATTTTAGATGAGGCCATTTGGTTGGTACCATTTTCATCCCCTTTCCCTATTTTACCCCCTTAAGAGTACGACTTTCTAAAATCTTTTTATTTGACTTGTCTACGCAATTAGAGGGATGTACACTAGAGCGTACCAGGTTACAAGTAAAAAAAAAAAAGTTCGCCGTACACCTTCGAATATGAAGTATTATTGAAAGGTAGTTTCAAAAAAAATTTTTTTTATTTTTTTATGCCGAACGTAGGGGTCGCGCTTTTACATTTTTCTATATAACTTCTGCATTTATAAACGGATTTTAAAGTGTGATACATCGATGTTTTTGTCCGATTTTTTTGTCTTTGAAGTCATTGAGCTCAAACATGATTCATGATTTTATGCGAGCTTTAATTTTCGATTATTAGAGTGGTACATTAGGGTAGTAGCAACTGAGAAATGATGGGTAAGTACCAGAAGGGGGTGCTTGAGCTCAATGACTTCAAAGACAAAAAAATCGGCCTCGTCGAGACAAAAACATCGATGTATCACACTTTAAAATCCGTTTATAAATACAAGTTATATAGAAAAATGTAAAAGCGCGACCCCTACGTTCGGCATAAAAAAATAAAATTTTTTTTTTGAAACTACCTTTCAATAATACTTCATATTCGAAGGTGTACGGCGAACTTTTTTTTTGAGGTACGCCCTAATGTACACTCCGAATTTCATCATTCTAGCTGTAGTCGTTTATTTGGTACTATTTTTATACGTCTGTACCCATTATATCCCTTGAAATTGCGAATTTGGAAAAAACTTTTATTTTTCGTGTCTACGCAGTCAGAGGTCATTTAATTGGTACTAATTTTATCCTTTTCCCATTTTAACCCCAAAAAGTAAGATTTTTGAAAAATCCGTTTATTTTACGTGTCTACGCAATCAGTGGAATGTATCCATCGAATTTCATTATTCTAGGTGCAGTTGGTACCATTTTTATTCCTTTATTCCCATTTTACCCCTTAAAAGTACGAATTTCGAAAAAATATTTTTATATTATGTATCTAGTCAATTAGAGGAATGTACACACCGAATTTCGTGTTTCTTGCTGTTGTCGTTTACAATTTTTATCCCTTTTTGTCCCATGTCCCCTACGAATAAAAATCACTTTATGGTGCACGTTTTTGTTATAGGGGAAAGCGCATACCCAATATCAAGTAAGTACAAGCAAGCATATTGAAAAAAATATGATTAAATACTCTAAACTATTAGTGGTTATTATGGGTATTTTTAGTCCTTCTGAGGGAAAAAATTTTCCCTTTGGGCCGATTTCGCCCAGTTCCAATCCCAACCGATCTACGGCTACGACGCATTTATGGAAATTTGGACGTTCTAGCTCCTTTCGTTCAGATGCTAGCGTGCTTTCAACAGACGGACATGGCTAGGTCGTCTTAGAATTTTAATCGATCAAGAATATATATACTTTATAGGGTCTCAAGTCAATATTTCAAGGTGTTACAAACGGAATGACAAAGTTAGTATATCCTCATCCTGGAGGTGGAGGGTATAACAAAATCCCATCACCAAGTAATGTTGGACATAACGCTTAACAAAAAGTCTTCACTACTTATTTTAGGATCCGTTTCTAATTATTTTTATAAAGTGATTGTAAAGAAATTGGTGCTTCCACGCACACTTACAAAAAGTTGAATAATAAGTACTTCCCAACAAAAGTTATTTAATAAGTACTGTCTGGTAAGTATGTTGGTTGACGCTGTTGTGAATCGTTGTTAAAGGCTTGAACACAATAAAATATTTCTTTAACAGCACTTTAATTTATTGCAACTTCTTTATATATATTTAGTATGATGAACCACGTCACCACGGCAAGAGAACATATACACAAAATGTACAGTGTAACAGCTGTAACAAAAATAATAAGAATGGAAAATGTATTTTCAATTCTTCTTATTGTTGTCGTTGTGTTGGTAAAATATTTTTTAACATTCCAATATAGTGCAACCAGTTGACTTTATGATTCTGCAAAGAAAAAACTCATATTCGGCGTAACATGTGCACGCTTCGAATGACACGAAGCAACTAAATTTTCTTCTTCCATCGAAAATTTGAACTCGTTTTAATCTTCGAGCGACGGTCACGGTATCATGGAAATGACTAGAAGACAAAGTTACACACATCGTAGTGTGTGTATTATTTCATACTTCAAAATAATGCGCGGCGTAATGGGTTGCTGGCCAGTAATTTTAAAACAAATTTACAAAAAATAATTGGCTAAGATCTACCATAAACCAAGATCGATTTTCAATTTTGGCCAACTTAAATACTTCCGTATTTGTTCTTTAGAACAAACAAATCATGCTACTAGAAAGAGCGAAACAGGCGCGTCCCTTTAGACTAGACAATAATTGTAATTTTTCTGGCAGAAATACTGGCAATTAATAGGGCAGTAAAATGCCTATCGACACATTTGGTGAAAAGGGCAGCATTTTTTAGGACTTTTATAAAGGTTTTGATGGAGGCCTTCATGAAGGCTTGATTCACCCGCTTAGATATGGTACCCGAATTTACACACACACATTCATACTTAATAAGTTGGGTGCTAATGTATTTGTAGTGGTAACCGAACAACAACAAAAAATTCAAAGACCATCCAAGCGATTCACTTGATCATAATTTAATGGTGTCGACCAAAAACGTTGTTCGGTGTTTGGTGAAATGCTTGAATTAATACGTGATGGTTTTATCGGTTTAATTGCACATGTATGTAAGTGTAAATACATACACACCTAAACCGTGAAACCTCTGCTCAGACAAAGTTTTAAAAATCATTGATTAAAATAACAATTTTAAGGATAACTGGCCTTCCAAAAACCGGTAGTGGTAGTCGTAAATTATTGGACAAATTGCTGGACATCAAAGACATATCCGCAATTCATATCGATTTTTTTGTAACGCCATGAATTAGTCGAGCTATACCAACCCATAGATCACGTTCTGAGTAGATTTAAGGATGTCTGTGCAACTAAAGCTTGTGATCAATGTACATATCGCAATGACAGAAACCGATGAAATGTTCTATCTGAACATACCCACAGTGAATGGTGTGCAGCCCCACGAACAAGTCCCTATTACCGCTCTAGAACCCACATAACATTATACATAATTCAGAAACAGTCGTACACATTCATGAGTTGCATCAAATGTTTGTTAAAATTTTTGTTAAATTATAACTATGTATAGGCGCAGGAATGGTGTATACTGTATAGTCCCGTCTATCATTGCTTGCTGTTTTAATGTAAAATTAATTTTCGTGATCTTACTTTCGAGAAAGCGATATTTTTAAAATTAAGAAGACATATACGTTCGTCCTTTCCTCTACAAGCATGAACACACTTAAATAAACAGGCTTCCTAAAGTTGAGTAAATTATATGCTCCACTTTAGTCGAAATTTCTTTAAGAGAATGAAAAACAAGTAAGTAAGCTTCAGTCTTATATATACCATCACTCTCAGAGAGCATATATTCGGAAGTTATAAGGAATTATATTTAACGTAGAGCAGGATAATTTGTGTGGAAGGTACTAGGAGCTTCGTGTCACACGGTCCCAGCTCCCACAATTGTGTGGGAGGTACAAGAAGGGGCGTGGCTAAAGCGTAAATATTTTTTGGGCTTAAAGAGATTTTAAGAACATTGTCAAATTTCAAATGATTTTGACTACCCGTATGGATGTTATGTCGGTTTTATTTTAACCAAGGCTTATACCACTTCGTTTGGGAGGTACCAGAAGGGGTGTGGCAATATCGCCCATATTCCATGCGAATGTAGCCACTATAAACGAATTGCTAAATATCAAATTTCACAATATTCCGATCATCAGTATAGAAGTTATAAAAGCTTTAATTTTACGGACTTTAGGGTGATTCGTGTGGGAGGTACTGGAAGAGGTGTGGCAAAACCCGTCATATTTAGTACTCTTAAAGTGATTATAAAAACATTATCAAATACCAAAATATAGATGATTCCGAATATCCGTGTGGAAGTTATATGAGTTTTTATGGCCCGAAAGGAGTTAGGGAATCGATTCAAACTTTGAACATGGTAATATTTGTCCCATACTTAAGTTTTCGAACTTAAACTAAGTTTAAACTAAGTTTGGGAAAAATATTACCATGTACAAAGTTTGAATCGATTCATTTCATTTCATTTATTTCTTTGTAATTCCAAGCCAAGTGGCCAATTATAATAGAATTACAATATTCTTCAAGAAATTACATTTATTAAATGTCTTAAACTATTTAAACAATTAACTAGAAGTAATCCTTTACTCCTTTCGAGAGTTATCGTGTACACCAGCCAGCCAGATGGACGGACGGACATGGCTCAAACACTTTAAAAAGTCGTGAAACGGATTTGGTTCAAATATTCTTAGGGTCTTAAGTCACTCCTTCAATGCGTTACACTTTTTTCTGTCCCAAATGATATACCCTCATACTCTGCAGAATGAGGGTATAATAACTATGTATGAGTACAATTTCGAACTTGAAGTTCGGAGGATATCGTTCGAAATACTTTAAAATATTTCTTTGGACCTAGTAAGAAATCTTACAATGCATTCCTGTGCGAAATAAATTTTCCTAGGTTTTAAGAAATAAAATAATGAATAGTAGTATAAGAAGCCATTCTCGTTCGTTTGCCAAGACTATCTTTTTAAATACTTCAAATATTACTGCGAAGGCGCCTACCTGTCAGAAACTTTTGAGAATTATTTCATGTTGTCATTATTATAAAGTTTTTGCATACTCTGGAGAAAAAAATTGCTTGAATTGAGTAAAAGTTTATTTAGGGGGTGTTTACGGATTGAAATTCAACACGAATGAAGGATTCATATTTTTTTAACACAGGCCATTTATTTTATTTGTGTACATATGGGTTTTTCTGATCGTCCATATTTGACACTCCTTATGTGGGCCCACAGTTAATATCAGAAACTTATAATTTAGCGGCCTGGTGTAATATCATGTTGTTTCTTTGGTCAGCTACGAATCAAGACTTGGAAGCCAACATCGGATCTTGATCAAAATTTGCAGATCATATTGAATTTCACATAGGAATCGTCCTCATATAGCCCCATACAACTCTCACTCGGTTTTACTTAACACCGCTCAAGAATTCATATTATATTCATTCAAATTTACAAGACAATGTTTTATTTCACCTAGGAAGATCTACCATGGAAGTAGACCATGTTTGCATATAGCCTCCACACAACAACTCCGATTTTCCTTGTTCATATTCAAAATTAGCCGATGACGATATATTCTACCTGGAAATGGTAAAGCTCCCACTAAAATTTCCGTTCGATTTGCCAAATCAGATTTTAGTCAAATTTGGCACACATTATGTTTCACCTATAATAAATAGTTACACATTGCAACAGATTTTCGCCAATCTAGCCATATAACGTTAAAAGTTAACACAAGGTTTGTCTAAAGGTCAACTCATACTATACTGGACAATTAAAGTAGGTTTAAGTTTTAATAGGGGCTACATAAAATCGTATCACCGACATTAAAACGCCTAAATTTTGTAATCAAAGCCAGGTATATACACAGGAAGTGTACGACAGTCCCGTCCGATAAAATTGTGAAGAAACATTATCTTTTCATACACTCCACGAGAGTATTATGTCTTTGTGCATTTGTTTGTAACTTATTATATTAATTATACCGATCGGCTTAGAATCACTTTCTGAGACGATTTAGTAATGTCCGTCTGTCCTATTGTTGTCCGTCGTCTATTGTTGTACTCACGATACAGGTCGCAATTGTAGCCAGAACCAAACGAAACTTTGCACAACGAAGTTTTTCGGGACAAGGACGAACGCTATTTAATTTGAAGATAATCGGTTCAGATTTAGATATAGCCCCCATACGAATTTCACTCCCTATTTGACTCTTCTCACTCTAGACACCACATATTTTAACAGATTTTCTTCAGAATTCGCAGAACACCGTATATTTCAACTGTAAAAAAATGTGTTACATCGGTTCAGATTTATATATAGCTCCCAATTTAAATTTTTCCGCTCTAGAATCCACATATTTTAAGAGATTTTCTTCAAGTCTTGCAAAATATCTTATATTTAAACTAGAAACGCCCACGGTGAAAATGGGTCACATCGGTTCAGATTTACATATAGCTCTCATACAAATTTCGTTCCCCCAGAAACCGCGTATTTTCAGAGAATTTCTTAAAATTGAGCATAACACGTTATACTTCAACTGGAAGAACTTATTGTGAAAGTTAGTCACTTCATTCCATGTTTGGATATAGCCCCGATACAAAGATTATTCTCGAGTTGACAAATTGGACCAGGTTATATTAGCCTGTGATTAGGAAACATACACAATTTTTTCCCGTTTTCACTTTTTTACTGAATTGAATTGTATTCCGATAGAAAGTGGAGCGTTTCCTTACTGGTTTATAATTATGTACGAAATCTTTCAATTTCATAAGACGTCTGAACACATATATCTTTCGGCCGTAAATATAAGTAACTGTGATTGCATATGCTCCAGTAACGAAACTACAATTTATCTGCGCTGGGGCGTCTGTCTCTCCATTTCATTTGAATTTATTTTTTCCGCAATTACCAACATATGTTTTCGTATGCATGTCTGTAATTGTGCAAATTTGCATGGGTTAGAATCCATTTTCGAATACCCGTAGTTATTTATAATTTAAGCATTTCTGTTTAATCTCCACTGAGGAGCAGACAGACAGAACACAACACACCACTCCAGCCGGAGCAACAAAACTGTTCAACATACATACATATTTCTATCTCGCTCTGCTATTGAATTATGGTATAGTTTTTAAATCCTCAACTATAGTCCAAAACAAATGGTTCTATAAATCTGTATAAAAAACATCTGCAACATTCAAGCAGGACTTTACAAATATCAGCCACCAACACACACACACAGACACTAACACGAGGAAACAAACAAACAAAAAACAAGTGTCCGAAGGACCGAAACACTGTGTCCCGCACACAATCCAACTGTCACAATGAAGTCTTTAAACAAAAAACCGAGATTTGGGGACGGGGACATTAAAATTTGCAACAACAAGGACAGTATAGGATGTTTTTATTGCAATGTGTTTTGGTTATTTCCGCATCAATGTTTATTCCTGAACGTTGGTTCATGGTTTTCGTTTTTCTTTCCCAAGTCCTTTTGTTTTTGCAAATGGCAATTGGCACAAATATATAATAAATACTAACGAGTAGGACACCACTGTCGAAAAACTATCCTACGAAACATTTTAGTTTTATTGACAATTTCAAACACACAAGTGTACATACAAACCGTGAGTACACATTAGGGTGGTCCGAAAACATTTCAGCTTTCACGAATCGTAGAAAATGCATCTCACCGTGGCCCCGAGTACTCTTCGCGATCTAAAGAGTGATTTTTTTGAGGTTAGGATTTTCATGCATTAGTATTTGACAGATCACGTGGGATTTCAGACATGGTGTCAAAGAGAAAGATGCTCAGTATGCTTTGACATTTCATCATGAATCGTCTTACAAACGAACAACGCTTGCAAATTATTGAATTTTATTATCAAAATGCGTGCTCTGTTAAGAAAGTTCATTGCGCGCTTCCATTTTATGGTCAGTTTAATCGACCCACTGAAGCGGCTATTCGGGCTATTGTGACTAAATTTCGCACCAAATTTACATTGTTGGACATTAAACCACCAACACGCTTACGTAGAGTGCGAACTGAAGAAAATATCGCAGCTGTATCGGCCAGTGTTAATGATGACCACCAATTTTCGATTCGTCGCCGTTCGCACCAATTGGGTCTCTGTTACTCAAAAACGTGGAAATGCCAAAATTGGACTAAGCGGATGGACCACCTAAGACGCAGCCGCGGTCAACATTTAAATGAAATTATCTTCAAAAAGTAAATGTCATGGACCAATCTAACGTTTCAAATAAAGAACCGATGAGATTTTGCAAATTTTATGCGTTTTTTTTTAAAAAAAAGTTATCAAGCTCTTAAAAAATCACCCTTTACATGTAAACGCTCACGCTACAAACATAGGATTTATGCACCTGGGTAAATGAGTTGGCGATATATGTATATATTTTTTACAATGGCGTTTAAACTTATGGATAAAACTTCTCTTGGTGCATACCCTAGCTTTACAGGAATAGTTGCAACATTTCCATCAAATGCAATCATTTGTCGCAAATATCGTTTCAATTGCTTTTTAGGGAAAATTATAAAACGTTTAGAGTGTAAACAAGAAAATAGAAAATATCCTAATTTTGTAGTTTTGATGCTAGCGTCAACGAACATACAAAACTACTCTGAAGTTGCCTCCTACGCCACAGTTCTGGTTATACACTTAAACAAATAATACTAGACAGTATTCGAGAATTATGTTATCTTTTGTGTGAGATTCCGCGACTAAATTAAATTCCGTTAATAATAATTAGAGGTAATAAACATTTATGAGAAATTTTAAAGTCGGCTGAAAGAGTCAGCCAATAACGAAATCTATGTTTTGATTTCGACATTTGAATAATCCGGCCGGTTAATATTGGTTAGCTACAAGATGTACCGACTGCTATCGTGAATTTTGGATTTTAGTAATAATTGCAGCGTTTTTCGACCGTCACCTTAATTTTAAAGTAGTACCTTAAATTTAAGATAACTATGAGGGTTACAAATGTCTCTTTCACGTGGAAGCAGTGGTTTAGAAGCAGTCGTTAAAAAAATAAAAGTCGTGTTTTTTGAAAAAAATCTATTTTTCTTTTGACGATTTTAAAATTTAGTTTAGCTCGGTAAACTAAATTTTATCACAGATATTAATACATATCTGAGAATGGCAAGGCGTTTTAACTACACGTTGTAGCGAGTACTTACATACTGTAATAGCATATATGTTTACATTTGGGCGTTGACGTCGTGTGTGTCCACATTGCTTTGGGGTCTTGTTACACTCTTCAATGACCAGATTGTGATTGTGTCCTTTGTTCTAAAATGATTCTATGTGGTACACTGCTGACTCAGCACAAATGCTCGCTCGCTTCGCCATAGAATCTTTAAGTTAGATATTAAGAAATCAGTCTTAAGTGAGTCTTGAATAAACGAGCAACGCTCAAAGCAACAAACCTACATTTGTTTCACTTTATAATATAAAACATTTTTCATTTGAAAATCAAAACACCCTACTATTATGTTCCAATCAAAAATTCTTAATTTGTTAAACAGTGTAACACTAAACAAGTAAGGAAAGACTAAAGTCGGTTGAGGCTGCATCGGTACTATATCAAAACACAGTGAGACCCATTTTCACCATAGATTTTTCCAATTCAAATATATATATATATATACTAGCAGTACCCGCTGCTTCGCACGCGAAAAATTCAGTTATTTGTTAATTTTATCCGTCTCTGTTTTTGGATAGTATTTATTTAATTTTCTTTTGGTGGATATAGATAAATCTAAAATATTAATTTGGAAACCCCCTATTAGCCAGCACTCACACAAAGTCAAAGGAATGTGCCGATATGCACTATTTTAGCTGAACTACTTCGTATGTATAATTTTTATAATTTTCTACCAAGTTTAGAACAAAATATTACAACCATTTATATCCTCGATCTCATGTTTCTAGATTCAGCCAGCCAGTTTATAACTTTTAGCACTTCTTTCCCAAAAAGTACACATTTTGAACAATCAGGTAAAATGTGTTTTTGCTTCCCCTAAAAATATGTACTTTATTTGCTAACACATTTATTCCTTGTTGTCCGTTATCCCCCCCTTTTAAGTACAAATTGTGAAATATCCATTTATATTCCGCGCTTACGTAATTAAATGATTGTACAGCATTTTTATCCCTTTTCGTACAAAATTTCACGACTAAAGCTGAAATATTTTAGTTGGTACTATTTTTAACCCGCTCATTGTTTATAAGTACAAAATTAGAAAGATTCGTTTAGATTTGCGCTTCTCGTTGTCAGTGGAACTTACACGCCACATTTTACGACTATAGCTCCAACACTTTAGTTGGTACTACTTTTATCCCTTGTTGCTCACCCCCTATAAGAAAATTTCAAAAAATCCATTTAGATTGCGCTTTTACACAGTTTACACTCCAAATTTCCCGACTATAGCTGCAATTCTTAAATTGGAACCCTTTTTGTCCCGCCTACCCCATTAAAAGTACAAATTTCGAAAAATCCAATTTTACTTCGTTTCTATATGGTCAGAGGAATTTACATAACAAATTTCACGATTCTAGTTGTAATACATTAGTTGGTACCATTTTAATCCCTTTTTGTCCCGCTCACCCCTTAAAATACAAATTTCGAAAAAATCTAATTTTACTTTGTTTCTATATGGTGAGAGGAATTTAAATACCAAATTTCACGTTTCTAGCTGTAATACTTTAGTTGGTACCATTTTTATCCCTTTTTCTCCCGCTCGTCCCTTAAAAGTACATATTTCGAAAAATCCAATTTTACTTCGTTTCTATATTGTCAGAGGAATTTACATACCAAATTTCATGTTTCTAGCTGTAATACTTTAATTGGTACCATTTTTATACCTTTTTGTCCCGCTCGTCCCTTAAAAGTACAAATTTCGAAAAATCCAATTTTACTTCGTTTCTATATGGTCAGAGAATTTACATACCAAATTTCACGATTCTAGTTATAATACTTTAGTTGGTAACATTTTTATCCCTTCCCTTAAAAGTACAAATTTCGAAAAAATCCAATTTTACTTCGTTTCCATATGGTCGGAGGAATTTACATACCAAATTTCACGATTCTAGTTGTAATAAATTAGTTGGTACCATTTTTATCCCTTTTTGTCCCTCTCACCCCTTAAAATACAAAGTTCGAAAAAGTCTAATTTTACTTTGTTTCTATATGGTGAGAGGAATTTACATACCAAATTCCACGTTTCTAGCTGTAATACTTTAGTTGGTACCATTTTTATCCCTTTTTCTCCCGCTCGTCCCTTAAAAGTACATATTTCGAAAAATCCAATTTTACTTCGTTTCTATATGGTCAGAGGAATTTACATACCAAATTTCATGTTTCTAGCTGTAATACTTTAATTGGTACCATTTTTATCCCTTTTTGTCCCGCTCGTCCCTTAAACGTACAAATTTCGAAAAATCCAATTTTACTTCGTTTCTATATGGTCAGAGGAATTTACATACCAAATTTCACGATTCTAGTTATAATACTTTAGTTGGTACCATTTTTATCCCTTTTTGTCCCGCTCGGCCCTTAAAAGTACAAATTTCGAAAAATCCCTATTTGTAGCTCGTCTGCATGGTCATTGCAAGGAACTCACCGAATTTCATGTTTATAGCTACTGCCTTTTAGTCAGGACGAAGGTTCGATGTTTATCCCTTTTTGGGCCATTTTATCCCCTAAAAGTACGAATTTCGTAAAACCCTTAGTCGACGTCTACGTCATATTTGGGAACTACCCTGAAAATTTCATGACCCTGGCTTCAGCCGTTTGGTCTGGGGGCTGGTCAATGATAAGTCAGTCAGTCAGTCAGTAACGCAACTCTTTTATATATATAGATATATATATATATATATATATATATATATATATATATATAATATATATATATGAAACAAATCGGTTGAATTATGTGTTTTTTTTAAAGCGGAAAAACTCTGGAACGATTTTTAGATATATAAATCTGAATGGATGGATTCTGCTCACTTTCACCATAGTCTTTCCTAGTTGAAAAATAAAAATTTGTGCCAAATTTGACGAAAATCGGTTAAAATATGTGGTTTCCATAGTGGAAAAACGTAAATCGGAACCAAATTTTGTGTTTGGGCTATATCCACTTTCTCCAGATATGTTTCTAGTTGAAATTTACTAAATTTGAGTCAAATCGGATAACATATGTGGGTTTTAAACCAAAAAAAAGTCAGATTGGGAACGATTTTTGTGTGGGAGCTATTTATATAAAACTGTACCGATCTGACCATATATGTTTCTACTTGAAAAATAAGGTTTTTTCAGTCAATTGGCCACACAATAGTGGGGTAATGACCGGTCAATCCAACCAAAAATTATGATCAAAAATTTACTAACTTTTATAACTACAGATCCCCGTCACTTCGTTCGAATGAGTGCTTAGAAGCATTGCATGTTTGATGCTTACATGACATATTCTCATAGGTGAAAGTCATTCACTTGTTGATACGTTTTAGGGTGAACATTACAAATAGTTTCATACAAATGAATTTGACTATTTTTGATATGCGGACAACTTATTCTGACGATACACTTCATATAGTTCCATCTTCTCAGTTTTGTTAGTACATACTGTATTTATTATTGTGCAGTGAAATTATCCAATAGAAATAGAAATAAATGTTACCCTGCCCATAAGGCAGACTATTAAAATCTGTTACTCAAACATCAATAAACACACAACGCTACTGAAATTATGTGATTATTTTACATTTTCTATAAACGAAAGAAATAGTAATTTAATAAATGTACTTCCTTATTCTGGAAATAAAATTAGAATTTTAATTTATAATAAGAGATGACCTATATTTTAGAATGAATTCTCTTGGATGCACGATTCAAGATCAATGAAAGTGTCACTCTTTGGCAACTACTTCCATTTTTTTTGCTGGGAATGAGTGTTGAACTATATTTTTGGAAGTAACTTTGTAGGACTTCTTTATGTGAAACTTTATTCGAATTAGAGAAACTATTTAGAATGAATTCTCTTGGATGGCATGATTTTGGAATAATAAAAATGTAATTAATTTTGACATACTTCAATTCTTTTTGTTGGGATTGTTCGGATGCATCGATATAGTAAAAGTTTGGGATCAGATATGACAATAAAATCCTGATTGGAAAACTAAGGTCAATGTATGTTCTAATGTTTCCGGCATGAACTTCAAGCTATATTTTCATGGACATCCTGGTCCAGAATTCCCCGCCTGGAAATGGGATGTATTCTCTGCACACCCAAATGGCTCAAACCAGAGGCTTGAAATGCCAGTTCATCATTGATTTTTCCCATTGTATCCAAGTCTAATAAAACTCCAAAGAAACAGACAACAATGCATATGAAAAAGTATTAATGAGAAATTCCAACTTTTCTGCATAATCCAGTAAATGCTAAGCCATTAGTAGACTTTTATCTCTTCCATAATTAGATTCAATGACCCAAAACACTGATAGTATAAATATGTACATATATATGTAAGTATGTATGTATGTATGCATAAACGTATTCCAAACGTTTGCTAGATACATGTGTAACGAATGAATTGCCGGAACATCGAATGCACTTATCTTGCTTTGGTCCTTAAACAAATAGTCCGACATTCATAATATCGTCCGTCCGTCCGTCCGTCTGTCTGTCTAACATCAATATGTTTAAGCTAATTTAGTACGGATTGGTGGGCACATAATCCTGGAGTGGAGAACGAGTAGATGAAGCGACTACGGATGGCTCATAAAATTACAAAATGTCTGTTCTTCGTGCTGCCCGGTGCTACAGATGAATGAAAATGGTCAGGAAAAGATAATTTGCTTGTAGCCGCACTTTTCCACAGCCACAGGACCGTTCGTCCATCCGTATACTAGTCATTGCGATTCAGATCGCTTATAAGAGTATGGATGTGTGTGTGTTGAAGGTTTGCCCATGTGGTCAGAGTGACTGAGTGGCGGTGATGGTGATGGTGTGACGGCCAGGACGTGGCACAACATGGGGCAAAGGTTGCCCCAAATAGGACTAGAAACCATGTATATATGTATGTATATGTAGAACAAACCGACATGTATGTACTCCCGTATGCAGTACAAACTCGTACATATTTATGTAACGCGCACTTATTCATAAGTTATCGTGGTTGCCACTTTGCATGCAGATGCAGATACAGAGCTGACCAAAACAAAGTGTGGTCAAGAGAAAGAAAAACTTGGAAAATATGTAAGAAAGCTGCGGTATTCCATGGCAAAACAAAAAGTAAGTAAACACAAACAATGGGCCTGACGGTTATGTGATACCCTGCAATACATTTCGCCTCACTACATACTTTAAAGTCATCCAAATTTTATGTTAAGCGCTGCTGGAGAGAACAAGAAAGAACACTTTTCATCTAAATACCCCAATAATCCCTAATATTTCGAGTATTTAAGAAATATTTCTGCCTTTTATTTACTCGATATTTGGTAAGTTCAATATATTTATATCGGAACGCGCACCATAAACAGATCCATACTTTCATGGGGAAAAATTGTACGAAATGGCATAAAAATGGTAACAACCAAACTAGCTAGTATCGTGAAATTTGGTGTGTACGTCGCTCGAACCGCATATACAGGTAAAGTAAAGCGATTTCTCAAAATTCGTACTTTCAAAATGTATAAAAGTGAGATAGAAATGGAACGTACCAATCAGTATAAAGGGTAAAAATTCTTACTCAAACCCGAATGAAAATATCTCTAATATTTAGGGTATTTAAATCTTCCTTTTTGAAGATTACTACTTGAAGTACTAGCCCCGCCCTATAAGTGGGCGTGGTCTTTAAAACTTTAAATTGATTTTAAATAAAAATTATAATAATGAAAGATCAGAATTTATACATTACAGATCAGAATACATGGAATGCAATCCATGCTAGAGGGTATATAAGATACAACCCGGGTATATAAGATATAACGCATTCCGTTGTAGCTACCAGCCAAGTCGCACTGTCACATTGATTAGTTACAGTTACGAAATGTCCTGATGGTAGAATTTGCTGAAATAAAATAAATTTGTATTGTTTTAGAAATGACGACCACTTGCCATGTTTTTGGTTTTTGGCTACTCCAACTTTTAGTTATTTTGATTAATATTTAAATACTAACTGACCCGACAAAAAATTGCCTGTCCATATTTCAATTAGTTTGTTTGTGATCATCGTGTGCATTTTTGAAAAGCTATTTCAAATGTTTAAGCAAACCCGGAATGAGAAAAATGTTGTTCTCAGTGATTATTGTATCGATTAACGTTTGCTGGCATAATTATTCAATTTAATGATACGATCATGGATATAAAATTCAGATTACGCCAATGGAAGTGTCTGCACTTCAGCTTAAGTGGATTTTGAACAATGTTTCATGAGTTTGATTTTTCATACGGTGAACTGGAAAAATCGACGGGGAATATAATGCAGAAGGTCGTCATTTCTAAGGCTATTTTGCCATTGACACTTGCAAGCAAGTGTTTTGAATATAATTTTGCAGATTCGTCGTTCTGCAACTGATAGTACTTAATTGAAATTATTCAAAAGACTTTATGTGAGACATCGTATATTCATTCCGAGCTATCAATTGAAAGTTCTTTAATATGCGTATTCAGCGGCAATTTGATTGCTGAATGAGCAATGAGTTCGACCTTTTTCAACAACTTAGTTCAATTTCAGATGAAGGAGGTAAAATTAAATTCTGCTGTCTTATGGTTCCAACGTGATCGTCCAGAGGATAACAGTTCCATCTTTCAAAACGTTCATGAGTGTCGTATGTTATTTGCCGATTTAACAGCGAAGCGTGCTCTCCAAATGTCTTCATCATCGTGCTTTCCTTTAAGAAGCGTTTCTTCAACAAGCTATTTCTTAATTTCACCACTTCCCAGGGTCATTGCAAAAAATAATCTGGTATTAACAGAAGATTCTGAGGCGATAGTCTGAGGTTCTCAACATAATTTTCTCTAGAAACAGAATCCTGCAATTCAATGGTTTTCGCAGCCAATATAGCATGTTCGCTCAACGACACACGATTTGGAGACAACGTATGAGACCACAAACTGAAAAATGTAAATATCAACATTCGCAATATCAACACACATTTTCTAGTGCAAACGTCCGGCAATTGTTCTGAAAATTCTCCAAATTGGCCGTAAGCATCTTGTTCTCAGTGCATCGTACAGTGTGGCGCTGTCATTGCTAGTTGGGCAAATATTAGTCTTATGTCTTCATTCAATGCCTCATTGTGAATTTTCAGAAATGTCCTCTTTATATTTGGTTCACGAATCGGTGAAAATACTTCATGTACACGTACTGGATTTCCCTGTTTATTTTTATGACTGATTACGAACTGGAATTACGAACCAAATAAAAATGAATCAACAAAATATGTCATCGTCAGTTCTGACAAAAAGTGCATAAAATATAAAGATTTTTTGCATTTTGTCCGAATTTTCTGAGTTTTCTTTATAAATATCTGAATTTTTGTCTTCCGAAAACTTTTGCAGAATCATAACAAACACTGCTTGAATTGAGACTTATAGCCTTGAGTTCAATCAAAAATTCTATAGAAAAAGACACTTTCAGTATTTTTAAATATTCCTATTTTCCGGTCAACTATCCAAAAGTTTTTTCATCTTAAAACCCAGTTCGGAATACAACGAACGGAATACAAGTTTCTAACAAAGATCAGCCAAATCTGTTCAGCCGTTCTCAAGTGATGCGATTACCAACGAACATCACTTCATTTTTATTATATAGATAAAATTTAAAAATAATTAATTATTTGTATATCTAACAGCTTCATAAGGATAAATAGCTACTGATGGACCACCATATATGGACCTTTTTTCGAAGAAATGTTAATCCTACACATTGTGTGTGAGAATTGAGGAAAACCCTGCCTCAGGGAATCTTGTCAAAGACCTAATATACGTAGCTTGTCGACACGGTTGTCGTGGATTGTTGTGTCATGCACGTTCTATAGATAACGAGTAACAGGCGTGTCGGCATGTTGTGTTCGTTTTATAAATCAGAAGTGGGGTACCAAGGCATATTTATAAAGGTGATAGCACGAGGCCAGCTGGCTGAAATTTTTTTCATTCAAAAGTAACCGAAACTGTCAAATCCCATATATTTTGCTTTGACATTGTGGCTCACCATTCAAAAAATTACTTGTATTTTGTTGTTGCCGAATTTGTTGTTGTTCTAGTGCTATCACCTGTATAAATACGCCTTGTGGGGTACGCTCTAAGCCTTTTCTGTCAAAAGAAGAATATTTTTTAAACGGGAAGATATTTTTGGAAATAAGAAGATTTTGTGAGAAAAGAACGAGGATACTATTTTGAAGAGGAAAACATGTCGCAGAATAGAGATTTAGTAGCCAATGGTGACGGCGACTCCGGGGATTCCCGTTCGTAGTCATCTGGAAGTATTCCCGAAAATTGTGGTATTGAGTAATGTAAGAAATTGATTCCTGAGTTCAATCCATCGCAGCCGAATTCAATATCTCCGCGCGACTGGATTGTTAATGTCGAAAGAGTTAAGCATATCTTTAAATGGGATGACAATATGACGATGTTTTATGCTGCACTACCTGATCTCTCATGGAACAAATTTAAGCAATTATTGGCAGAAGCATTTCCCTGTGTAAAGGATGAAACCAGTGTCTATCTCAAACTGATGTGCCGTGTTAAGGAGCCGAATGAAAGTATTGAAAAATATTTTTATGATGTGTTTGCCTTTGCTAGAAGTGCTGGTTTCAGCGATGACTGTGCCAAGAACTACATCGTATCGGGTCTTAAGAACCGGCAACTGATAAATGCTGTTACGGGATATATACATCAAGTGGAATCGCTGCAAGAATTTTTGTTCCAAATTAAAGCGCATCTCTTTGTTATGGAACAACAACGACAACAATCGTGAGTTATTTTTAAATAGAAGCTTAACTCTGTCCCGTCCGTCTACAACCCTCTATGATGTACACAGGTAGTGAATGTTCAACAACGAGAATTGGTGAAATTTCGGTGGAGTTTTGACAAATACCATACAAAACTTAAGTTACCCTTCCAATCGAGATACTGGTGGTTAAAAATGGAGATCAAGAGTGTGAAATGATAGTTGGCCAGAACTTTTTTGGATCACAAAGGTGTGAAAGACTGCCATGAAACCCGTAAGTTTAATCTACAATCATTGAAATTCGGTGAGGAACTAAGTGAAGACGGCAAAATTGATGTGTATAATTAATAATTATAAGCAATAATTAATAATTATAAGCAACGAAATTGAGATGAATATCACGTTGAATGATTAGAATAAAATTATAAATCAGAGACCTTACCGAGCGCCATATCATTTGTATGAGAAACTAGAGAATATTGTGTCCGATCTTTTGAAATATGATGTAATAGAGAATTCAACATCACCGTATGCAAGTAGAGCACACTTAGTTCCGAAAAAGGATGGAGAGTTTCATATGGTCGTTGAATATCGTGAATTGAATCGTATAACGGTTCGTGAGGTCTTCCCGATGTCGAATATCGAGGAGACTATTAATCGCATTCGGGATAATAAAGTGTTGGATATGATGAATGGGTATCATCAAATTCCCATTAAGGAGTCATGTAGACATTTGACTGCTTTTGTGACTCCGAGTGGTCATTATCAGTACAAGAGAATGCCGTTTGGGATAACGAATACTCCAGCGGTTTTCATGTGTTTGGTCGACTAATTATTCACTCTACTGTAAGCAGGAATATTATTGCATATATGTATGATATTGTTTTGTTCGGGAAAAATTTTGAAGGATTATTGAAGACCTTCGAGGCGTTTTTGATGGTGTGTTATGATATGCAGATTACATTCAGACTGAGGAAATGTGAATTTTTTGTAAATAAGATAATGTATCTGGGACATGTTATTACTGATAAGGGGATATCACCAGGAGAGGTGAAAACGCTAGCTATAGTTAACTATCAAAGGCCAACGAATTTGAGAGAGTTCAAGCAGTTTTTGGGTCTTACTATTTAGAAAATTTGTTGAAAACTATGCTGGAATGGCTGTTCCTTTGAATAATATGATGAAAAATAATGCGACATTTGTATGGACTCAGGAAGAGGGAACTGATTTTGAAATGCTGGTCATTTATAACCCGGAGGAAAATCACGAATAATCGATTGTTTAAGAAAGCGGAGGATGGATTACGTTTTGTAATTCCGAATGGATTGACGTAGGTAGGTCATTGTGGTCTTGAAAGAACTTGTAAAGAGATTGTATTGGTTTCCTATATTGAGAAAAATTGTGCAGAAATAATTGGACTCCAGCGTCCAGTGTCTATACAATGGGACGAGACTCATTATAACCCAGCAAAAAAAGAGCACCCAAAGAAGTGAAAAAGATGTTCATCTTGTGATTCGGAAGTAGTGAAAATTGGGATCTTCACCAATGCATTTAATATGGAGTTGTCATCCTTGTCCTTTATTTCGAAAGACTTAAAAGATTTTTTTATTTATTTATTATGAATTACAATACAAAGTATACGTAAATTTATATTCTAATTTTGGGTCCAGGGGTTGAGCCAGGGTGTGGTCTTCGTCACCATGGCTCAGCTAGCTAGTTATTGCAGCGACAGACGACAGAGCCTCTGGTGGGAATCGAACCCACAACCCCCACGCTGATAGCCGAGCACGCTACCAACTCGACTACCGGGGCGCTTAACTTAAAAGTTATTTTAAAGTGCTACAAAGGAAGCACTCTTTCACTAGTTTCCATTAAATTAATTAAACATTGTTTATTAAATAAAAAGTTATAAAAACCTCGGGGCCCTCCTGGTGCAAAGCGGACACCTTACCTCTGTGACCCCATATTAAAAATTCGTTCCCATTCACTTGTGAAAATGCTGTTCGTAAAATGTTACGGGATATTATCTACTTTTTTGGAAGTTGTGGAAAAGAACTTCCTCAAAAAAAATGCGCATTTGGATTTTGAGATGCGATTAAAATGTGCTTCCTACGGAAGAACCGATAGAGAAATTTGCCATTCCTTATATACGGTCCATATTGATCACGTGGGCCCATACTTACAAAACAATCTATGAACCCTAGGAATCGTTCGTCTATGGATTGCAAATATAGTAGTAATTACCAATTGATCTTGTTTAATGCACCTGGCCTCACCCACCATCAGCTTTTCCATCTATCAAATCCTGACACCACAAACATTTCATTTTCTTCTCTTTTTTTGTTTACTTAGTCAGACCGTTATTGATGCAGCTAAAAGTTTTTAGTAAGGAAATTCGAATAAAACAAATTTTGAGAAGAATGAAAGCGGTCTAAGTCAGTGCGCCCTCTGAAAGTAAAACTGAGCACTATGAATTTTGAAATAAGCACATAGCCATCAATGTCCAAATATATAAATAAGGTTTATTGTAAACTCGTTGGCAATGTTGTGTAGAAAACACATTTTCTGGGATGTACACAGCGAATTTAAAGATTCCAGCTTCATCCGTCAGATTGGTACCATTATTATCCCTTTTTTCAATTTTGTTACAAAAATACAAATTGGATATTTTTGGAAAATTTTCATTTTTGCGGGAAATATCGCTAAAATTATTTTCATTCAGAACATTTTTGCTTTATGATTTTCTCGCGATCTAGCCAACGGATCCAACTGAATGTTTGTTTGTGTATTAAGAACCAATGTCGCTTGTAACATATATGTAGCCATCCGCGAGAATCAATGTTGAAAATTGCAATTGCTTATATTTAAACTTTTCTGACACAAATATACCGAATGAAGTCAGCAATCAGCCACTATTCATCCTATTTTGGCCTGATAACTTGGGAACCAAAATGCTATTAACCGCGTAATGATGGAATTTGATAGTAAGATATGCCCTAAACCTAGAAAAATGTTTTAAACTAAATCGCTGTAGCGAATTACAATCTTCGGTTATAAGCTGCTCCATTTTGGAACTATATTATTTTTATGTTCATAGCCACTTTTGCAGTCACAAATTAACGTGCGAGTAGATAGCCAAATCAGAAAAATTTGAATAAAGTGGCTATGACAGATGACATCCAAATCTGAGAATAGTTTGACATCTCAAAAAAAACTCATTTTCGAGAAAATGATTCATAGCCACTTATGAATATAAGCCCTCGATATATATTCTTGATCGTCATTAAAATCTAAGACGATCTAGCCATGTCCGTCTGTTGAAAACACGCTAGCGTCTTATAGTCGTAGATCGCTATAATAAAGGGTGTTTTTATTGGGGTATAGAACTTTAAGTTGGCATCACTTTTTTAACTGGCGGCCATTTTGTCAGCTGTCAAGTGATCAATATTTAGTTTGGTTTGCCATTTCATCATGAACAGGTTGACAAAAGAACAACGCTTGCAAATCGTGCAAATTTATTTCGAAAGTAATGGTTCAGTTCGCGAAGTTCACCGCAAGCTCCGTCCATTTTATGGTCGACATAATCGTCCATCAGAGCAATTAATTCGGTTAACCATGGATCGTTTTCGCACTACGTTTACTCTATGTGATAATACGCATCCGCAGAGACGTCGAACAGTGCGCACCGAAGAAACAATTGTCGCTGTAGAGCAAAGTGTTGAGAGGTCCCGAATGAATCGATTCGCCACCGTGCACAGCAATTGGAGCTTTGTCCATCAACTTTATGGAAGATTTTGCGCAAAGATCTTGGCTTGCGACCTTACAAGATCCTGCTTGTGCAAGAATTAAAGCCGCGAGACCATGCAATGCGTCGTGATTTTGGTGTATGGGCCGAAAATGAGATTCATCTCGATGCTGATTTTCATCACAAAATTTTGTTCAGTGATGAGGCTCATTTTTGGTTGAATGGCTACGTCAACAAGCAAAATTGCCGCATTTGGAGTGAAGAGAATCCACATGAGACCCTTGAGACGCCATTACATCCACAAAAACTGACTGTTTGGTGTGCTCTATGGGCTGGTGGAGTCATTGGGCCATACTTCTTCCGAAATAATGCTGGAGAGTCAGTTACCGTTAATGGAGACCGGTATAGAGCCATGATAACCGACTATTTTGTTCCCGAATTGGATGGCATGAATGTGGATGAGTTGTGGTTCCAACAAGACGGCGCTACATGCCACACAGCGCACGTCACAATCGAATTATTGAAGGAAACATTCGATGAGCGCATAATTTCGCGGAATGGACCTGTCAATTGGCCACCAAGATCGTGTGATTTGACACCATTGGACTATTTTCTTTGGAGATATGTGAAGTCGCTCGTCTACGCCAACAAACCAGAAACGTTAGGGGACTTGGAAGCCAACATTCGTGGCGTTATTGCCAACAGACGGCCCCATATGCTCGATAAAGTGGTTGAAAATTGGACCTGTAGAATTGGCTATATTCGAGCCAGCCGCGGCGGCCACATGCCCGAAATCATATTTAAACATTAATGGCATAAAATTATCCTTCCAACAAAGCCAAATTGATGGAAATTAAAACGATTTTCTTGTGTTTTATTTCAATTCGAAGTTCTATACCTCAATAAAAAACACCCTTTATATATATAATAACCCCTAATATTTTAGAGTATTTAAGCATGTTTTTTTAATATGTCTGCTTGTACTTACTTGATATTGGGTATGCGCATCCCCCCTATAACAAAAACATGGTGCACGTTTGCAAAGTGATTCTTATTCGTAGGGGGTGAAATGGGGCAAAAAGGGTTAAAAATGGTACATATCAAACGAGAACGGCTAGAAACAATATAATATAAAATTATTTTTTACAAGTTCGTACTTTTATGGGATAAAATGTGAATAGAGGGATAAAAATGGTACCAACTAAACGGCTGCATCTAGAATAATGAAATTCGGTGTTGCGAAGACACGTCAAATAAATGGATTTTTCGAAATTCGTACTTCTTGGGGTTGAAATGGAAAAAGGGGATAACATTAGTAGCAACCAAATGACCGCAGCTAGAGTCATGAAATTGTGAGTTTGCCTTCCTCTGACTGCATAGACACGAAAAATAATTAGGCAAAAATTGGTTAATTAGATTATTTTGCACTACGTACGTGAGATAATGGATTTTGAAAATTGTACTTTTGGAATTAAAATAGAATGGAAATACAACCAACTGTAGCACCCACTATCTACCATTATTTATGGTATTTAAGCTTTGAAATAGGAAACATAATTACAAAAGCAAAATCTTGTTGTAAAGAAGACATCATAGGCTTTAAATTGAGACTTCATCCTATATTTACTGGGAGCTTTAAAATCAGATGTTGAATATGGATTTTCTTTCTTTTCAAAAACATTATATTTCGTGTTATTTTGTTTTTACCAAACTAATCATTTTTTAATTTATTTTTGATCTAACATAACATATATTCACATATTTAGTAATATAATTATAGTTAAATAACTGAAATCCGCCCACTTCTCCAGACAAAAACACGTACCGAAACATCAAAATTCGGGTTTATATAGTTTTTCTTTTGTGCACAGTAATATATATGTACTAATTTTTATAAATTTATTCTCAAAAACAGTTTTTACACGCCCCTCCCGCCTAAGTGCTAGTTTTTTTAATATATAGCCTATAGATCCTATCTGTATGAAGTTCCGAAACGAGACAAAAGTTTTTATAATATTAATAGGGATATATATTTACTTTATGTGGAAGGAGCCACACCAACTTTTCTGGTAACGCCCACTTTTTCCACAAAAATTGCACATTAATATTCAATGAACTCACACAAGATTTCAAGATTCTTGTTGCCATATAACAGAATATATATTGGGTTCTAATTTTTAGAGAATATCGCACGCCCATCTTTCAAATCCCGCCCATTTGTATCTTGCCTACGTAATTGAAAACTTCATGAACTCACAGAATTTCAGGAAACTCGGTGTCTTGTAAGAGAAAATACTCTATAAATGGTTTTAATTTATTATGGGATGTGCCACGCCCTCTTCGAAAATACCGCCCATTTTCTCCCAACTAGCCAGACTAATAGTGGTTGGATTTACATTAAATTTCAGAACTCTCAGTGGTGTAGAAAATATATTTGATAATTGATTTTAATTTCGTATGGGAGGTACCACGCTCCCTTTTCCAATTTCGCCAATTTTTTGCATAACTGTCCAAATTAATACCCAATGAACTCTCACAAAATTGCAAGACTCTGATGGTCATAGTACTCCAAATAAAGGGTGTTTTTTATTGAGGTATAGAACTTCGAATTGAAATAAAACACAAGAAAATCGTTTTAATGTCCATCAATTTGGCTTTATTGGAATTTTATGCCATTAATGTTTAAATATGATTTCGGGCATGTGGCCGCCGCGGCTGGCTCGAATATAGCCAATTCTACAGGTCCAATTTTCAACCAACGCCACGAATGTTGGCTTCCAAGTCCCCTAACGTTTCTGGTTTGTTGGCGTAGACGAGCGACTTCACATATCCCCAAAGAAAATAATCCAATGGTGTCAAATCACACGATCTTGATGGCCAATTGACAGGTCCATTCCGCGAAATTATGCGCTCATCGAATGTTTCCTTCAATAATTTGATTGTGACGTGCGCTGTGTGGCATGAACTTCGCGAACTGAACCATTACTTTCGAAATAAATTTGCACGATTTGCAAGCGTTGTTCTTTTGTCAACCTGTTCATGATGAAATGACAAACCAAACTAAATATTAATCACTTGACAGCTGACAAAATGGCCGCCAGTTAAAAAAGTGATGCCAACTTAAAGTTCTATACCCCAATAAAAAACACCCTTCATATTGCCTTTTAAAATGCAAAAAAAATGTGTTGGAGTTGCCACACTATTATTGTAATAACATGCGGCAGAGTAATGTGTACTAAATTACCTAAAAGTAATGTTTTCCAAACTTATTCCACCAAAGTTGAAAAACGATCAAAATATAGTGTTTTTTACTACCGCGATTTTTGGGTAACTAAGCCTCAGAAACCACCAATTTTTGTTTTATTCCATTTCATTTAACGAACCTTTCAAACGAGACCAAAAACGTAAAAATTAGGAAGATAGTTTGTCTGTAACTAAATTATGAATCTTAAAATTGTTTCACTTTTTGTTTTTTCTTGCGTTCTGAAGAAATGAATCAACTTTGAGTGGCTGTATAAACCACAATTCTTGTCCGATTTTGAATCGGTTTCCGGAATTTTAATATATTCGGTAATAAGTTCTCTATCAATTGGTATTATTAGTTTTACCACTGATTCCAGGCAATCCCACAGTACGTCGTTTGAATTAATAAAAAATTTATATTTATTTATAATTTTTTTTTTTTTTAATATTTCTATTTGTTTTGGTTTGGCTATATTAAAAAAATTACTACACTTTTACGGACATCGACAGCCATTGTGCAGGGTATATAAAGTTCGGCACTGCTGAACTTAATGCCGTTTTTACTTCTTACTGCTAATTTTATTATTTTTAAATTTTATATTCCATCTGCTATTAGCTTTAGGATAATTTTTATAATCTTTATAGTATTTTCACAATGATTTCTGAGATCAACTAGATTTCATATGTCTAATTTCAATTGGAGTTGACAAGGAAGTGTTTGATAAATATTGGTTTTCCATTTAATGTGGTCATACTAAACAATTTATGAACACTATTCAGTTCGGCCAAAAGAAATGTGAAATGGTTTTGAACAGAGATACAAGCCGACGCGTTTAACTCCGCCAAATCTTACTACCAAAATAGGCAACCCACTTAAAATTACAAAAGAAAATATAACTGGAATTTATGGATATTTCTTTAAATTTGGTATTCCCCTATGTGATGACGTCTGTAGTATACATAGTTGTATTTGAAAGTCACATTTAAATAAGTCAAGAGACAAGGTAGGTATAGCTTTACCATTCTTTTGAAGGATTATGACATTCATGATCTTGTCTTGTCCAATATGCCTCACATAAAAAGATGTAATTGCAAAAAAAAAAATAAATTCACCCATATTATTACAATTTTGGTAATGGATTCCTACTCCCCACATGGATTCCTAATTGTATGGGATAATAATATGAAATTATGGGAACATTGTCTAATATCTGCTAATATTAATGAATATCGAACTACGTGGCAAAAAATAAAAGAAAAATTACTAAAAGCCAAACAAATTGTTCCTTCCCTTTTCCCAAAAGTGGCAAATTAATTTAATAGGAGTGATCGAATGACAGATCGAGCCGGCAAATCAGCCGAAAGCCGCCGCCGATAATTCTGTGTCGGCGTGTATCTCTGGTTTTGAAGGATCATCGATGTAGGTGTCATCGTAAACTTCTCAATAGACTCATTACATTTTGTATGATCAGTTACGTAAAATCTACCAGCAAGATGTGTGGCACTTTTGTTGCTAACCGATCGAAAGCACAATGATCACATATTTCAAATCAATTCAATGTAAACCAAATTAAACATTTCCACAATTAACATAACTGCCTCATGTTTCCTTTTTCGAGATGCGCAAGGGCAATACTCACATACTTCCTTAATCCACGACAAACAGTTACTGATGATTCTTATGTTGCATTAGTCGACAGATTAAGCATCGCAATACAACCAATTGTTGGGGTAATTTACGTCACACCACATTTTGGTAAAATGCAAATTATGTCTCTCTTTATTTATTTCTGTTTGTACTCCAACTTTCAATAAAATATTCAATTACAACGAAGATAGAACATCACAAATATTACCCTTTGGAAAACTGAGGTTCGACATAAATTTTGCTAAATCAGCACATTTTAAAGTACTGAGCCAATCCACACACATACACACACAGTCACTATCGCAATCGCACTCGCATCGAACACAAACACACGTTTAATATGCAACCTCAACCGTGTGGAAAGACGAGTGTGTGTGGATGTGTGTGCGGCTTTGGTTAGGTTTGGTTTTAATATGTTCAAGCGAAAGTATTAGGAACCGGAATAGGGCAGACACACTCACGTACACGCCGACACACGGAGCCAGGCAAACGAATGAAAACGGAAGAAAAGAAGACGGCCTAATCACATGCAGTTCGAGATCATTTATCAAACCAACTTTATTTGCCATATTGCTGTGCTAACGCCTCTGCCACCACACATCACCTATACAACGACAGTTCGAACAGCACATGTATTCACACACTGCCAACACCCATAAGGATGTGTTTACGTGGGGGGGGTTCGAGGGAACGACTACATATGTAGGTCGGAGAGGGCGATAAATACACGCACTTATTCTCCGACACAAATTTGTGGCTTCGTGAAATTTTAATGTGTTCGATGGTGATAACGTGTTTCTGACAATGGCTCCAGAAGAAGACCCGCAGGGGCATCCTCCGACGTGAGTATGTGAGTGTCTCCCGGAGGCCTAATTTGATTTAATCATTGTGTGGAAATTTATGAACGATTTAGATCTGCTTATGAATTCAAAATTTACTTACATCGTTCTTCATAATGGAAATAAAGAGGCAGTTATGGAACAGTGTTGCCAAATGTCCATTATTTTGTTTCTACATATCACTTACATATTTCCTAAAATCCTACAACTCTAATATATGAGTTGTAGTCAATAAAACAGCTTTTCACTCAAGACCGAAACTATATACCAGGGAAATAAAAATCTTTTTAAAGGTCCTTTTCAATGAATACAGAGACCTTTTGAACAATTTCATTTTGTACTTTTGGAAGTCCTACAATGCACACTGTTCCCAAATCTATTTTTTGGCATACGGTCGTAAACTGAGACATGTGCTAGACGTTACAGAAGCAAAAAGTAATAAAAATTGGACTCATCGGACCACGCACATTGTCGTCTCGATATAAAAACGACACAATTATCACGTGTTTCAGGAACTTTATACTTAAACCATTTTAAGGCCAATTGAACGAAAACAGGACCTCAAAATTAGAACTTGAGTGCACATCATTGTTATGTTGGATCTCAAGATTAATAATGAGGATTTATTCGTCATCAATGGATAGTTGTATCCTGTTCTATTTTGAAGACAAAACGCCGCAAACATGTGTGTACAATAGTTATAAAAATTAAACGTGCGAAAAGACATTTTTCAACATTTATGTTCCACTTTCTAAAACCCCAAAAATAATTTAAGTGGCCCAAAGTGACGTCATTCATTTGGCACCAATACCGTCTTACTGTGTATACTATAAACGAAATGTAACGATGGGCCCCATACACAAATAAAACCATTAAGAATCTTTATCATTGTCGCTGTGCCTATGTAACATATAACGAGATGTGACCAATATCCCAAAGATTGTCTCTAATAAGTGGAATCTAGCGTGGTATGTATATAAATCGGAAGGGCCATATGAACGGGGCTGTATGTATATGATTGCTTTGTGATCCTCTTTTACGGTAGGTGTTCCAAGCTGAATAATACGAATAATAAATAGAAAAAGAATTTATTTTTTATGCACTGAGGACTACAGATTTATAAAATGAACGCATTATGAATAATTTTTTTACGAAATTAAACTTTCGTCGAGGTACATTTAATATTTGCACTCTCGTTTTGGAAATAAATAAAAGTCGTACAACACCCGCTTATATGTTCAACTAGCAGTACCCGCTGCTTCGCACTCGAAAAAGCAAGTTATTTGTTAATTTTATCCGTATCTTTTTTGGATAGTATTTATTAAATTTTCTTTTGGTGGATATATTCCTTCTTGTCCCGTATCCCCCTTTTAAGTACAAATTTTGAAATATTGTAGAGCATGTTTACCCCTTTTCGTCCCGCGCACCCATTAAAAGTACAAATTTCGAAAAATTTATTTAGATTTGCACTTCTACTTCAGAGGAATTTACATACCAAATTTCACGACTATAGCTGCAATACTTATATTGGTACAACTTTTATACTTTTTTTCCCGCGCACCCCCTAAAAGTACAAATTTCACAAAATTCCAATTTTATATATGGTCAGAGGAATTTACTTACCAAATTTCACGATTCTAGCTGTAATACTTTAGTTGGTACCATTTTTATCCCTTTTTGTGCTGCTCGCCCCTTAAAAGTACAAATTTCGAAAAATCCAATTTTACATCGTTTTTATATGGTCAGAGTAATTTACATACCAAATTTCACGATTCTAGCTGTAATACTTTAGTTGGTACCGTTTTTATGACAACACATACAACATAACCATTTTTATCCCTTTTTGTGCTGCTCGCCCCTTAAAAGTACAAATTTCGAAAAATCCAATTTTACATCGTTTTTATATGGTCAGAGTAATTTACATACCTAATTTCACGATTCTAGCTGTAATACTTTAGTTGGTACCGTTTTTATGACAACACATACAACATAACGGACCAACAATACATACAAACAACAACACATTTTTTCTTGACAAAAATATTTTTTGCTGGAACGAAAAAAGGTTTAGTTCAAGTAATTCCAACTCAAAATTGTATTAATTGTCCAAAAATTCTTATATACTATTAATTATACCCTCCTCTAGGGTATTATGTCTTTGTGCATTTGTTTGCAACACCCAAAAATAAAATATCAATGGTGAAAGTGAGCCAGATTGGTTGAGATTAATATATATTTATAAATAAATGTATCTCATGATTTGACTTTTTCTGCTTTAGAACCCAAATATTTTAATCGATTTTCTTCAAATTTCAGGTAAAAACAGCAATGGTCAAAGTGGGCCAGATCGGTTCAGATTATATATATATATATATATATATTTCAACTAGAAATATATGTGGCGAAAGTGGGCCAGGTCGGTTCAGATTTGTATATAGCCGCCATGCAAAATCGGTCCCGACTTATGTAAGTCTTTCTACTATGAAAACCACATATTTTAACAGATTTTCTTCAAATTTGGCACAACAATTTGCTTTGCTTTAAATTTAGTACAAGACGTTATATCTTAGTTAGAATATTCTATGGTGAAAATCTCTGCACATATGTTTAAAACATATTCAGTTCAGGGGATAAAAATAGTACCAATCAAATGACCGCAGCTAGAGTCATGAAATTCGGAGTATACATTCCTCTGACTGCGTAGACATGGAAAATAGTCGAATTTTTCGAAATTAGTACCTTCAAGGCATACAATGGTACAGAGGGATAAAAATAGTACCAACTAAACGACCACAGCTAGAATGATAAAATTCTAATTGCGTAGAAACGTCAAGGGGGTAAAAATGGGCGCAGCTGGAATCGTGGAATTCGGTGTATACATTCCTCTGACTGCATAGACACGCAAAATAATTTTTTTTTTTCCAAATTCGTACTTTTTCTTTTACGGCAAAAATTGGTTGAATCATGAAGTTAGGTTATTTTGCACTATGTACGTCTGATAATGGATTTTCAAAATTTGTACTTTTGGAATTCAAATAGAATGAAAATACAACCAACTGTAGCACCCACTATCTACCAATATTTATGGCTTTGAAAATATTTATTTTTTGAATTGACGTATTGGTAGCATTACCTTATAAGCGTGGTTTGAAATAATTAAAATATTATATTTATTTATAAAATTAACTTTTCAATATTTGTATTTGTTTTGGTTTGGCTATATTAAAAAAATTATATTTTCCTGTAATATTACTGCACTTCTACGAAAACCGACAACCTCTGTGGAATGCAATCCATGGTGGAGGGTATATAAAGTTCGGCCCGGCTGAACTTAACGCCGTTTTTACTTGTTAACATATAATTTTTAGTATACTACGTACATATCAGAGAATGACAACAGGTACACGCACAAAATGTGTATTTACAAATCCTTTTGATACACATGTGTTTTCATACATTTTCATCCATACGCCGAAAACTCACAACACAAACAACTTGTTGTGTATGAAAGATGTATTGGTTGTATGTTACACTCATACTTGCATGTACTAGGCACACATACATGTAGTACATGTACATGTGTATACTCATGTACCGTGAACGTGTATTCTCTTTATGTGGAAATATAATCACAGAAAAAAGAAACCGACTAGAACCCAAAACTATAGATAGTATATTTTTTTTGAATTCGTTGATAAAAAAAAGAAAACATGGTAAATTGCTAGGAAATTATTGTATTTACTATTTATTTCTTTATTATTATTTTATTTTTAAACAACAAATATTTTAATTTAGTTCATAATTAAAATTCCATTTAATTTTTCTTTATTTTTTTGTTCTAAAAATAAAACATTTATTTCACATTAAGTTCGGCCGAACCGAATTTTGTATGTGCTGAATTGTGCTAGGTTTGTGCCCAATTGTGCCGTAAAAAGTTTTTCGAAAAATTGAAAATTGACCAAGATATTGCGAAAAAACTTTTTTTCCAAAAAAAATCGCTGGGATTGCCATTTCGTTTTTTGCAAAAACAAAAGTTGTGCTGGATTGTGCTAGAGGAGTACATAATTGTGCCGTTTTTAAAAAAGTTCTATCTCAATCCGTTTTTGAAAAAATCGCTATTTTCGAAAAAATCCTAAAATTGCCATTTTGTTTTTTCGCAAAAACAAAAGTTGTGCTGAATTGTGCTAGATTTGTGCCCAATTGTGCCGCAAATAGTTTTTCGAAAAAATGAAAATTGACAGAGCTACAGCGAAAAAACTTTTCGCAACAAAAATCGCTGAAATTTTCATTGTAGGTTTTTTGGGCAGCAAAAGTTGTGCTAGGTTCTTCTAGAGGAGGGTGTTATTGTGCCGTTTCAAGCTAAGTTCTATCTCAAACCGTTTTCGAGAAAATCGCTACTTAAAATTTTGGCGATTTTTCAAAAAAATTCTCTAATTTGGTTAAAATCGCGATTTTTGCAAATCCAAAAACTGTGCTGAATTGTGCTCGCCTAGAACAATTTTTTCGTGATACATCAAAAAGTGCTCATTTCAATGGTTCATAAAACTAATCGCCAATTTCATTTTTTTTTCGCAAAAACAAAAGTTGTGCTGGATTGTGCTAGCCGCGTAGACAATTGTGCCGTGCACTTGACAATTGAAATGAGCACTTTTTGATGTATCACGAAAAAATTGTGCTAGGCGAGCACAATTCAGCACAGTTTTTGGATTTGCAAAAATCGCGATTTTAACAAACTTAGAGCATTTTTTTGAAAAATCGCCAAAATTTTAATTAGCGATTTTCTCGAAAACGGTTTGAGATAGAACTTAGCTAGAAACGGCACAATTGTCTACGCGGCTAACACAATACAGCACAACTTTTGTTTTTGCGAAAAAACAAAATGGCAATTCTAGAATTTTTGGCGTTTTTGGGACTTTTACAAAAAGTTGGCGCTTTTTGGAATATGATAGCAAAATTGTGCTAGGCGAGAACAATCCAGCACAACTTTTGGATTTTTGAAATTCGCGTTTTTTGCAAAGTTATATGGAAATTGGCGATTATTTTTATGAACCATTGAAATGAGCACTTTTTGATGTATCACGAAAAATTGTGCTAGGCGAGCACAATTCAGCTCAGTTTTTGGATTTGCAAAAATCGCGATTTTAACAAACTTAGAGCATTTTTTTGAAAAAACGCCAAAATTTTAATTAGCGATTTTCTCGAAAACGGTTTGAGATAGAACTTTGCTTGAAACGGCACAATTGTCTACGCAGCTAACACAATCCAGCACAACTTTTGTTTTTGCGAAAAAATAAAATGGCAATTCTAGAATTTTTGGCGTTTTTGGGACTTTTACAAAAAGTTGGCGCTTTTTGGAATATGATAGCAAAATTGTGCTAGGCGAGCACAATCCAGCACAACTTTTGTTTTTGCAAAAAAACGAAATGGCAATCCCAGCGATTTTTTTTGGAAAAAAAGTTTTTTCGCAATATCTTGGTCAATTTTCAATTTTTCGAAAAACTTTTTACGGCACAATTGGGCACAAACCTAGCACAATTCAGCACAACTTTTGTTTTTTCGAAATTCGAAAATGGCATTTTCAACATCTGGGACATATAACATGGTTCATGTATGGGTATGACAGACACACAATATAATTCTACACACAACATGTTGTGCATCATACAAAGATGTTGCGATGTGTAGTGTAATGTACGGTATGTTATTTGAAGCACACACGTCATACCCATACTTGTTTTGCCATTGATACTCAAAGTATACCCAAAATGATAATTTTGTCATTCTCATATATGGTGCGAAATTTGTTCAGTTCAAGCAGAAAAGTTAATTGTTTATTTATAACATTTTAAAAAGACCAGCGCAAGAGCTTTTGAAATATGTTGAAATAGCTTTATTACACTTAAAACTAAAAATTTTATAAAATCGTATCCTTTTGAGAAAAAACAAATTCATAGTAAACATTGCGTAAAATCTACAAAAAGTGAGATATCATAACGAAATTTTTGGTATTGTAGAAAAAATATCTTCGAAAAAAGTGTTTTATAAGTTTTTGTATTTTTTCAACAAAATACCCAAATTTGCAGTGAGGAAATTTTTGATTTTTTGGGATATGGTAATACTTTCTGACTAAAAAGTAATGATATGGCTAAACAAATATACTAATCGTTTTCTAATCGGCTCTATGCGATTTGTCAATCAAATTGTCAATTTTGGGGACTTTTTAGGTATTCATGAGCACTATAACTGTGCCAAATATCATTGTATTTGATATATATTTGATTCTGGCAACCACTTCAAAATTTGACATGGCCAAATTTACAGAATAAATTCCAAAAATAGATTTTCCGAAATCCTGTCAATTTATCAAAAAAATAAAGTTAAGCGGGAAAATAAATCATACATTATTTTATTTTATATGTAATTCAAAAATGGTAAGAAATGTATTTCAGCTATTCAATATCTAAATACAATGTGATATAAAACCAAATTAGACTCTTCTTGTTACAAGGTCACGAAATATATTTTAGAAATTCTATGATGCCCACACTAAGAGGGACAATTTGAATATTCACAATCAATATTACAGCCGGTTCCAATTGAATCAGCGGAGTTCAACACAAATGCTATCACTGTTGATAGTGATAGAGGGACAACAACGTTCTCAACTTCACGAATACATGAATGCACGTACAAGATGTAGTTGTACTTTGATAGTTTCCCTTAAGCCAATCGTACTAAACTTTTCACTTCAGTTGTTCGTTCGATGGCTGGTATTGTAGTTGTTGCTGGCGTTGCTGGCGTTGTTGGTGTGTTTATATCTTTAGAATTATAGAGATCTATGAGCTGGTTGCTTTATGTTGTACGAGATTAAAAACTTTTTTATTGGCAAATAACTTTTAGTGTTGCCAATGCCAACAAAGCATCGAAAAACAACCACCATCATCACCACCAGAATAGTCAACAGCACCATATCTACCGGGAACCCACAGCTGCACAACAGGCATGCTTCTACACAATTTAGGGTGTCTTGGACATTGTGCAGCTTTGTAACAGAATATTCTCTGACTCCTCCCGAATTCATGTGTTTGAATTTATAATGGATAAAATCGCTTCCAAAAACGAAAAATCAAATTGTTGCTACATTAAAACAGTGAGTCATGCAGTGATGCACGAATAAATAATCTTATTAAATATTTTTGCCTGCCAAACAATATCGTATTATTCGGTTTTGCATTCTCGAAAAAATGGCAAGTCCTTTTAGACGCAAACTCGATAAGGATTTGAAACACTGTTTATGCAGTTGTGTTATGCTTCCTGCCTACTTCAGAATTATTTAGATATTTTCATTTACACCAATGTCGCCCATTTGCAATATGATCTAATCTACAGTAATATTTGAACATCCTAGCTTATGTCGTTTAGATGCTAGCGTGCCTACGCCCTTTTGGACGTAAGGTAACGATATGAAATTTATGGAGTCTCGAATCGGTATGAAACCAACATAAAATTTTATATGTATATATTTTTATTAAAATTGCACTTTTCGTCGAAGGTACCTCCAATATTTGTACTATAATTTAGGGAGTTTTATGTGCTCACTTCAGGTTCTACGTTAAGTAAAAATGAATTATGAAGGCTAAAAATGTTCCGAATGTCAGTCACATAGAAACACTAGTTTATGTACTGTCGCCAATAACACTATGCAACAAAAAATTAAAATTTTGTGTCCGAGACCTTTTTTAATGCATGGAGGCGTACTGATTCATCAACTTTTATAATTTCAAACAAATTGCGTAACAACAAGATGACAACTAAACAGTTTTTATAAAATCCCTATTTGAAATTTCATTCAAAAAGTAAAATTTACTTTTAGTCACAACAATCGCTTTATGTGCTTTGGTCATGGGAGAAATTGACACACCCACGGAAGCATGGACCGATGTGGCCCTCTTTCAAATTAAATGTTTCTATGCAAAATTGGGTGTTGTTCCAATTATTAGTTAAATTGGATACCATATGTGGTTTCTAGGGAGGAACAAGCCTAAACGGGAGTGACATTTATATAGGAACTAAATCTAATTCTGAACCGATTTGCTTCAAATTCGATAGCATTCGTTCTCGACCCGCCAGCTGTACCTATTTTTATCGAGATACTACAATAATTGCGATCTGCATTTTGATTGAAAATGTACAGACTAGATGTACAGACAGACGGGCATGGCTAAATCGAATCAAAAAGCGAAGTTGTTTGACTCCCTTTTGGCAGCGATAAAGAAAAGTACATATTTGGAAAATCTTATCAGTATTAATATCAAATAAAATCCTTTTAGTTTAAATTAATATCATAACGATACGATGTTGCGTTAAATGTATTTGACTTTTAATAATATATGTATATTAGGATGGGTCACGAAAATAAATTGCTGCGGTCTCCCCCCAGAAATAAATATGGGATTCTATAATGATGATCTGTAAAATATTTCGTCGCTGGGTCAAGCCGTCCGTCAGCCAAACGCTCTTGAAATACGTCTAAAAATTATGTTTTTCCCTTGTAATTTTTTATATGTTGCATGTTTGTCCAAATTTTTCTTTGAGTTAATAGACTTAGAATTTGTATTCCTCTCTTAGAATAACTCATTGGTCGTATTACTGGACATTTACATTGTTTTTTCGTGGTTTTTCAAAGTGACAGCTTAAATCTCATTTTTCTTGGAATCATTGTGTAAAAGGTGTCATGGAATAAAATGGAAGCAATAAATACCTTTCAAATAATGTCATTCGAAAGGTAATTGCAAATATTTATTATACCCTCCACCTCCAGGATGGGGGTATACTAACTTTGTCATTCCGTTTGTAACACCTTGAAATATCGACCTGAGACCCTATAACGTATATATATTCTTGATCGTCATAAAATTCTAAGACGATCTAGCCATGTCCGTCCGTCCGTCTGTTGAAAGCACGCTAGCATCTAAACGAAAGGAGCTAGAACGTTCAAATTTTCCATAAATGCGTCTTATAGTCGTAGATCGGTTGGGATTGAAATGGGGCGAAATCGGCCAAAAGGGAAAAAATTTTCCCTCACAAGGACTAAAAATACCCATAATAATCCCTAATATTTTAGCGCATTTAATCATGTTTTTTGAATATGTCTGTTTATATTTGCTTGATATTTGGTATGTGCATTCCCCTTAAAGCAAAAACGTGCACCATGAAGTGATTATTATTTGTAGGGGGTGAAATGGGGCAAAAAGGGATAAAAATGGTACATATTAATCAACAACAACTAGAAACACGAACTTCGGTGTGTACATTCCTCTAATTGAGTAGATACATGATATAAAAGTATTTTTTCCAAATTCGTACTTTTACCAGAAATAGTACCAATCAAATGACCGCAGCTAGAGTCATGAAATTCGGAGTATACATTCCTCTGAGTGTGTAGACACGAAAATAAAGTGATTTTTCGAAATTCGTACTTTTTGGGGTTAAAATGAAAAAGGGGATAAAAATAGTACCATTCAAATGACCGCAGCTAGAGTCATGAGTATACATTCCTCTGACTGCGTAGACACGGAAAATAGACGAATTTTTCGAAATTAGTACTTTCAAGGGATACAGTGGTACAGAGGGATAAAAATAGTACCAACTAAACGACCACAGCTAGAATGATAAAATTCTAATTGCGTAGAAACGTCAAGGGGGTAAAAATGGTACCAACCAAATGGGCGCAGCTGGAATCGTGGAATTCGGTGTATACATTCCTCTGACTGCATAGACACGCAAAATAAAAAGTTTTTTTTTTCCAAATTCGTACTTTTTCTTTTACGGCAAAAATTGGTTGAATCGTAAAGTTAGGTTATTTTGCACTATGTACGTCTGATAATGGATTTTTAAAATTTTTACTTTTGGAATTCAAATAGAATGGAAATACAACCAACTGTTGCACCCACTATCAACCAATATTTATGGCTTTGTAAATATTTTTGAAAATATTTATTTTTTGAATTGACGTATTGGTAGCATTCCTTATAAGCGTGGTTTGAAATAATTAAAATATTATATTTATTTATAAAATTAACTTTTCAATATTTGTATTTGTTTTGGTTTGGCTATATTAAAAAAATTATATTTTCCTGTAATATTACTGCACTTCTACGAAAACCGACAACCTCTGTGGAATGCAATCCATGGTGGAGGGTATATAAAGTTCGGCCCGGCCGAACTTAACGCCGTTTTTACTTGTTTTTTTAATACTACTACCAAATACGAAAAAGTTTTCGGTTGTAATTATGAAAAAAAAGAAATACTATAAACGTTCAGTACTAAAACAAGAATCAATATTTCAAATGTTGTATTAATGTAATGCTGTACAATATATTTCGTCAGGGAAAAATGTGTACAAAAGTCCACCTCAAAAAATTACAGGGTAAACATGATTTTTAGGGGTGTTTTCAGGAGCGTTTAGCTCACAGACGGCTTGATCTAGGAACGAAATATTTTGCAAATCATCATTAAAGAATTCAAACTTTATTTTCGTGGGGAGACTGGAAATTGATTTTCCATTTGCATGGAGCACGACCCAGCCTAATGCATATGAGTACAATTATTGAAAGCGGAAAATCTTCTCGGCGCATAGCAGTCCAATAAAATGTCATAGCCCAAAATTCAACTACTTTTGAGTTAGTACACAGTTTTGAGTTTTGTAAAAATCTGAAATTATTCAAGGATCTAATGATTATATAGAGACATTAACATATCTCTATAAATAGCCCATAGTTATCTACGTTTCTTGTTTATCGATTTAAAGAAAAGTAAACATTTGTTGTGGTTTTTATGTTTTTTACATTTATTTATGTCAGAGACCTACATAATCCCTTCGAGGACACCCTAATATTCGTGTGTTTGGATGACCTTATATACTCTTCCAAGAGGCAATAATAAAAGAAGAACAAAACTAACGAACTGCGGGAGCATGCAACATCAACATCAACAAAAAAAGAAAAGAACGCAGTTAAAACGTTGTACTTCCTGTTGCACACGATTTGTGAAAAGTTGAAATCTTCTTCACTGTCTGTCTTCCGTTTTATTTGAGCTCCTCTGTATTTTCGTTTTTTTTTCTTTCATTGCAAATCAATTAAAACCCTTTTGCGCCTTAACGAGTTTGTAAACTTGTGCAATAAAATTGAAAAGTTTATTTTGTGTCATGTTGTTGATATTTTCTATTAAACTTGGTGTTATTTTTTCTGCTGGGTCATAATTTCATTACTTAATTTGTTCCAAATGTGAACATTGTGGCTGTTGTGTCCCTCTGAGAAGATCTTTTTGTGCCATTCGTCGAGTATTCTCGTAAATATGCATGTATGTTATCAGCTGAACCGTGGGGTTGTGGGTTACCGGGCGTTGTTATCCTCAAGTATGGGTGATTCACATTTTATGGGAACGCCGAATTCGACGAAGTTTTATTTTACATAGTTGCTAGACAAAAAATAAATCTAGCACTAGTTTTCTGACATACATATAATAGAATGTATCTGAAGTACATGAAAACTTTTCATTTGTAAGGACGTAATAAGTATACTAGATTCTCGTGTCAGGCGTAAGACGTATTGGTTTACTTGGCCGCTCACTTTCACGAGAACGTCAAGTAATGTTGTAAGGCATCATTTTGATACCAAGCCTCTGTAGCTAGAATCACTATTGTGCATTCCAATATGGACGCGAAACATAATGGATACGCAAACTATCAAAATTGTACAGACATTTGATCTGTAGTCGGAATCAAAAAAATGCAAATGGGGAAAATAGGCCCTGAGGGAAAATGTGTGTCTCTAATGACGAATGATAATACAACTAATATTTTTGGCACATTTTTGAAGACTGCTGCTTCATGTTCACTTTTTGATTATTGAAAAGAAATTTCAACTGATGTTCGACACTTATTTGTAAAACGCGAAAGTGAGAAAAAATATTTTGGTGAAATATCTAATCTGTTGTTATGTAAAAAGTTATGTAAATCAATAGTTCAAATTGTATTTTAAACAACGGACTCTTTTGAAAATAAAACCTGAATTGAATACCCAAGAAAGGTAAATTGTAGATATCTCAGCTTTAATCAAAAATCCAAATTGAATGCCAGATTATTGACCGAAAAGCTTGCATAAATAAGGAACATTAATGAGGTGAGAACCCCAAGGAACACACAGCTATGTTCTGACTTCCACGTTGGTTCAAACAACTGTTTTTCTGTGATTTCGTGTTTTCATATTTGAAATACGGTTTCAAATCATCTAGATTTTTGAACAAATATTTCATTTAAATGAAATAAGAATAATTCGATTTCAAGTCAAAGACGGAACCAACATGGAAGTCAGTCTAGGAAAGACCATAAGTTACTTTTTCGATTCATCGAACCTTTTGCTCGTAGCAAATTACACTGTAGGGTAGAAAATAATTTAATTTATCATATCAGAGAATTCCCCCAATATCGAAAGTCAAATCCATCAATCGTGATAAAAATGCTATTGCAATATGCTCTGCTATTTGCTTGCTCGTTTTCATTATTTAATGTACGAGCATCTAATGAAATTATACGGACTTCTTTCTTCATCATTTCAACTTATCGTGATTTAATACTTTATTTACCTTAAATTACCCAAACGTTGCCACAGATAACTTCAGCTTTTAATCTTCACATGCTGACACACACAGGGAGAGAAGCGAAGAACATCCACAAGGACGACGCTGTGTGTATTCGTCGATGTCTTAATAGAAAATATTGGATGATGGTGCGAAAACGCATTCAAGCGATCAGTTATAAAAAGAGGTCACAGAGTCATAGCAAAGGTGAATTTAGCTAATACAACATCAACAACAACATTTTAAAAATGCAGTTCGGCGAACAGACCTCAAGGAGCACACGCGCGCATTCACCTGAAATCCTTTCCATTCACTCGTCCTGTGAGTGTGAATTTGTGCATCTCTGTAAGTATGTGCATCAAAATGAGGAGAATGTATGTTTGCTTATGGGTGTGTGTGCGAGTATGCGTGTGTATTGATTGTATTCAGAGGAAGGATATAGAAACCCATAGATAAACTCAACCGTACATCCACACATATGGTCGGATGTGAGTTTGGCTATGTACACAACCACACAACATCACCGTTCGTGGATACTTATTACGTAGGTATGTGTGTATGTATGACAGGCAATGTCTGTATGTATGCATGCAGTAAAACAATACCTTGTATGGGCTTGGGTGTGTGTAATGCAAGGCCAGATAAGAACACATACAATCTACCCACAATGGCATTGGCAGAGGCTAGTAAAGCGACGAACAAAGAGCCAAGGCGCTCAAATGGAACACGATAAAGGCATTTCCAGACAGACTGACTGTTCAGGTTTGAAAGCATAAACATATTAATTAACAAATGCTATTTGGCACTTATTCGTAAACACATGCAGACACACACACTCACAAACGCACACACGCACTCAGTTTTCACATTAAGCTATTAATCCATTTGAATAGTTTGAAAATAGTGCAGGAAACGCTTGTGCACCAGAGCGTGTTTAATGTCACATTGTGGTTTCACACAATGAAGTAAGTGTGGTGGCTTAAACGATTTACCGATACTCAATGAAATCAATAAAAAATCTATCGATATTATTCACATCACATAACGAAAATTAGTTATCCAGGATTCGAAATTGTTGTTTTGGCAAATCTACATTCAGCGACAAGTTGTTTGGAAACATAATGTTTCGGATGGAGGTGTATTCATTTTGTCATTCCGTTTGTAACTCCTTGAAATATTCATCGGAGTGTCTATAAAGTATATATATTCTGGGTCGTGTTAAAATTCTAAGGCGATCTAGCTATATCCATCTGTCTGTCTTTCAGTCTGTGTGTTGGAAGCACGAATGAAATGAGCTAAGAGGTTCAAAATGTCCGTAAATATGTCTTATGGATGCAGATCAGTTTAGAAAACGACCAAATCCTTCCTAAAGGTTAAAATTTTCTCTAACAAGAACTGAAAATGCTCCTAATATTTAAAATATTTAAGCATTTTTTATAATTTCTGCTTTTTGTGCATTTGAAATTTGTTGCATACATTCCTCTTGTAGTGTGAAAACACCAAAATGTACATAAAATATTTAGCGGCTGAAATTGGATAAAGGGATAAAAATGCTACCAACACCAAGAACATGAAATTCGGTGTGTACATCCCTATAATTGTACGAAAAATAGATGATAAAAATGGTACCAACCAAACCGCTGAAATTGAAGTCATGAAATTCGGTGTTTCCATTCATCTGACTGTGTAGAAGCGAAACATAAAATAATTTTTCTAAATTTTATGGAGATAAAAATGGTTCCAACCAAACTGCTGCAATTAGAATAGAGAAAATCAGTGTTTACACTTCGTAGACTCACAAAATAAGAGGATTTTTTCCAAATTAGTGTATTTAGGGTTTGAAATAAAACTGGTTCCAAGCATACGACTGTAGCTAGAATCATGAAATTAGGTGTGTACATTCCACTGTGGACATGAAACATAATGGATCTTCAGGAGAGAATAAATGAATACAATTAATTTCAAACAGTGCGCATAAGTATGCTTCGATATAATAAATAATAATGAAGTAATACAATGTAATGTCGACAGCCTCTAATCGACCAGTAACACTGTCCGGCAGTCCATATTACACTTGAACCAGATGATATACACCTGAAACTATAGGTGAAACGGAGTTAAATGCCGTTTAATTTTCTCATCCTGTTGCCCCTTTAAAGGACTACAAAGTTCCAAAGAAAATAATTTGTCAATACTTATTCGCACCCTATGTCACCGATGTAAATACCAAATCAAAGAAGAGAATACTTTAAATTTCAAGCTTCTGTCTGTATTAGTTTAGCAACCTTTTAACCATTCAACAATTTAAAATTTTGCCTCTTAAAAAGCAAGATATAAATAAACTAGAAAAACTAAGGGGTGAACTTGAAATAGATGTTAATGCTGAAATAATATATATATATATATATAGAAGCATGATATTTAAAGTATTTTTAAAAGATATTCTCCTCTTTAATTGGACACTAATACCGTTATCGAACAAGTATATCCTTTGGAACTTTATAGTCCTGTCAGCCGGCACATGATGAGGAAATGAAAAACTAAAAACGCCAAGTAACTCCCTTTTGCTTACAGTTTCATACGTTCTTTTTTAAATTGCCGTACGATGTAGTACTGTGGAATACATGCCGTAGTGGAGGGTATATAAGATCAACGCAGCCGAACTTAATGCATTTTTACTTGTTGGGGTTAAGTCCGTAAGGAGATCGGACATAAGTCCCAAAAAAAAACGGACAAAAGCACAAATTCATTTTGGGTTAAGAAACCTTAACTCTACTTAGCCTACTTTGGAAGTACCCTAGTAACCTTAACGCTGCGTTGCCGGCTTTGGACTTAACCCAGAGGTTAGAATCTTTAAGCCTGACCGATGACCGTCATCACAAAAAGTTCCGCTACTAGAACTTTGGTACTTTTAGGTACTAGACCCATTAAGATCTAATTTAAAAGGTATTGCAAGCACCTTTATGTGCAATGTAGACATTTTATATTATTTCCTTAAATAATTATTTAAATTTCAGTGTCAAGTAGAATATGTGTATGATATATTTTGCATTTGTAATAATGTTCAGAAAAACACATTTCGTCGAAACGAACTGAACTTCATTCTATTAAGCTTTCATAAAATTATGTTTTTGGTCACCCTGTACCAATACAGGGTGATAATTACGTTGGTTATATATTGAGTTTATATGGGAGGTGATAGTGGGTGTGGTCCTATCGGCCCAATTTAATTTTTATTTTTTGAGTATGTTGTCTCTAGCAAATGAGCAAAATCTTTACTTTTCGACTTTATGTCATAAAAATGGATTTGGTATCGGTGTGCATTGGTAGATCTGGTAGATGATACTTTACAGGGTCTTATACAAACAACTACTATGTAAACGGGGTAGCGGGTGCTGATTATTATTTTAGGACTGTCAATATCAGTGGCCAATGTGTTTTTATTTTCATTCTTTTGACTTTACAAAAATCGTTTGTTTAATGTTCTCGTTTCCATACTTCACTTTTCCGTCCATGCTCCTTCTCTGTTCCTTTGTATAAAGAGAAAATAAAGTGAACACTTTGTGTACCTGCCAAGGACATCACATTAACAAAGGGATATTTGCACTATTAGTTGAAATTGCTGTAACGAAAGTAAAGAAAGAATACGAAACGTAACGTAACACCACAAGCGAAATATGCCAACCAATTTAGCGGTCTCCTTCAGTGCAGCCATTGCTGCAATCTTCAGTTCAATTTGTATTTGTCCGTTGTGGTCTGCACTTTATTGGTTGCATTAAGTCGATTTCGGCAGCATTTCGAAAAGAATTTAATAATTGCTTTTAATTATAACATTAAATGAGTGCTATTATCCTGACTTAATTTTGTGTTTCTTTCGCAGCGCAACAATTCGTTCGTACTGGCAACAGATGAGCCACGGAGCGCGGAGGGAGCAATGGAAAAGGTTATTGTTAATATTTGTAAGCCACTCGAACTTAAAAGTATTTTAAGTGATTTCATTCGTTGCGAACTCTTTTACAGGGTAACGTGTAATTTTCCGTTTCGTAAGCGTTATATGAGGTAACAAAACTATATTGAACTATATTGTATAAAATGCAATTCATTCAAATGGCAACTTTTATTATTTGGCTGCACACTTTCTTTATTATAATTTATACCGTCTATAGAGAGGTTCGCAGTGATTTTTCAAACAAAATAGAACTCTTGTTTCTATGTTAATAATTCTTCCTAACGAACGGGAACCACGACTCACTTTTCGAATATAAGTCAAAACAAGTAAGAAAAGGCTAAAGTCGGACGGAGCCGACTATGTGATATATGTGAATGTATGTGTTTAACAAAAAATGTTAAATCAGAATGGACATATGTATGGGGGTATATTGAAACATGGAACGATGTGACCCGCTTTCACCATGTATGTTTATAGGTGAAATATAATATCTAAAGTTTGGCCAAAATCGGTTAAACATTTGGGAGCAACATTTGTATATATATAAATAAATTTATATCTAAATTTGCACCAATCTCACCCATTTTCAGCATAGGTGTTTTAAGTTGGATTATAAGATGTTGTGCGAATTTTAAAGAAAATCGGGTAAAAAATGTGGTTTTTAAAGCGTAAAAGGCAAATCGGGAGCGCCATTTGTATGGGGAATATATCTAAATCTGAACCGATTTACCTCAAAATCAATAGCGTTCGTCCTTGATCCACAAAACTTACTTGTGCCAATTTTTGTTGAGATCGGACGATAATTGCGACCTGTAATTTGATTACAACAATAGATGGACAGACGGACATTGCTAAATCGACTTAGAAAGTGATTCTAAGCCGATCTGTATAATAAAAGATGTGCTTAACTCGTTTCCTTTTGGATGTTACAAACAAATGCACAAAGACACAATACTCTCGTAGAGTGTATAAACATTCACCATCTAATCTCTCTCAATAACACATCAACACAATACACTTGCAGAGCAAACATCGCGCTGTCGTCTGTCTGTCCCAGACATTGGCAAGACATTTTTATGTTTAGTTTATAAGAGTAAAAGAAAACATGTTCTCAATAATTCCATAACAAGAGATAAAGAACAAAAATAAATAAACTTATAAAAAAATAAGTGCATTTGGATTTTCTGATTTACATACAAAATTCTAAATTTAAATTAAAATTTCTTGGTTTTCTGGCTCAAATCATATTTAATGTTATTTATGTTTGCTTAAAACATCCCTTTAAAAAAAATAAAAAAATAATAATTAATAAACCTATCGAGGTCAAAAATTGTACCACTTGACATGGAAAGACTCATATATGACCTCTTAACTATCTTTCGAATTGTGACTTCTATAGAAATTACTAAAAATGGGACATTTTTACCGTCATTCAAAAAAGGATTCTAAAGTCCAAATTTTGACACCTGTTAGAGGCTTCAGTTTGGTCTATGTGAAATTTCAACTCAAATTAGATAGCAAGGGAGAACTTTATTTCCAACCATTTTTCATATGGTATCCATAACTCCAGAATGTATTTCCGATCTTTTGTACCGTCGGAACGAAAGTAACGAATGTAATTCTGCAATCTTCTGTTATCGCCTACGTAGCCCGAAAATACTATCGTTGCCACATTTATAGAATTTTTGTGAATTATGCGAATGAATTCTCAGTTCCGAGTTATTTTCAGATCGATATATTAGAGGCGCCAATATTTCAACATCAAGCTGCGGTTTTGCTATTGTTGTTCCATCTTACCACCAATATTATTGCAATGAGCATTTGATTTCAGATTTCATAATGATATCACAAATGTTCTTGTCTACAACTTTCTTTCACTTAGCATAAACGTTTGTTATTAAATTTCCTAATTTTTGATTGGACATTACTAAATCCGATTTTGCTCTAGCCAAATGGTATGGAACATTTCAGGATAAGCGTCTGAGTCTACAGATTATACTAGGCAGAAAAATTTTTGGCGAAACTAGCACTACACAATCTTGCAATTCACACAAAAAGTTTCAACTGATGAAAAGTAGCAAAATAATCACGCTATTAAGTAGAAAATGATAAATGATGAACATCTATATATCTATATGACACCGCATCTCTCCCTAATCAATCTGTCGCGAAGTGGGCAGCAATGATTATTACTTTATTTACAACGATATTTGTCTTTAAAGCACCACACGCCTCATTCGGTATTGTCTAAGGTGACCATCCAACACGCTTTTTATATATTCATATTCATTTACCATTCCGTTTGCAAATATTCAATATGTATAAGGGTCGATAGCAAAAATGTAAATAGCACTATGCAACATAAAATAAAGATGTTGTGTTCAATACTTAAAAAAGAAAATGTTGTATGGAGGTATTTTTACTCTAATTTTAAAAATATATGCTTGATGGGCGACCCATTTATATGTTCAACTAAAAGTAAGTATGATGAAGACCAATACAAATTATAAAATACACCTATACAAATTATAAAAACTTATGGTTTTATATCTTAATTGCTAGCATTCTGATAAAGAAATCAATGTATAAATGTGGTAGTTATGATCCTCTTTGTAGACGCAAGGGATTTTAAAAATTGCTGCAAGTATAGTAAATTTTAGCACAAATTGTTGCTAACAGCCTTAGAATACAAAATTTTTAACGTTATAAATACTCAACTAAAGAATTTGAAAAACATTTCTAAGAAATTTGAGCCCAGCTTAAAACAATTAAAAGTCCGCAACAAAGAAATTTTACTGTTAAAGATTATTCTGGTCTTTGGTGCAAATCGACCATTCAGACATTTTTTGGAAGTGTCATGTAAAATATATCATTCTATAAAACACTTTACTGTAAGAGAGGTTGAAAATTAAGTAACGAAACTTAATTTAAAAAACACCTAGTTAGGACCGCATAGGCGCCAAAGTGGTAAAATCTTTACCAAAAAAGGGTATAGTATTTCGTGCTGTGATATTTAATACAGTGCTAAAAATTGATTTACTTTCCCACGCAATGGAAATTCTCGAAAATTATTATGGTACTGAAGCCCAATAAAAAAAACAGTAAGTTTTGTTTTGTTTTGTCACATTTGAAGACATTTTTACACATTTTTATTGGAGTTATTTTTATGGGAGGCATCTAAACCCAGCAAAAAGAGAGCACTCAAAGAAGTGATGTTCATCTTGTGATTCGGAAGTAGTGAAAATTGGGATCTCCACCAATGAATTTAACATGGAGATAAAAGACTTAAAAGTTATTTTAAAGTGTTGCAAAGGAAGCACTCTTTCAATATTTTCCATTTCTGTTTTAAAAAATACGGCGCCACCGGGGGTAGAACAGCAAACCATTTTGTTCGATAGAACTGACAAAAGGAAACTTAACCAAATATTTATTTAGTATGAATTAATATATAAAGCAAATTAATATTAAATTAAATTAGCATTAAATAAATTAACACTAATCAATTTTACTGATATTATGTAGTATTAATAATAAAAATATATATAATATATTTGAAGTACATTAAAAAAACAATAAAATTGAATTTTTTTAAACCAACATTTTTAACTTGTTGCAATTATACAAACTTAAACATTGCTTATTTATAAAAGTACTATGAAGAAAAACAAAAATTCCCGAGTCACAATTCGAAGCCGAGTCCTTAAGGGTGCAAAGCGGACATCTTACCTCTGTGACCTATACTGAAAAAGCATTCCCATTCACTTGTGAAACTGCCATTCGTAAAATGTTACGGGATAATAACATATTGTCTACTTTTTTGGAAGTTGTTTAAAAGTAAAAGAACTCCCACAAAAGCGGGAACAATTTTAAGAAAATCTATTAAAATGTGTGATTTCTTAGCAGAAAAAGTAAAATCCATTAACTGCTCTACTATTATTCTTAAGCTATTGACGTGGTCTAAGCATGCTTTATGGCTGCGGAATTCAGATTATTCCTCAGGTCAGGTATTTCTTTTTTTTAAGGGCGATCACCTTGTTTACCATACTTAACAACTTTAGGCCCTCTCAATTCCTCCTTACCTTACATCTTTTTGGGACATTGACAATCATTCCATTAGCTATTTCTTCAGGAAGCGTTTCGTTTTGCAAGAATATCCTGATCGTTGATAAAAGTAGTGCAACTGGTTTTGCTAACAACAGTTTTGAGGATATGTTCTCGGATCCTGGGGATTTATTGCGTTTCTCCGATATCTGAATATTCAGTGGAAATATTAATATTTTCATGGTATGCATGACAAGGATTCATAAAAATAGCGCCACAATTCAAGTTCTTGGGTCCATGATAATATGAGCTCTCCGTTGTAGTTTTTTAGTAATTTACTGCTGATCTATTTTTGTTCATTTTTTGCTGCTGTATAAATCCCGACTACCTGTGCTCCCTCTTTTTTCCCAGCATGCGCATCTCCTAACTTCTCGGTTTAAGATGTTAATCCGACCTTTATATTGCGCCATACTAGTCCGAGTAATGCTTTGGCTTCCTTCCTTTCAAGAATAAGCTGCCACGTCTCATCGCTGATCCTCTTTCCGTATATTTTCCTTCAATCCAATATGTTGTTCTGCAGCTCCAATGAATGTACTTTTCGTGTCTTCCCAGCTAAGATTTATGTTGTTAATGTTCAGTTCAAAGAATTCTTCCGGACTGGATGTAAGTCAAGTTACGTGCTTTTGTATGAAACCTGGCGACAGTGATCCTGTCGGAGAAAGGTTCCCAATCAATTAATGCATTCATTGTTTCTCGAGAAAGAATGAGTCCAAAACCACTGGTTCTACGCTCGCTACTTGGTTCTACAGCGTATAGGAACGTTATGAAGTTTCTCAGTGAGTTTCGCAGAACCCCAGCGGGTTCAGTTTGTAATTAACATTCTTACATTCCCTGTTCCGTTTCCATGTTTTCATTCCAAAAGTTGTCATCGATGAGTATTGTTTGATTGTTATTCTTCTTGTTTCTGCTTCGTTAATCATATTAATTTAAAACGTATGAATGATTAAGCCAATTGTCCGGTCCTGGTGTTGGGTCTGCTAACTGTGCAAGTAGGCGTGCTGGTTATTACGACGGTATTTCTTCCGTGCAGGCGTTTGAATAGGAACACCTAGTCCGCGCTGGATAGTGGTTGAGGTTGTCTTTCAAGAAGTATTGGCTTTGTGCACACATTTCACTATTGTGTTCGTTTCACTTCTCCATTAGTCTGCCCCAAAATGAGGTACCTTCGAATTACAATTTTAATAAAAATTAAAAATGTTTCCTTTTTCGAGTTTAGAACACCAACATTCATGGACATAGTTATCCACAGCCCTTCGGCAAAATAGTTGTAAACTTTTTGTTTTATATCGAGGGCTTATATTCAAAAGTGGCTATGAACCATTTTCTCGAAAATGAGTTTTTGATGCCAAACTATTCCCTGATTTGGCTCTCATCTGTCATATAACTTTGGGGAAGATATTTTTCGAAAGCCGCTTTTTTCCAATATTTCTAATTTGGGCATACACTCACACGTTAGTTTGTGTCTGCAAAAGTGGCTACGAACATAAAAATGAAACAAATAAAATTGTTAAAAATGGGGCAGCTGTAAAGGCTGTAATTCTCTACAACGATTTAATGTTTTAAACATACATTTTTCTACATTAAGGGTATATCGATCAATTTCCATAATTTCGCGTTAATAGCATTTTGCTTCCCAAGTTATCAGGCTAAAGTGGGATAAATATTGGCTGTAAAGACAAAAATTATGAAAGGTACCTTTAGAAAAATTATGAAAAGTACCTATCATATAGAGAATATCAAAATATTTTTTTGCATGTGACTGCTGGCTTCATGGGTAATATTTGTGTCAGAAAAGTTTCAGAATCCTGGACAGAGAAAGTTTAAATATAAGCAATTTCAACCGCAATTGCCGGATCCGTTGGCTAGATCGCGGGAAAATCATAAAACAAAAATGTCATGCATGAAAATCATTTTAACCATATATCCAAATATCCAATTTGTATTTTTTGTTTACCATACCCTACCGCAATATCCACATTTTGCAAAAATTTGGAAAACGGGATAAAAATGGTACCAATCTAACGAATGAAAGTGGAATCTTTCAATTCGGTGTGTACATTCCAGAAAATGCGTTTTCCACACCACTTTGCCAACATTAACGAATTTACAATAAATCTTATTTATATATTTAGGCATTAATGGCTATGTGCTTATTTCATCATTCATAGTGCTCAAGTTTTAAACATGACAAAGCGGCTATGAAACATAAAACCGCGAATAATAGGAAATTTTGAAAACTTTTTAATCGTAGCAATTAGAATCCCTCTGTATATTAAATTGTAGAAGAATGATTAATATTTACTCTTAAAAATAAGGAAAAAACAATTATTTTGAAAACTTCTCCTGCATATGCACTTGAAATTTGTTGCGTGCATTCCTCTTGTAGCGTGAAAACACCAAAAAGTAAATACAAAATTTAGCGGCTGAAATGGGACAAAAAGCGATAAAAATTGTACCAATGATACGAAAGCAGCTAGAAACATGTACACCCATATAATTGCGTAGACACTGCAGTTAGAATTGTGAAATTCGGTGTGTACATTGCTATGACTGTGTAGACGAGAAAAATAAATATGTCTTTCGATATTCGTAAATTTAGGATCAAAATGGGATAAAATTGGTATCAACCAAGCAGCTGTAGCCCTAATCATGAAATTCTGTGTACACTCGTCTCACTGCGTAGACGCAAAAAATGGGATTTCTCAAATTCGTACTTTTAGGGAAAACATTATAAAATAAAAAACTCGTGCCAAGCAAACGGATGTTCACTGTGGACGCGAAATATAATGTACTTTTCGCATCAAAATGGTACAGACTGGTTTGTAGCTGGAATCAGTTTTCCCAATATGGTATCGCTCTTTTATGTAAAGTCGACAGCCTCTAATCTACCGATAATACTGTGGAATGCACTCCGTGGTGGTGGGTATATAAGATTCGGCCCGGCCGAACTTAACCCCTTTTTAGTTGTTGCATTTATATTTATATTATATATATTTATATATTGCATATATATTTTTTATAGAATTCAAATTTGTTTAGAAATTACATTTACTACTTTTGCTGCACAGTGTGCAGTACCTCCATTATGATTTCTGTCCCGTGACGACCTTCTGTAAGAGGCTTCGCTGCGATTTTTCAACTAGATACCCAGACTCTTTCAGTCAATAATTCTAACCAAACCAATGAGAACCACGACTCATTAAACAAATTAACATATTATTTGGAATTTCTGTTTAAAGTAGAAAAATAAAAACAACAATTATTTTCAATTTACCTTTTGCCATTCCTTCGCCACAATCTTAAGTTGTAGTAGGTTGATGTGGCCTATTTTATTGTATAGAAAATATAAGATGGTTAGCAAAAATAGAGCAGTAATACATTACATCGGCAAGACAATATTGTTTCAATTAAATTCATGTGTTCATCCCAAATATCGTAATTATATAGAGAGTCGGCACAGATATCTTATGGCATGACGTCTTATATCGACCAAATATTACAACAAATTACGCTTATATCCATGTCTTTGTTCGTTTCACCCAAAAGGAATGTTGATATACTCATAATTTATTATTTCGATCTACCTAGAATCATGAACCATTTTAGATATATCGGTTCAGATTTAGATATAACCTCCATATAAATGTCACTTACCGATTTTGTGATAATTTCTTTGATGTGATCTAGACATATTTATGTTTCAATATACAAATGACTGTGACACTTTTTAAGACTGATACGTTATCTGCAATTTCTTTGTGTGTTTTTATTGACTTCATGAATGCAATATTCTTCATTATTTTAGTATTACAATGTACCAATGTACAATGTACCTTTTCTGTGGTACATTTTAGATACATCGCAGATATATGGTCACTTTAGAAATGCCCCACTACATAAGCGCAGCGATACAATGAACTCAATTTCCATATATGTATTCCGAGTCATTCATTCATTTATTTAAAATGGTTCAAATTAAATAAAAAATCATAAATTAAAGTCATACCAATTAGTCCCAATTGAATATCAGCAGGATTTTTTGTTGGTTTCTTCACAATACATTTTTGGAAAGTGGCATGATACGCTTGTGTGAAATAAACAAAAAATAAATAACTTGAAATATGTATTTGAGGCATGTAAAAAAACAATTCTACCGCAGACAGAACGATGGTTTTCTGTTGCACTGTCAATGTTTAAACGTTTTAATGGTTTTTCCTCTCAACACTTACTCACAGATGCGGACGGACAGATGAGAATGTTGACAGTACAAGCAGAACGATTTTGCTTCTTCATTCAGCTTGCTTAATTTAAGGTACCGAAAGCATCTACTAACTGGAAAATTGAATTGTGTGTAAATATCTCTTTGGATTCTAAATTTAAGAATTCAATTGCATCGCTACGTAAACATTTAAAATTAAAAGCATTCGAGATGCAAGGCAATTTCTATCTTACACATGAATACGTGGCTGGCTTCAAAAATTTGCGGAATCTTCTTGGCGTGAACCGTTGATCAACGATTTCCAAGAAATAAGAAAACTATTCAAGGAACTTTGTTCCAGAGTTTAAATGATAAATTGTAAGTCTCCTCAGGTCTTGAGATTTCGACTCTCACTACTTCCAGATGATTGTATATTACAATCATTGTTGTTAAATAAAACGATTGGTTTCGTTGATGAAACGATCTGGCAATAAGAAATCTCTCAGAAATCAACTTACAACACTTTTTTCGCTTAGAATAACGCTCCCTTAGACCAAAAATGGAAACTTTGGTCCACTGTAAAAAGAAGCTCAGACAAGCTGGACTATAAGTTTATTCTACAAAAATTATCTACCCAACATGCCCTTTCAGAATTATAGGGTGTTATAAAAGTGCTGTTCTTCTCCTTCTTTTACACAGAAAATTATGTTTTTCTATGGAAAAAATTAACAAAAAATTCAAATCATAACAAGAAAACTTTTGTTTGTGTTATAAAAACCCAATTTTTGAGTCGATCGGTATAAAAACATGTGTTTGTCCAAAATCATAACTTTTTCACAAAGGGTATATTTGTATATAATTCTAATAACACAAATTCGAGCACAAAATCTATTATCTATGAGAGAAATAGTTCGACAAAGTCGAAAAAAGAAATTACGTTTTTTAATATTCAAAATCTGAAAATGGTGAAAATCTGTTATACGAAATAAATTAATATTTTTCCGTGAATTATGATACGTAAAATAATGTTAAAAGCCATAAAATCAAAAAATACAAATTTTTCTTTTCTTTAGAATCGAAAAATATGGAAATCAGTGGACTTGGGGATGGATATATTTCTAAAATATATCCGACTGACCGATTTTAAATTTTAATATATTAAAATAATCCTTATCTAATTGCAATTTTAAAACGTCTAATTACAAATTTAAAACGATTTCTCGAAATATCGAATTTCGGCCGATGAATTTTGATTCTGAACCACTGTGCGGGGGACTTTTTGTGTAGTTTGAACATGAAAAAAATTTTATTTGAATATATAAATTCAAATTGCTTGTGGCAGCAATATCGGTAATATCAGTGGTTGCTATACTCTTGGATTATTAAATAAGTACTTAGGGGTGCCTAAAACTTTCATATTCACCCATGAAAGTACAAGTGCATATGTCTGAGGGGATGTGTGTGAAGCACAGACATACACACATACGTGTACATATGAAGGTATATTGTATTAGCGAGTGTGTTGTGTTAGCGTGTACGAGGACACGAACACTCCTACTGAATTATCTTTGTTTCCATTCTAGATATTCTATATCATATTTGGAGTTTCTATGCATGTGTATCTACATTAGAGTGGGTCTTAATTTTTGTGCAGCAGTTATCACCTCGAAATGAAATGTGCACTGCTTTATGATGATTCTGAATATCTGATTCCAACTTAACATGTTTTCGAGCTAAACCATATCATTGTGCGACAGTCCAAAAACACTGGGGAGTGACATTATTTTTCTGGTAGGTATTGTCTAGTAGAACAAGAATCTGTATTTGAAATTTGTGAGACACCCCTAGAGTTATGGGTAAAAAACGGGATTTCGTACGGAGTACACAAAACAAAGCGGCGTTTTACTCCGTACTTTACTTTGTTTTCGCAACAGTTTCCCTTCCGTAATTTTCCAGGAATGACTGTTTTGGTCGCTTGCTCTAGTAATTCAAATTCGATATGTTCCGAGAATGAGTGTTTCCACCGATACGACAGTAAGTTCATAGCAAAAGTGGCATCAGTAACTTCCTTTATGAGTCTGTTAATAAATGTTAGTTCATTCACTTTGTTACTTACATTCAAAATAATTTCAAGGAAAATATTAAGGAAATTGGTATTTGATTGGCACCCATGATGTCTTTGTAGACTTTGCTCTGCCCGCTGCGGCCGACATATCGCCTACATCGCACAGTGGTTCAGAAGTAAAATCCATCTAACAAAATTCAATAACCCTTGTTATAGTAGACCCAAGGATTCGGATATATTTTAGAAATCGGCCCAAAGTTGACTACCTTTCGTATTTTTCGATTTTAATGAAAATTAAAATTTTTATTTTTTATGTTTTTTTACATATTTATACGTATTTGTTCATAATGCGAAGGAAAAAAATTATTTTTTTACAGATTTTCAAGTTTTTCAGAATTTGAAAATTGAAAAAATATAATTCTTTTTTGACTTTGTCGAACTGTTTCTCACATATTAAAAATTGTGGTTCCATAGCTTTATTATGACGCTCAAACTATGTTTGTGCCAAATATGTTTTTTTTTTCACTGAACCAACACTCAGGGGATGTCCCCTATAAATGCAGTGCATTGCGTTGGTAGAAGGAAGATAAGACTGTAGAAAATATCCTTTTTGAACATATGTCTGACGTTGGGCCAATTTTAATTTTGTTTTTTTGCAGAACTCAAAAATGTCTACTAGAACCAATGTTATTAAACTTTGGCCGATGGCTTTTGATTCCGAAACACTGTGCATCGGCGTTTTAATCCGAGTTATAACTGGTTATAACTAAATCAAAAATAATTTCATTTCCAATAGAGACCATCGAAGTTTTAAATTAATCACATGCTATCGGTGGTTCGATTACATGAATATAAAGAGAACAGAATGATGGGTACATATACATATTTTCAGAAACTGATTCTAAATCAAGTCGATCGGTAGAAAAAACACTGCGACTTTGGCGATTACAGACAAATCCACAAAGACCATATTCCTTCTTCTGAAGGACGTACAAGTTCAACGTTAAATAACGATCTTTTGAGTTATTTTCAAAACGGCCATAAGCCATAAGTTTGAAACAAACCATTCCAAATTGTATTTAGTTTGGGGTGATAACTGGAAAAATTCCCTTGGTGTTCTGTGCGTCGACCCACTTTAATGTGCATTTGCGTACGTATGTGCAGCACGTACACACTTACACTTAGTGTATGTTCGAGGATCTGTCTCGGCATCTGTGTGTGAGTGTGTGTGTGTCGAAGCTGCTCCTCTACGGGTGTTTGTTGGCTGTTTGTGTTGAAGACACTCAGCCAGCCGTACATTCTGTTGTACAATTTGGTGTTGTTGTTGCAACACTGGTTCACATGTAAGAACACGCTTACATTAGCGCACACATAAATAAAATTTAATAAAGTATCATAAAAACCGAAAAACACTTGTGAATGTAAATATTCATCACACACACACGCATCCCCCGAAAAGAGACTCACACACGTACAGTTGAAGCAACGTGCAACACACAGTCATACATACCACGTTAGACATATCATTTTAAAACAAAGAGATCCTCTGATACAAGATTTACACTTGTTCGTGTATTAACTGCTGTGGTGTGTGTGTTTCGGTGGGTGTATATGTATGTGGACTAAGGACAATTGTTGCTTATTTAAATAAAGAAATTTAAATGCATTGCCATCGCAGCTCAGCATAAAACACTTAAATGGGAAACGTGCTGCTTGCCTATTACAGCGATATGACATGAAGATGGCTCTGTCAGTGCCGTCGGGAACGTAAGGCGGCGTGTATCAGTGATAAATTTTAAAAGCTATAAATTTCAATTTGTTCTCATTCAAGTGTGTTGTTGTCTCTGTTGTTGTTCGCTATTATCCTGTTAACAAGCTCCTCAGGCTTATGTGACTTTTGAACAATTTTTTGAATGGCTGAGAAATTGATTTGAAATACTGCTCGTAGGCTTTTGATGAGATTTAGATTTGTTTATGTAATGTTCGATTAGTATGTTGTTTTTGTCAAGTTTTTGAAAAATATGATAAAGTTTGTACGAGTGGATGTCGTTAATGTTAGAATTTCAACAGACAGAGTACAAAGGGAAGAAAGGGATAAAGTCGCGCATTCATTGGAGGGATGTTCTTTATCCTTCTTATTACATTACATTTCAATTCAATTTTAATTAATTCTCTTCTATTGACAGCGCACCTCTTGCCTTGAAAGTAACTAAATCAAACCATTGTTAATAAGAAACTTATTAAAATATTTGTTTATTATTGAAAGTTATTTGAAAGAACTTCATTAAAAATGGTCATTAGCATCTCGGGATGAGACAAAAATTTACTTGTTTTACAAACATATGGCGAAAAATTAACTCGTATTATTCTGCTGAGGGCATCAAAAATTGTCACTATATACTTATTACATATTTTTACTAAAAATCAGAGATACTGGGGCCGGAATACAGGCTGCGATAACATAAATGGAAATACAAATTTAATTTTTTGCTTAAAATAAAAAAATATTTTTTTCACATTGTCACCAACTACAATATAAATATTTGTATAAAAACAAATTTTGAAAATATATTTTGTGTTGACTTTTGTGACTTAGCCTCGTTAACCATAATTACCATAACATTGGATAATTATCCAGGCTAAGTCCAAAATTTTTAACACAAAATTATTTTTTATTGCTTTTTATTTAAAAAAAATAATTTTTTAATGTAAGTGAAATTTTAATTTTTTATTTAGGTTTTTGTTATACAGCTTTAAAGAAAAACAGCCCCACTATTCCACTGTACACGGTGACGTGTAAATTACATTACGTAAATATATTAAAACTCATACGCTCGGACTTTCCTAATGATAGGGAAAGTGCGTTAAGCGGAAAACTCGAAGAGGAATAACGTTTGCATTCTATAAAGTATTGAAGCAAAACGTTCTTGAGTCAGGAGAATATCCCTGTTAAATCTCGACCAAATAAATCGAAAAAAACTAAAACAAATGGGCGTTGACACGGCAGAAGTTTTGCTGGGTAACTATACCTGCATATACACATACTTCCATATGCATCTCAATGAGATGCTTCTAAGGAGGCATGTGTGCTTTATTACTTGATGCGATATTCGGCAATTGAGTTGTGCTTCTCATTCGTTTGTGAGAATCATTTACTTAAAGAGTAAAAGAGTAAAAACTCGCTACGAAGCCACCTGACGAAGCCATTCACAGGGTAGAAATCATGGTAGTGGTAGTGCACAGCCATGTACTAAATGTCATTTGTCAATAAATTTGCATTCTATAAATATATAAAATATAGATTCAAAATGGTCTTGAGGAGAATATCCCAGTTCAAATAAAATATATATTTTTTAAATCTTTTTTCTTATTTATTTTTTATAAACAAAAAATGTATCTTCGATTTTAGCAAAATAGTAGTGAGTCCATAAGTTTCACGGAACTCCTTGCTCTTATTCTGCAACAAATATAGACGTGATTGCAGTTGAAATTAAAAATATACTAAACTAAAACGACTTCCATTTTTATTCGGGTACGAGAGTATTTTCTTTTTTCTTAACGACTCACGACTTTATGAAATTTCCTGCGGGCTCACCACAAAATCAAGGATGGAGGATGAATCCATAGGTATATGGAAGAATATCTGGACAGAATCAATGCGTTACATTTTATGAATATGCGTTCACGAATAAAGTTGTTTAATTATTTTGGGTCCTTTAGGTGACGTTGTGGAAAATATTCAGTCTTTGTCACACGTAGAAAATATTTGAAAAAAATTGGTCGTCTCAAAAATTGCATTTCAGGCAAAATGTTTAAAAAGAATTTAAAAATTCTAAATTTGATAACTAGAAAAGTCCAGAAAGGTTTAAAAATTTATATTCGAAACCTCTCGGGGGTTTGGATCCACCAGCACACAATTTGACAATCAAAACTATGAAGCGAAAAAGTTTTAATCAGTTGTTCGTGCGACCTGGAATTATAGCACCATGCTCTAGACGAACGAATCGTTAGAATTAAAGGCGTTATAAATTGGCAATAGTGGCTGACACTTCGAATATTTAAAATGTTTAAGGAATGAACTAGTATATCTAACAAAAATATCTCATATGACTGAGAATGTTATGACATCTTCAGTTTATATTCGTTCGTATAGAGACGAATATACATAGTTTACAGAAACAGTTTAAATAAAATCGTAGGAAATAAAGAGAAATTTTTACAAATTAGGGTCATTTAAATAAATTTTGGTTATATTTCTATTCCTATTCGATTTATTTTTAAACTTTACAGCTGGATTTTAATGTTATCCCTACTTTTTGAAATATCTAAAATGTCCGCTATTTTGTAAAAAACACGCTATATCTCAGTATAATAATTTTGTTTCATAATAAATATCTTGAAAATAGCTACACAAAAAGTTTCTAAATGTGTCTATTATGAATTATGCCACAACGTTGAACGAGATGGAAAGGATAAATATTTGACTATTATTTATTGAAAAATACTATTCATACATACGTACTATTCATAGTTTTATTTGTAATTTAAAAGTACATAGAATGCCAAATTTTTGTCACAAATTATTGTTATGATAAATGTAAATATATGAACTAGAAATAGATCAACTGTTTTCCACCTATAAAGTAAAACTAAATTAGAGCTCAAAACATATTTTTTCCTGTTTTCCCCGGAAATTTAAAAATTTTTCCCGGAATACCCGGAAAAATTGGACAGGAATTCCCAGACCCCATTTGTATGGAGGCTACATCCAAATCTGAACCGAATTGCTATAAATTCAATAGCGACCATCATTGGCCGCAAAAGTGATCTTTCCTGGGTATTGCTACGATTTTTGCAGGCAGAACGGTTACATGGCTTAAACGGGTCAGGCAGTGATTTTAATAAATCATTTCTATCTCCATTTCTTTTTATGAAGAGTTGTGATTTGTTTGACACCCAATGTTCTTTATTAAATTTAATTTTATTTGTCATTTGAAATTATTATCTACGCATTCAAATCAAGTAAAATTTACTCAAAATGAGTTTTATGTACCAATTTAAACTCAAATGTACACCATCTTCATTATTAGAAACATAAAACATTCCCAGAATACAGTCCTAAATTACACATTTAAAAAACTGTATTGAAACTGCGAACACGCTAAGATTGATTTAGTTATGATGGCTAGGAACACAGAAACAGTTTTTTTTTAAAGAGTGCTTGTTCTCAGATTTGACAATGAAATAAATTTGCAACTTTTTCCCTTTACGAGAGCCATAGACTTAGAACAATAATACGTAAATTTCACACGGTCGTGTTTTTAGGAAAAGAGGCTGGCGATTGCCATGCTCTACCGGATATTTAAATTTATATAATCGCTGTTGTGGCTGTCAATGTACATCATTCGTTGCTGTTGTTTTCGTTTCCATAATTTATCGACAAACATGTGAATGCGGTTAATCTAGATTGGCGAAACGGCCCGAGTTCCGGCAGTGCTATTTGATAAACATAATATTTTGTGTATTGTTTCGCCGGGAACCTTCATGGGTGGATGTCTATTGGACGAAATGTATTTTCATTTAAATTTTCGAGCTCTTTTGCTGGAAATTTATGTTCGTACATTGTGCGTCCTTAATGAAGGCAATTTATTTAAAAAGCCGCAGACACTGGAGAAGATTTCAAAAAATAAATCAACACACGACAATAATTCAAATAAAATAAATTTATCGCCACCTCTCACACACACATATTCTCTCGTCTGTCGGACGTGGCCCGGCCACTGCAACAGTTTAGCGACGACAACAGCGGCAACTCGTTGATAAGTTCACAATCACAGACACCAACACATGCACACATATGCACTCTCGCATGGTCGGAGTTATAACGCCGACCGTCCGACCGACACTCAAACGTAAATTTATTTAAATACCAACAAAAGCCATCAGAGAGAGGTACACAAATCGTGCTGTGTCAGCAACACTATTGCACGGTTACCTACATAATTCACCATTTAAAGTATACAAATCTACACACAAACACACATACACACAAAATAAGTGCAACACCTACACGGTTTCACCGTGAGTGTGACGCACAGTGACACGAGACCATGTGACCGCGGACCACAGATAGGGTGTCCATAAAACTGGCTTTTACAGAAAAGCGGATTCCTGCTTCAAACGAAAATTAAATTTTCCAGAAAATCAATTTTCAGTTATTGTTTTTGGAAAAATTACTTTAATTCTATTGTTCGGCGGAATTTTGTACATTGCTTCAGCTTCGATGGTTCAGCTTTGAAAGCATCTCGGACAATTCAAGTGGATTCAAAATATTACATACAAAAACATTGTCTACATTTTATTCGATAAGAACGGAGCTAATTGAAATTCTTGAAATATTATTTATATGCAGATAAACTCCTTAAGTAAACACCATATTTTTCATTCAGATTAAATTAAACAGAATGCACTTTAATTCTGCATCGTAAATCAAAACTACGTGGAGTTTTTTTGATATTGAAGACAATGCTTTATTACGGACGATTCTCTTGAATTTTTGGATGACTTTTAAATAAATGTAAGGTAAATATATTTTAAGTCTTTATGATGAAGTGGAGCGAACTTTTTAATTCTGATTCGTTGCTTTAGAGACAAAATACTCATTTTAATAGTTTATAATTTGTATAATTTTTACATCGACAACTTTTATTTTGAAGTGACTCTAATGAAAAATGTTGGCCTTAAGCTGAAATACAAAACAAAATAAAGAAAATTAAAGATAAATTTGTTCAGGATATTAAAGGATTAAAACTATTTTTAATTTTTGGAGTCCTTGAAACCAAAGATATAAATATCGTTAAAATCTGATGACGCGATCCAAAGTTATGATATCGATAAGGAAGCCATCTCTTTAAAAAAATCCCCGAGATAACTAACCTTGAACCATCTTGTAGAATTGCCCATAACTAAAATAAATTATTTTTCCCCATGAATACCCGTGATGCCGGAAATGAAATTTTGCATTCCCTATTTCCAGGGAAATGAAAAAGGTTGAGAAAATCCAAAAACCCTAGATATAACCGTGACACTCTCAGACTCTCAGATTTTATTTGTACCGAATGGATTAGAAAGAATATGTTGAAGAGATTTGCTAATATTTTCACAAATCTATTTTTATTAATACACACAATTTTCATTTAAATACAAATAAGAAATGAGATGTGAGTTGAGAATTTATTCACACTTTGGTACCATTTCTCTGATATATCCTCATCTACCTATCTCAGGTCAGTTTATAGATTCATGGATTTTGAATGGCGAAATTGGCCTGAGTACTGTCGTACATGATCATCAGATTTGTTACTGATATCAATTTAAACTAAATGCGATTATGGCTTGATTTATTTAAATCAGATTCATGGCACATGAAGTACTTTCCTTTATATGTACCCTCCACTAGGTTAATTTGGCTTTGTGCATTTGTTTGTAATATCCGAAAGGAAACGAGATAGACCCATCGTTTATTATACAGATCGGCTTAGAATCACTTTGTGAGTCGAATTAGTATCTGTTGTTGTAATCAAAGTACATGTGGCAATTATCGTCCGACCCTAACAAAAATTGGCACAAGTAAGTTTTGCGAGTCAAGGACGAACGATATTTAATTTGAAGCAAATCGGTTCAGATTTAGATATAGCTCCCATACAAATGTCGCTCCCAATTTCAATTTTTCCGCTCTAGGGAGCACATGTGAAAGTGGGTAAGATCGGTTCAGATTTAGATATAGCCTCCATACAAATGTAGCTTCCGATTTCACTTTTCCGCTTTAGAAACCACAAACGTATTACATTATATTTCACCTAGAAACATACATGGTGAAAGTGGTCCTCCCCGATTTCAATTTTTTTCACGAATTGAATTGTAAACGGGTAGAAAGTGAAAGGTATCAGGTAATTGCCCGACTGTAGCCTCTCCTTACTTTTTGAAATATGAAGTGATCTGCCAATTTTGACAAAAAATCTGATGTAATAAGCATTTTCTAGAACGGTAATAAATCAAACCGAATGGACTTTGTTGTGTGGCTGAGGTAAAACGACGATCCAAATGATTCACTTTTACTGTAGGTATATCCAGTTGGAAAATATCGTCGTCTGGCAATTTTTTATAAGATTCCACTTAATATTTAGGTTCTGAAATGACAAAAAAGAAAATCAGAGTTGTTGTACAAGGGCTGTACGGACACATGGGCCCATGCACAATGTATTCTAATTCTAAAGCGCTAACAGGGTAACATTTGTATGAGGGTTATCCATTTGATCCAATTTCACGGTACGTATTGCTATGTGAAATACAATATGATCTGACAAATTTGATCAATAGCCAATGTAAGATGTGTGGGAGCTATAACAAAACATGGGGCTATGTAAATAGTTCACATTCATAGTATTACCTGATCGGTAAATAAAAGTATTGTAAGATGTGTATGTACCTATATGGTACATACGCATCACTTGCAGAGTGGATTAAAAAGAAAGAATATTTGTATGATGTCCAAATCTGAGCCGATTTTCTACATTTTCAATATCGACCGTACCTGGCAGAAGAACTGATGTTTAACTGTTGATTCGAAGCCGATTGACATAAGGAGTGTCTGACTCTTGGTGATACAAACATTTGGCGGGAAACTAGCGTACTGCATGCACCACATTCCACGAATTGGTGTGATTCTTGCTCCACTTGTTTTATATTCAATTTTTACTCTGACAAAAAATATTTTTCCACAAAACGGAAAAAATAAACCTTTATTGTTTGAAGTAAATTATATTATTCTCAGTCACCCAAATGTCATTCCCCCTCCAGCACTGATTTCTTTAAAATCTGACACACTATGATAAATAATTTCAAATGATCTTTTGATCACATTTCCTTTATCATGGTACATTTCAGATGGGAACATCAACCATGAAAATCTGTTTTCAATTGTACCATACCAGCTGGAAACATTTGTAGTGGAAGTGGGAAACATAGGTTCATGCAGAGGTGACTTCTGTCACTTTTAATAACCCTAAAATCCATAAAGTCCAATCTAGTTGGTTAGGCTCGCCCTACAACTTTCTGTTTCAAGTTGGAACATGATTCTCCCACAAATGTCACCGATCACATCATTTAAGCCGGAGAATAAAGAATGCGAATTGCCCATAAAATTGTGGCACCGATCTAGAGTGTTTCCAGATGTAAATTTCCAACAAATTATATCATCCAGGTTAGTCATTGAAAAGCTTGAAATATATTGGAAAGTGTGGAAGGTATGGAAGTATAGTCGGCCCTGTCCGACTTAGTCTTGTTTTAATATATCAGAAATAAATAAATGAATATAATAATTTTATAATTATTGTTTTAATACATTAATCAAGGTCATACTTTTTCTAGAGATTTTGCTGGCAAACTGCATATAAGTATTACAATGACAAAGGTATTGAGATCGATTCGCGCAATTGAAAACTTTCATCTGTTTCGTTTTTGGAGACACGACAGTGTGCTGGGACTGGAGGAACATGGCAATCACCGTTATCCACATCATCATTATCTGTTGAAAAGCATCACAATATGCACCACTACAGCAACAGCAACGCATGGAAGTGGCATTGGTAGTAGTAAAGTCACTAACACGTTTACACTAGCACATATTTATGCAAATAAATGGCAGTGGGTATGTATGGCGGTATGTATGTATGCTGCAGTACATTAAAGCACTGATGACAGTTCTTGTGATAAATGACACGATCTGTACTTCATTATGTGCAATACGAGCTCTCATACCGTAGCAGTTTGTATGCATGTGAACATGTAGCATCGTAGCCCACCATCTCCCAAAGCTCCTTTCTTGGCAGCTGAATGCACACGTATGCAATTGTATGTGTGAGCGTACGTAGGTTGTACGTCAAAGAGTCAAACCACCCATGCAAACATATATAACTACGACTAGTTGTGTTTGTATGTGAGTGTAGGTAATAGGCAGCCATAGGACGAACAATCAGCCAAGCTGCCAACTGACTATTTTTTTGTCATTTTGACGATTTTTGAAGAAAACTGTGACGTGTGACGGTTTAACGATTTTCTTTCACTGAAAAGCTAAAAATTACGATTTAGTTTAGTTTAGTTCCATTAAATATTTACTATTACTTTTTATCATCGAAGTTTATGACCTCATAAAAAACTGTTTTCGGAGTAATCTATATATAAAAAGAGTTGCGTGATTGAGTGACTGAGTGAGTGACTGACTGACTGATCACTCCCCAGACCAAACGGCTAAAGCTAGAATCATGAAATTTGGTGTGTACATTTCTCTTACCGTGTAGAGGTGTGATAAGACGGGATTTTTCGTACTTTTAATGGGTAAAATGGGGGTAAAAAGGGATAAAAATGGTACTACCGAAATGACCAAACGGCTGGGTCTAGAATCTTGAAATTTGGTATGGACATTCCTCTTGCGGCATGAAGGCATCCCAAAAAGTGGCATTTGCATAATTCGTACTTTTCGGGGGTAAAATGGGGCAAAAAGGGACAAAATGGTGCCAACAATACGGCTGAAGCTAGAATCATGATATTTGGTGTGTACATATCTCTTACAGCGTATATATCAGACTTGAAGGGATTTTTTCGTAATTCGTACTTTTTGGGAGTGAAATCGGGTAAAAAGGGATAAAAATAGTACCAATTAAATGGATGGAGCTGAAACCATAAAATTCGGTGTGTACATCCCTCAAAATGTTTAGAATCGCAAAATGAAGGAATTTTTCGAAATTTGTACTTTTGAAGGGAAAAGGGGATAAAAAAGGTACCAACAACACGGATTTTTCGAAATTTGTACTTTTAAGGAATAAAAATTGTACCACCGCCCTGACTAAACGGTTGGGCCTAGAATCTTGAAATTTGGAACGGGCATTACTTTTATAGCACGAATACGACCAAGAAAATATTTTTGAAAATTCGTACTTTTTCTGGGTGATATTGGGTAAAAAGGGATAAAAATTGTACCAATCAAACGGATGGAGCTGGAATAATAAAATTCGGTGTGTACATATCGCAAAACCCTTAGAAACGCAAAATGACAGCATTTTTTTTAATTCATACCTTTAATAGGTAAATGGGGAAAAGGGGATAAAATAGGTACCAACAACACGGATGACGCTACAATAAGAAATTTGGTACGTATATTAGTTTTATAGCGCAAGCCACTGATAAAAAGGCATTTTTCGAAATTTGTAATTTTATGGGATTAAATGGGATAAAAATTGTACCACAGCCCAGACCAAACAACTGGGCCTAGAATTATGAAATTCCGAACGGGCATTACATTACAGCGCGAATGCGACTAAGAAAACAATTTCTCAAAATTGCGTACTTTTTGGAGTGAAACTGGGTAGAAAGGGATACAAAATGGGGTCTGCATCCCTGAAAATGCTTACAAACGCAAATTGAAGGAATATTTCGAAATTCGTACTTTTAATGAGTAAACGGGGATAAAAAAGGTACCAAGAACACGGTTGAAGCTACAATCATGAAATTCGGTGTGTATATTCGTTTTATAGCACAGATCACTGATAAGAAAGAATTTTTTGAAATTTTTACTTTCAAGATATTAAATTTGTGCCACGGCTGAAGCTAGAATTGTGCAATTCGGTGTGTATAGTCCTCTGACCGTGTAGACGCGAAGCATCACCTAATTTGTAAATGTATACTTTTAAGTAGAAATCGGAACAACAAGCGATTAAAATGGTACCCGCCAATGTTTCAAATAAGGTATATATTACTCTGACGTGCAATACCGAAGTATTGCATCAAAATGTGTACTTTAAAGGTGGAAGCGGATCAAAAGTGATAAAAATCGAACAAACCGAATTGGGGAAATTGGGATAAAGATGGTACTAATCAAAGTTTTTAGCTGAAATATGAAAAGAATGTTAGAAATTCGGTGTGTACATTTCTCCGAATAAGTAGACGCGCAACATAAAATAATATTTCTAAATGTGTACGTTTAAGGGCGGCACAAAAAGTGGTAAAAATGGCACCCAGATAAAAAAGGATACAAATAGTACCTACCAAAATATTGCAATAGGATTTATCAGTTTTATGTTGACCAAAGGTTCGCTGCACATCTTTGCCTGGTGGCAAAGATTCCGATCATCCGTATAAAATGTTTAATTTTACGTATGAAGTGGTAATTTGTGTGGCAGGTACAAAAAATAACACTGCAAATTCATGCATATTTCGTACACTCAAAGTGATTATAAAAACTTTATCAAATATCAAAATACAACTGGTTCCGAATATTTTACTCTATCGTGTACACCAGCAAGCCAGACGGACGTGAAAGGGATTTATTACTTACTTAGGGTATTAAATCACTCTGAGTTGCACTTTTTTCTATCCCAAATGCATATATATCTACTCCGTAGAGTGAGGGTATAATTATCTCGGATTTTTTTAGAAAATTGTTTCAATTTAAATTAATCACTTGACTGCGTATAAATTGATGGCACAATATAAATTATTTTTTGTTTAATTTGTACAAGGGGGACAAAAATTCGGTGTATAAATTCCTCCAGCTACGTAGGATCTGGAATCGAGAATTTGGTGGGAATACGTAGTTGGGAAACATAAAGCAAGTTTTCAAATTTTGTGAGCATTAACAAGCGATTTACCCTGAAATAAATATCCTTACACCGCATACGAAGTAGCGGGTATTTGCTAGTAGCACATATGTTTTTAGCACAATGCACAGTGGTAACTTACGGCCTATACCCTATAACTTTTTTATTTATAATCTTAAAATTCTGAAATTTGGTATTTTGATATGTGACATTATTTCTGATTTAAAAAACAATGGGCGAGCCACGCCCTCTTTTTTAATAATGAGGAAATTTCCCTTATTTAAAACAAGTTAGGAAAGGCTAAAGGCATTATGTTACTTCTCACGCCTAGAGAAAAATATAACAATTGTTTTCATCATGATTCGCTGTAAAAAGTTGAATCCAGAGTGTGAACAAATCGGAAGGTGCATACGAGCGGTGACAATATATTTGCGTGAAGGTTTTTCTAAAAAAAAGATGGGACAGTTGTATTTGAAAACATGGACCCATATGATCTAATTTTCCGGAAGGTATTACGAGATTAAATATAACATTATCAGGAAAAATTGATCAAGATCCAATGACAAATGCAGATTTTACATCGGATAAATGGGCCTATATAGTTATCATTCAGGGTAGGTATTCCTGGTTGAAATATATCACGATCTGCAAAATTTGGTCATGATCCGATGTAAGATGTACGTTCTAGAGCGGTAATAGAGCAAAATGGGGGCCCCATTTGTATGGGGTTTATACCAAAATATGGACCCATGTATTTGATTTCAAAGCGGCTAGTTCTAGTTGAAATATAATATGATCTGCAAAATTTGATGAACTTCTGATGTAAACTATGGGTTCTAGAGTGGTAAAAGTAAAACATGGGGGCCATTTGTATTCAATTCAAACGAATGATATACCCCTCTCTGAGTATAGAAATCGAGTGAGACGTCTCTATAAGGGCTATAACAAAACATTGACCCACATATTATACTTCCACAACAGATGTTCATAAGTCAAATATAATATGGTGTGGCTATTCGTATATTCCGTTTGCAATGCGAGGTTTGTAACATTTGCGATGCGACATTTTTATGGAGCTGTATCTAAATCTGAGCCCATGTGACCTATTTTCATCACATATGAAACAACAAAGGTTTATGTTACTTCTAAATGTTTTGAGAGTTTATCATGATAATGCAAATCGATTTCGACAAACGAAGAAAACTGTGTGATATATCGTGGCTATGAACAAAAACACATTTTTCGGGAGAGCGAAAAAACTGATTTTCTTCTTAATTTTAAGAGTAATTATGAATCAGTCCTCTACAGTTTAATCTAAAGAGGATTACTAATTGCTACGATTAAAAAGTTTTCGAAATTTCCTATTTTTCGCGGTTTTATGGTTCATAGCAACGTTTGCACGTTTAAAATTGAGCACTATGAATGTTGAATTAAGCACATAGCCATTAATGCTCAAATATATAAATAAGACTTATTGTAAACTCGATAACATTTTTTATGAAATGTTAGCAATGTTGTGTAGAAAATGCATTTTCTGGAATGTACACAGCGAATTTAAAGATTCCAGGTTCATCCGTCAGATTGGTACCATTTTATCCCTTTCTCCATTTTTTTACAAAAAGTGGATATTTCGGTAGGACATTGGTAAATAAATAACACAGTGCAACACGAAAAAAAATAACCATATACGGACACCGCTACATGATAAAAGACCAAAAAAAAAAGACCCGTGTTTTTTTGTTTCCCCCAAAGTCATGCACTTTTTTTTTATGGGCCCCCAGAGATTTGTGGCCTCGGTGTAATTTTTGGAAAAAAGTGATCATATTCTCAGGCTCATATCTTGCAAACCGTTCGGAATTTTGATTTACTCTCTGAGGCAAAGTTCTAGCTCTTGTCATAAAGAACAAAAATTGTGAACATATAAAATCAAAAAACTTCATCTTCAAGGTCAAAATCGCAAAAAACTTAAAAAAATTCGATTTTTTTTAACCTTTTTTCCCCTGTTCAGGTCCATAGGTAGCAAACCGCTGAAAATTCAGGGAAACAATCAACTACAAAAATGTACCTAAGATCTCAATAAACAACTTTCTAGAACATATGAACTTCCTAGGAATTATTCTTAACACCGTTTAGGTAGCGCTTAGGTAGGCGCAAAATTGAAAAATTTCCCAAAAATTTCACTGTGCAACATTTTTGAAGTCATTTCAAAATAACCATATACGGACACCGCTACATGATAAAAGACCAAAAAAAAAAAAAGACCCGTGTTTTTTTTCCCCCAAAGTCATGCACTTTTTTTTTATGGGCCCCCAGAGATTTGAGGCCTCGGTGTAATTTTTGGAAAAAAGTGATCATATTCTCAGGCTCATATCTTGCAAACCGTTCGGAATTTTGATTTACTCTCTGAGGCAAAGTTCTAGCTCTTGTCATAAAGAACAAAAATTGTAGTTGATTGTTTCCCTGAATTTTCAACGGTTTGCTACCTATGGACCTGAACAGGGGAAAAAAGGTTAAAAAAAATCGAATTTTTTTAAGTTTTTTGCGATTTTGACCTTGAAGATGAAGTTTTTTTGATTTTATATGTTCACAATTTTTGTTCTTTATGACAAGAGCTAGAACTTTGCCAAAAAAACAAATTTTTCCCACAAAAGAAACTCAAAAACGATGTTCACGTGTCTAAAATTTCGTTTCTACGTAATGCATTTTTTCTCTGCGTGTAGGTCTCCATTTTAAAATCTACTTTAAAGTTGCGAAACAAAATGAAATGTGATTTTTTGTCATGTTTTTCGTCTTGCATTTCATCGAGTACAAAAAAAAACTGTATTTGTTATTCGAATTTATAAATATTGAAGATTATAAAAATGAAGAAACATTTTCATATATTTTTATTTAATCGGAATATGCGTAGAAAGAGGGGTCAAGCGCCGAGGAATTTGATCGTGTAATATTTCTTCAAAATTTCAAGCAACTGTTTGAAAAAAAGGAAGTTCTACCCTTAGAGAACAAGTCGGTTAGTAAAAAAACAGCGATTGTCTGCTGTCTATCAGCATACACTTTTCTGCTATTGCAACAGTTTTTTGGCATAACAGCAGTTATTCTGCAATCTTAGATCACCATTCACACTGCTAAAGAGTTTGCAGACTGCTAATATTGACTGCTGGTAATGAAAATATAAAAATAGATAAGCGTTCCTTTTATATTAGCTTGGGACAATATGCGTATCATTAAAAAGACAATCGCAATATCTTTCCGTGGTAATAAATTGATTTATAATAACTTGTATTCAAAAAAGTTTTGTTAACTTGTACATTTAAGCGGTCATACTGTTCTGTACATATGCTTAAAGTTTTTTCTATATTGCTAAAAACAGCAAACAGCTGTTACCATCTCAGCAGATCAGCAAATCTGCTTTCTCTTTTTCAGCAGAAAGTCTGCTCTAGACTTCCCGCATAAACTTTTTTCTCTCAGACACATACCATTACAGATTTTGATATAATTTGAGAGAACACGTTATTATTAACGATATAGTACCCGATCAAAAATCGTTCCCAATTTCACTTTCTTTCCCCAAATCGCTTGTAATGGGGTAGAAGATGAAGGGTATCATATAGTCGGCCCCGCCCGACTTTTGCCTTTGAGAATCGACACTTTATTCACACTTTGGACCAGTTCAGTGTTCCCGTAGGGAACACACAGGACATGAAATACGTATTTGGCCAAAGTCTGTGTAGTTCAGTGCGGTTCTCCTCTATTAAATTACCAAACAAAGATTTCCTTTGTAAGAGGTAACAACTTGACAGAATTCGAGTACATATATTACATTCAAAAACACAAAAATATTTTTAGTTTATCTATTTCGTTTACTTGTACTAAAATATAAAATAACGAAATTAAAGAAAAAAATTGCGGAGGAAATATTAATTGTAATTCAAAAAAAAAGAAACAGTTGCGAACCCGAGGTCCTCCGATTTGTATAAAATTTACATTTTCACCTCGTTGCTGCAATTTTTTGACTTTAAAATTTTGACATTATTCTATGTAGTTTGTGTTTTATGATTCGTCAAATTTGGCAATTTACAGTGTTTCCAGAAATAGATACTCTACTTTTTGTTGAATTATTGTCCGCATGAATTATCGGATATCAAAAGCTTATGTATCGTCGGGAAGCTCTTGACGACTGCTTTAAAACGACATGATATATTTGTAGCAACGATGAGAACAAATGTACCACATTTTATATAAATCAAAAGGGGTCGGTGTCGATTTATTTTAGAACCACCCAATTCTAATATTGAATGATAATATTTTTATCGTTTTTTAATATTTACTTTTAATTATTATCGTTTCCACTAAAAATTTTTCAAATTAGAAATGATTTTTGCTGATATTTTTGTCAAAATTTGAACGATTTTTTGGCTTGAGGAGTTGGCAGCACTGCGCAGAAATAATCATGTGTGTATGTGTTTGTATATATATATATATTGAACAGGGTCCATATAAAAAATTGGATAAGTGGTGAATATACATTTCAGATCTTTTTGATGAATTCAATGTAACAACAATAACATCCAGTCGGATATTTCACTTTCAACGCATGAAAAGTATGTTTTATCAAAGGAATTGATGTCGTTTAATCAACAACAATTCAATCAAAACATTTTATTTTATCTTATGTGTAGTGATATCCATTTCAGCAAGGTATTGCTGTACGAATACGAACTTTACATATTGTGAGTAGAATTTTTGACCAATTAGAGACCTTAAATCTGAACACCCGTAAATATTGTCACTATTCCCAACACAACAGTAGAATTAGAAACATAGTACAATGTTCGAAGCTTAAGTTTTTGCTTATATGAATTTTAAAACAGCCAAAGTTATCAAAAAATGTTCGTTACCGTCCCTAATATTTATATTCATGTATGTGGAGAGTGGCAGAATGCACACACCTTTGTAAATTATGAACATTAAATAGTTTAAAATAAACGTGACAATAAGAGGAAGAATACTTGTCCTTTTATCATATTTTGTTGTGCACTCGGACATAGTTGCTATGTTAGGGATTGATCCGGTGTGGAAGAAAAAATTTATTAGAAGCAGGAGAACTGTGAACTAACTCATTAGAGAGAGACCTTAAAATCAATGCATATAACTTTAAAATTGGAATATACACTTGTCTGCAGTTTTTTTTTTTTTTGAAATTCAAATGCCTATAACTCTGCAAATAACATTTGAAGAATTCAAGACATGTGTAAAATATTTTTATAGAAGATCATTCCACGAGGGACATTGGAGTCATGTGGAAATTTGTTGCTCGGTTTGACATGGGATGACTCATACATTGATAAAGATATGGACAATGACTCACCAACTATATAAATATGTGGGTATGACCATTGAGAGTAACTATTATTACCAATTTTCTACATAGAACAGTACTGAAAAGAGGCTATCTGATACGCCTTCATATAGTGTTGGCACATAACTATTAGAGTGGCTTCAAAGTTGTCGACTTTTTCGACTAAAATAAAAGTTTGTTTTGTTTAATGCATGCTTTTATCTGTATCCGTTCGTGAACTGGACGCTTTCGAAGTAACTTCTATAAATTAGTCTTTTCTAGGTGGTACCCGCCACACAGTGTCTGTGCGAGGGATCAGTGCTATTAGCGACCTGATGTTTATATCGGGTATGCTGGCTTTGGAGGGATTTCAATAGAAAAAACTGCGACATGTGACGCGAATTCATTTGTCGAATGGGGGTGAAGACATCGTACTTCTGCGTCATTTGCGGAAAGAACAGTTTTTAGCGAGGATGTGCGTTGTTTGTGCGTCGGATACATTGAAACATGTTTGTGACAGTTTTGAAAATGCTGCGGTGATTGCGAAAAAGAGAAATGAAAAACACACCCACACCACACCAAGCACACGCACACAAACACAATATCAGTAATAGTTTTACTTATTTGCTTTTTTATGACAAGCGCACACTTTCTATTATTCGAACGGAACAACAAACAACCTTGTGGATAAAGTGAAAAATTCTCTAATGATTTGTTTCATTCACAAGGAGCGACTGAATGGTGGAGCGAATGAACGAAATGAAGGAGATGAACGAGCTGAGATGAGATGTAAAATGACAGTTCATGAAAAGAAGACGAGATGACATTTGCCACAGGGATTTCAGCAAATGCACATAAAAACATATCAACCAACAATCTCTTCACAGCACAAAACGTGAATTCCACTCCATCTGTATTTGAACATGTTGATGAAAGCTCAGGGAGAGCGTAGACGAATAAGAAGAAGCAGTAGCAGAAACTAACACACAAATCTAGATCATCATAAAAAGACAACAAACAGACATTACGACTCCACAGGGGTGTTGAAATTACCTTTCACTTTATGTCAGTATGTATGTCTGTATGCATGTATGTATGTGTATTGTACCTATTTAGATTATCTTTGAAATATACCAACGCACACGTTGACGCCCATGCATTCATACCAACACCCATCCACAGGCATACGAGGATCCAATGATTATTATGGTGAAAATGTTAATGCAGGTCTCAACAGATCGTCAAGCCAGATTAATTTGTTATATGAAGTCATTAGTCTTTCTCCAGTTGCTGAGGTATTCGAAACGTTTTATTTTCAGCAATGTCTTAGAAAATAATGTTAGTACACCCAATTGAATAACACACCCTGTAGAATGAGGTAAGTCCGTATCTAATACGAGCAAAAAAGTGTAACGCTTCGGCTTGTTCGAAAATTCAAAATTCTTAAAAACCTGTTTTTCGGATTTTACATTTCGATGAAACCAGTTAAACCGTTTTTTAATTAATCGAATATTATATATTTTTGATGGAAACATACCAGACATTTTCCTACTTTTTCTGCATCAATCAATTGTACTTTGTCTATTCTATTTTACTGCCAGAGATGGCGTTCAATTCGAAAAGATTCTCGATATTCTGAAACGTGAATGGAGCAGAGCTTGATCCAATAATTCACGATATGTAGACATAATCTCGTAAAACTTAATCGAACCCTCTGGTATAAAGGGGTCAATTCAGTTTATTCAAACTTCATATTCTCTTGCGCAAGTCACATTTTTTTATTATATGACATATCCATAAAAGTCAAATGTTTTGTAATTTAATCCCGGTTAGCCGACCTGAAAACACTGGTTCCTTCGGTTTGTCGAAATTGGTATTAACAAGTAAGAAGGTGTTAAGTTCGGCCGGGCCGAATCTTATATACCCTCCACCACGGAGTGTATTCCACAGTATTATCGGTAGATTAGAGGCTGCCGACATTACATAGAAGTGCACTACCATATTAGGAAAATTGTGATTCTTCATTCAAATAATATTATTTAATAATTATTAGACAGAAATATTCAAAAATGTGCCCTAAATATAGGGTCCGCCATCTAACGTTTTTTTTTTTTTCAACTGTTCAACCGTTGGACTATTATTTGTGGGGTGCCCACAGCAGCCGTTTGAATGAAATTATTTTCCATTATTAACCGGAAGGATTGTACTTTCAAATAAAAAAGAAATTTAGTTTTTTTATAGCATTTTCAAAAAAAAGTTGTTTCTTGAAATATGTGGTTTCTAGAGCGGAAAAAGTAAATCATAGGAGACATTGGTATGGGGTCCGCCATCTAACGTATATTATTAGGTAGACACGATTTCCTCCAAGCCCGATTCTCCCCATTTACAATTTCTTGCATCCATTTACAGCCTAAATGTCTTTAACATTTTTTTAGGAAAAGTCGTAATATTGAAGATCCAATATGTTGCACACCTAATTTCCCGATTTTAGCTACATCAGTTTTATTGGTACCAGTTTCACTTTTCTCACTTTTTGTCATTTTGACCCGAAAAGTACGAATTTAGAAAAAATCGTACCTCTTATTTTCCGTGTCTACGTAGACAGACGAGTCAAATACTGAATATCATGATTCTAGCTACAGCCGTTTGATTATATCCAAATTTAATTCCATTTAGATCCTGATCAATTCGCATCACCGCAGTAAGAGAAGTGTACACACTTAATTTCATTATTATAGCTGCAGCCGTTTGGTTAGTACCGTTTTTACCATTTTTACCATTTCCGGCTAAAAGTACATATTTCTAACAAATCCTTTTTATTTCGCACCTTCACAGTCAGATGAAAGTACACACCGAATTTAATGATTTCAACCTTAGCGGTTTGGTAGGTACCCTTTTTATCCCTCTTTTTCAATTATATCCCTTAAAAAGTACGAATTTTAAAAAATCCCTCTATTTTACGTGTATACGCAATTAGAGGGTTGTACATTCCAAATTTTATGTTTCTATCGGTTATCGTATTTATCCCTTTTTTTATCCCTTTTTGTCACATTTCGCCAGCTAAAACGTGTATTTACTTTTTGGTGCTTTTTCGCTACGCAACAAATTTCAAGTGCAAATAAAGCTGAAATTAGAAAAAATTGCTTAAATATGCTAAACATTAGAGAGTACTTTCAGTCCTTGTTAGGGAACAATTTTTCCATCTGGGTCGATTTCGCCCACTTTCAATCCCAACCGATCTGCAACCATATGACACATTTAGGGAAAATTTTAACCTCATAGCTCATTTCGTTCGGCCGCTATCGTGCTTTCAACAGTCCGTCAGACAGACGGATAGACAGACAGACAGACGGACATGGCTCCCCAATGAATATTTTAAGGTGTTACAAACGGAATAAAAAAGCGAACATACCTCCATCCATAGGTTTACGGTATAAACATCTGTTGGACTAATACATGCAAATGATTTATAATATTTTTATATTCATGGAACATGATCACATTTGTCGCGACCCTTCTAATTCTACCAACACAACTTTCCAATCCGAATGATATAATGTCGGTTTGGACACACTTAAACGGGCTATAATTTTATGAGTGATAACCATGTTATTTTTTCAATGACCTTTTGACCCTCTTTGTCGGCTACGATTGACTTTAGCCATCCTTCACTTACTTTTATTAGCAAATTTTACTTGCACCTAATTTTGCATCACATTGCACATGTTTGCATCAAAGACCGAAAATATTGCTTCTTTGGGCCATATATGCCCATATATGAATCAATTCATAAGCTGTAGCTGGAATAATGAAAATCGATGTATATTTCGCTTAGGTAACATAGATTTTAAATATAATGCTATTTCGAAACTTGTACTTTTAGGACCAAAAAAAAAAATTGCGCCGGCCAAATGGCTGAAGATATATAATCATAAAGTTCGGCTCTGATTGTGTATACGGGCAACATAAAGGATATTTTGGAAACTTGTACTTTTAGGGAAAGCTGAGCAAAAGGGGATAAAAATGGCACCAATCAGATGTAGGTTATATTATATTTCAACTAAGAATACATTCTATGAAAGTGAAATACATATATGGGTCCATATTTTGCTATAACCCCCATACAAATTGGGCCCCCATTCTACTCTATTACAGCTCTAGAATCCACATCGTGCATTGGATCTCGATACTAGAGATGGGCGCGGCTCACGTGAATTGCGTGAATCACGTGATTCACGCGTGATTGTGAGCAAAATTTATTTTACTCACGTGAGCGTGCGTGAACGTGAGCAACGAAAAAATATTCGTGCGTGAATGTGCGTGAGTTAAATTTATGCGTTATTTTTTCGTGAGTGACACATATTTATCTATTTTTTTGTCATTTTAATTCGTTTAAAAATCCGAAATTTTCCATATAAAATAAAATTCATATATATATATATACAAAACAAAGAGCTTCAATGCACGAATGATTTCTAATTTTTCTATTATTTAAGCAAGTATTGATTGTGGCAACAATATGCACTGCATTTATATGGGAGACCCACTTAGTGTTAGTTCACTTAAAAACTCACATAAGTCATATCGGGGTATATGCTTTGTTTTCTACTTGGATTTTATGTCAGTCCTTTTTTGTAACTCTGCAAGATTTAATACTACTTTAAAAATATGAATTTAAGACACAACTCAGTGATTTAAATAATATAATTTTCGGATTTGCGATTCGTTACTCACTTCGATTTAGAATAGAAAATAAGGCGGATAAAGGATATATTATTTTCTTTGTGTAAATTGTTTGCGTGATTTACGTGAATCACGCGTGATCGTGAGCAAAATTTATTTTACTCACGTGAGCGTGCGTGAACGTGAGGATCGAAAAAATCTTCGTGCGTGAACGTGCGTGATTCAATTTTTTTTCCTTCGTGAGCGTGCGTGAACGTGAGCCAATAATCACCCACGCGCCCATCTCTACTCGATACCCTTTTACAGGTCATGTTATAGTTCAATAGAGAATACCTGCTTTGAAAGTGATCTATAAGGGCCCAATTTTTAATGTAGCGCCCTCATTTTTATTTTTATCCCTCTAGGACCTACATATTACATCGGAAGTTTTCAAATTTCGCAGATTAAATTATATTCAACTAATGTCCATACTTTGGTATGACCCAAATGGGGCCCATTCTACTTTATTGCAGCTCGAAAACCTACATCTTACATCGGATCTTCATCAACTTTTGCAGATCATTATATATTTCAACTAGAAATACCTACCGCGAATGAGAACTATATAGGCCCATGTTTTGACATAGACCCCAACTGTTGTTATAGGCCCCCTTCAAATGTCCGTCCGATTCATCCTATTACCGTTCTATAATCTTTATTTGTCATTGAATCTTGATCAATTTTCCAGACCATGTTATATTTACTGTACTCTGAATATCTGCCGGAAAATTGGATCAAATACCATATTATTTACCATCATCGTTAAATTTAATTTATATGAACAATATAAAATTGCTCCCATGAAACACCTGGGTTTAGTAATCAAAGAGAGGTACATACGCAGAGAGTTGTGTACGGCTTCGCCCGACTTCATTTCGACTTTTATTTTGGTATGTACTCAATATTTGATTTCAACTGGGATATTCTCCTGGCTCAAGATCATTTTGCTTCTATATTTTGTAGAATGCTAATTTATTAACAAATGGCATAGTGACATTTATTAAGTGGCTGCACATTACCACTATTATGATTTCCGGCCAATGTATTTGTTAAATCGATATCAGCAAAAGATTATAATTTTCCTAATATTATTTATTGCACTTATACGTGAAGTCGATAATCCATGGTGGAGCGTTTATAAGATTCGGCCTGGCCGAATTTAACGCCTTCTTACTTGTTAATAATATATGCAATGCGTTTTCTGGAATATGCAGTTACTTCGAATGGACAAATATAGTAGATCTAAAATTTGTCTTGTAAGACTAATTTAAAAGAGTTTTACGCGATTTACAAGCATTGGCTATTCCTCTTTTTTGATTGCGTCTTCCTAAATAATTGTGAGTCTAGTTGGCCAATCCATACATGACTTTGTCATAAATATCGGAATGCTGCAATCTTTTAGAGAGTCCTGTAGAGTCTTAGATTTATAAATTTTCTTCGGTTCATCCCTGTCCTCTTTTTATACACTCCACGAGAGTATTATGGCTTTGTGCATTTGTTTGTAACACCCAAAAGGAAGCGAGTTAGACCCATTGTTAAGTATACCGATCGACTTAGAATCACTTTCTGAGTCGATTTAGCAATGTCCGTCTGTCTGTCTGTCTGTCCGTCTGTCCATCTATTGTTGTAATCAAAATACAGGTCGCAATTATAATGCGATCTTAACAAAAATTGGCACAAGCAAGTTTTGTGGATCAAGGACGAACGCTATTTAATTTGGGGCAAATCGCTTCAGATTTAGATATAGCCCTCATACAAATGGCGCTCCCGATTTGACATTTTCCGCTCTAGAAACCACATATTGTACTCAATTTTCTTTAAATTTGGCACAACATCTTATAATCCAACTAGTAATAACTATGCAGAAATTGGATAAGATCGGTTCAGATTTAGATATAGCCCCCATACAAATGTCGCTCCCGATTTGACAGTTTCCGCTCTAGAAACCCCATATTATACTCGATTTTCTTTAAATTTGACACAGCATCTTACAATCCAACTAGAAACACCTATGCAAAAATTGAGTAAGATCAGTACAGATTTAGATATAGCCCCCAAACAACTGTGGCTCCCGATTTGACTTTTGCCGCTTTAGGAACCACATATTGTACTCGATTTTCTTTAAATTTGGCACAACAGCTAACAGTGGGTAAGATCGGTTCAGATTTAGATAGAGCGCAAATTCAAATGTTGCTCCCAAATGTTTAACCGATTTTGGCCAAACTATACATATTACATTTCACCTATTTCGTTTCAGATTTCAATATTTCAACATTTTTTGTCAAACACATACATTTACAGGATACAAAAATCCTTCCCGTTTTCACTTTTTCACCGAATTAAATAGTATTCGGATTGAAAGTGGAGTGTATCATAGAGTCGGCCCGCCCGACTTTAGACTTTCCTTACTTGTTTTGATTTATAAGGAATTTCTTATTTCCCATTTTCATTTGCATTTCTCGTCGCATTCCCGTTTTCCTCTTACATAATTAGTCATCGTGCTTAAAATATCGGGTCTCCTTATACAAAATGTCAATATTTCATTAAAAGAGTTGTTTTGGAGAATTTCTGAAACATACTCATCACGGCTAAGAATTGCTCGGAAATAATAAACCACGTCAAAAGATATTAATATTGCATCATTCTCTATTTTTTCATTCTAAATTTTATTTCCGGATTCTGTAGCGTCTTTTGCGTTGTATTTTATTCTATTGGGTTGTGTTTATACTCTGTTCCTAAATTCTGTTGCAATTATACCACATCGTGGACTTGGGTATTATAAGTTAGTTTTCCGCCAAATGTTTGTAACAGCCAGAAATAATCGAGCCAGACCCACTTTTAAGTATACGGATCGGCTTATAATCAACAGCTCAATCGATTTAACGATGTCTGTCCGTCTGCTGACCATCTAAGATTGTTTGCAATCTATAGGTCGCAATTGTTGTCCGATTGTCATGAAATTTGCAGAAGTTAGTTTTTTTGTCAGGGACGATCGGTATTGAATTTGAAATCGGTTCAGATTTTGATGTAGCCTCCATATAATTTACACTATTACTACTCTAGAATACACATTTTACATGCGATCACGACAACATTTTCAGGATCGTGTTATATTTGAACTAGAAACAGCTAACGTGAAAGTGGACCACATGGGTCCATGTTTCGATATAGCCCCCATACAAATGTATCTCCGCTTTACAATATTACTGCTCTAAAATGATCAAATTTTCCACCCAAATTTACACTTAGACTAGAAACAATTGTTTTCAAAGGCTCCTATATGGGTCCATGTTTTGATATAGACTCCATACAAATGGGCCCTCAGTTTATACTATTATCGCTCTAGAACCCACATCTTTATATTTAAATAAAGAATACCTACTTTGAAAGCGATCTATAATGGTCCACCTGTTTATGTAACGCCCTTGCAAACGGGCCCCTTTTTATTATTACTGCTCTAGGACCAACATTTTACATCGAAAGTGTATCAAATTTCAACTAAGAATACATACTATGAAAGTCAAATGTATCGTATCTTGATCACATGTTGCAGATCGTGATATATGTCAACAAGGAATACCTACAGTGAATGAGTACTATATGTACCATGTTTTGGCACAGGCCCCTTCAAATGTCCATCCGATTCATTCTATTACTGCTGTATAATATGTATTTTTCATTGGTCTTGATCGAATATATAATTTATAATACACACTCCTGGGTTTAGTAATCAAATCGAGGTATATACGCAGTATAGTCGGCCCCTCCCGACTTTAGACTTTCCTTACTTGTTTTATCTGTCATTTAGTTTTTTTTTTGCGCTCGTCAATAACATTTCCAATGTCTCTAAATATCGATTTTCGTCTGTCCCAGCTGAAATGCGTAAGGAAGACAATTTAAATCGCAGTCTGGCCGTTTTATGCAACATACTTTGCGTTGCTTTAAAATTGGGCGATAATCCTATATAAAAACTTCTTTCGTTTTGGACAACTAATAGTGACAAAAGTAGGAAACATATTTATTTATTGTAATTTGCTAATTAATCGTTTTAAAATATATATTTTTTAATTGGATTAAAGTGTACTACAAATGAATTATCATACAATTTATATGAAGATATTCCAGATCCAAATGAAGTGTCTTTAGAGGGTTTCAATATACTCACCTATGATGAATATTTGTCAGAAGTCCTGCAGTATTATTGATTACACTAGTCGACAGTTCAATTTTACCGATATAGTAGTGCAACCCTCGTACTAGCATGCAAACACACACATACACATGGTGATGGTAGGACGATTACGAACGAATATGTCTTTCGGTGTAATAAACAAACCATTTGGTAGCGATAAAATTCAATTGTTTTTATGGCCCAAAGAGATGTTTTCATTGTGCAGTTACTCTGGGTCGTACAACCGCAGAACAACAACACTCCAATGACGCTGCTGGATGGCGTTCGTTCCATCGCTCCATCCACTGCCGGAGTTTGTTGTCTGTACTTAGCATTCAATTGTTTTACTTTGGGAAGTTTTTCAATAATGTAAACTGCATTTTATGAATGCAATTTGGCATAGACTCGTTTCGTTTCGCTCTTCTTTTGGGAGATAATGATACCCTTGAGCTGAACCATGGACCAAAACAAACAAGCAAAACCGAATCGAAATGGAACGCAGAGCAGTGTGGCGCTTATGTTCACTAAACACGTTTGTAACGTACGCAAGCGTGTTGCTAACAACAATATTACCGTTATAATGAATTTACAACCACTTCCTTATGACACAAAACCACGAACACAACAAGACCACAGCCCGCTACTCCTCCTCCTCCTCCTCATCCACCATCTCCCCTGGAACACCACCGAGATGGAAAGATGTATAGGAAACAGCCACCTCCATGGAATGTCTGTAGGTAGATTTGTAGTTGTGCTCGTAATTACACTGCTGTCAGTGGCGCATCCTTATTTGATATCACCACCAGAAAGCACGAAAGGATATTCATTGTGCGCTTATTGTGCAAAATTTAATTTTCGAATCGTTATCCTAGAATAATAGGCTTTGACTGGATAATCGACTACTTCGTCATAAATGTTGTCAGGTTTTCTCAAGGTTTTATTTTCGAACAAAGTGCATATTCCTTTATTTCACGTCGCTTAAATGGTCGTGGAGATTTTTAAAGTCAGTGAAAATGTATTACCGAACACATTCGAAATCGGTTTGCGATTTTAAGTTCATCATTGGCGAAATTCAACGACAACTCGGGTGGAATATAACAAAATATAGACTGACATGTTCACAATACCCAGAAGAGATGGTCTTCGGCCAAATATAATACGGTGTGGCAATTCATATATTATCCGGTTGAAATGCGTGGTACTCAACTCGGGAGGAGTAGAAATAGGAAATCACAACAAAATCGGACTTCCAAATCGAGAAGGAGGTTGGAAAATGGGCTATATTAAATATGGACCGATGTTATTCACCTTCGGTATAATCTTTCTTCGTTTTGGGTGTTACAAATAAATAAACTATGTCGTGGAAAGTATAAAAAATAAAGAATACAACTGGGCAATTACACAAAATTTCGACCATTTTATTGTGGATATACAATAAAAGTAAATTAAATTTTTAAATTTAAAAGTGAGATATGTAAAAAATATTCTCTTCTGCTTAATATGAGAATAAAAAATAAATAATGGATAATATAGGTCTATTTAAACATCATCTAACAAAGTAGTGAGAAGTTTCACATCGGATTTTTATAGCTACCTGTATTTAAGTTATTACACGACGTTGATTAATCGGTCCTTCTGTTTTAAAACAATTATTTTTGAATCTCTAATGACAATAATTTCTTACTTATTTAATGTTAGAACAGACGCATCGACTCCGGTCAAAACAACAGACAAAAACGAAATCAATATGCAACCGGATTTTGTTTTTGTCTGTTATTTTGACCGATTTTCATCAACAGTTTCAACAGTTTTGCAAAGCCCCATCCAACCAAAATGCAAGTTTTTTAAATACATATCCCATAGAAAAAAACGTGCAAAGCTTTTATAATATTACCACACTCACTTTTCCAATACCGCCCATTTTTTGTGCATGTACGCACATTACTCAAGACGCGGGACCCTTGCTGCCATACAACGAAAGATATATATATATATATTTGTGAGGTGTCACGCCCATCTTTCAAATCCCGTCCATTTTTGGGGAGTTGTGACGCCCACTGGAAATATCATTTGGTTTCGTCTGTTACTTTCGTACTATAATCCACAATTAAAAAATAAACTAAATTGATAGAAAATTACAGACTGGTTATTTTTGCTACTTTATTTTATAATGACGAATAAAAGTAATTGTACAGATGCTTTAACTACTTTGGAAAAAAATAAATTGTTTCGTTTATTTCTTCCAAACGCTGTGGAAGAAATATTTTCCCTACATCGTCACTATGAAGCCGGCATACGATTTGTGTCGAAATCTTCCAAAATATGCTGTTAATACAGTAAACGTTACTGAAGTTTAAAGAGAAGCAGCATTGAAGGTGTATTCTGATAATTTGCAATCTGCCAGTACTTAGCGAGAGTACTATACCATGTATCCAGGTATTCCAGAGGAGGATTATCTAGTAATATCTATGGATTATGCTCAAAATGTTAGCTTTCCGTCGGGTCCACAGCAAATAGGAACTTCATACTTAAAATCAGGTCGCAAAACAGCAATTTTCGGAATTACAAACGAACGTCAAAATGTTCAACACATCTTCTGTATTGACGAAAGCGATTCCGTTGGAAAAGGTCCGAATTCAGTAATATCAATGCTTGATTACTACCTGCGAGAAGTGTATTCAACTAAAAAATTAGTGATATTTGCTGATAATTGTGGTTCACAAAATATAAACAATGCGTTGATACGATTTTTACAACACCTTGTCGATACTTCCAGATGTGCGTCAGTTCAATTGAACTATTTGTTAACCGGACATACAAAGTTTTCACCTATTCGACTTCCAAACTCAAGTGAGCCTGTTGTTGAGTGGAGAAAATGGGACGAATACTTCTCCACTAAATATAAAACTTTAATTGGAATATCGAAGCATCATCACTTTGTATTTATTGCTCAGTCACCAGTGCAATGTAAACTGTTTGCGAATTCAGCCAGCATAAATGAAATGAGTAACAATACAAGTTTCGATGATAAACCAATTATAATTCCGTCACCAGGGTTATTGATAAAGCGTCAATGGTACTTGTATAAAGAGATCCGGGATTTATGTTTTGACGAATCAAAAAAAGATTCGGTTGCTCCTCTTCCTTTGGTCTCTGGAAATGGAAACGAAGAGGAGGATTCGGAGGAAGTGGACAATCCTCAAGAAGTGGAGGCAGCAGACGTTAAGAAGAAATCGAAAAAAATAAAGGACCGGTACCGTCAAGTTCTAAGGAACCATTTCGCAAGAACAGCCGATTAAAATGATTTTTCTATTTTTTAAATTGTTCATAAGGAAAAAAGTAAATAAATAAATGAAAATAAATAAATTTTACCGTCTTTTACCGACTTCACTTTCATAAAACGCGCATATCTCTGGGAGGTAACACTTTCGGGGCATGGGATCGGTCTCATTCGATGCTCAGATGTTGTCCACATCAAAAAAAAGTGAAAATTGATTTTTTTACCCTTAGGTCCCTTTCTCTATGCGTTGTCACATATGTATATATGTTACTAGTATATATGTTACTCTTCATATTAAAAAGCAAGACGCTGTAGTTGTTTTAAGTATTTTCTAAATTTTGTTTTTTTTTATTCAATCACAGAATTATTCTTCGTTAGTGTTAACAGGAGACCAGGTCCTTACAAGGACAGTGTGCGAGGTCGCACAGTGGTTCAGAGTCAAAATCCATCGGCCAAAATTCAACAATTGTTCTAGTAGACATTTTTGAGTTCCGTAAAAAACCAAATTAGACAATGACCCAGGGATTATTTTGAGATATTAACATTATAAATCTGATATATTTCAGAAATTGGCCCAAAGTTGACAACTTTTAGTGTTTTTTGATTTGAAAGAAAATGAATATTTTTATTTTTATGTTTTTTTAACATATATTTTTACGTATGTTCATAATGAGAAGAAAAAAATTTATTTATTTTTATTTTTTATATTACAGATTTTCACGTTTTTCAGATTTTGAAAATTTCTTTGTCGAACTGTTTCTCACACATTTTAAGAGATTTTGGGAGAAATAATAAAATAAATTCTGATGTTTTATTATTAAAATTTTGAATTGAAATTAATTAATTATTCTAAAGATCGCGAAGATATGTTTATGCCGTTATAGTTCTTGACTGTATATCGAAATAAAACTTCAAAAAGGCAGTAATCAGCAACAAATTATGCTTGTATTAGAGAATATTGCTAGGAAAGAAATTGTTCATTTTTGGACCGATTACGCCTATTTTCAATTGCACCTTTCAAACAGTCAGAGGAGCATGCACATCGAATTCCGTTCCAGCTACAGCCGAGTGGATTGTTCCATTTTTATATACAAACAATACGAATTGCGAAAAACTATTACTTTACGCGTAGTGCAACGTATACAGCTAATTTGCTTGGTACTAGTTTGAACCTTTTGGTCCCATTCTCTCTAAAAGCAAAAATTAAAAAAAATGGATTCTACGCAGTCAGAGCGAAGTATACACCAATTTGCATCGTTCTAGTTGCAGCTGTATGATTGGTGCCATTTTTATCCCCATTCTCTCAGTTTTGCCCTAAAAGTAATTATTTGATTTGATTTGGCATATTGTCCTGGCTTAAGACCATTTTCATATATATTTTGTAGAATGCAAACTTATTTACAAATGGCTTGGTGACATTTATTACTTGGCAGTACACTACCACTACAATGATATCTGGCCCGTACTACCAACATATCCGGACTCTTTAAGTAAATGATTCTCACAAACGAATGACAATAATAGGTCTGATCATTTCCTTTTCCAGATATAGACTGGTGTCGTAACAGGATTTCCGTCAAAATGTCACGCCCTTTACAATTTAAATATCATATATTTCCTATATTCGTGAGATGTCGGTAACGTATACTTTAGAAGAAGGTGTATGAACTACTCTTTTGATTAGCAAAAATGAATAAATTCATGTAATGGAAGAATATTACCGAATTCAAGAAAATAAGTAAAACCTCAAGATTTTCTTCAAAGGTCACACTCTAGATTGTAGTATATCTCCTATATTTAAAACGCTTTGCAATAATATTCCGATTAGCCAATGAATATGGGAGATATTTAAACATATTTAAGGAAAAGTGTTACCCGTTCCAATGGAATCACCCAAAAGTAAGTATATGCAACAGAGCAATACTTCTGCCGTGCCAATGCTCATTTGTTTTATTTTGTTTTTCGTTTATTTTACTTCGGCCTTTAATTAATATTTGATTAATACTGGTTTGTATAGTAGAACATTTAATTGTTAACGAACTCATGGCCCTTCGATTTTAATTAATTTTTCTCTGGTTGTAGCCCAATGTGTCCACTGTCCATCAGTGATTGTGTCTGTCGAAGCACTTGTCTGCCAAGAGTGTGTGCTGCACTGGCTTCACTTATACCCCATGACTTAGCTTTCATATGAAAACAAAACAAATATATTAAATTAGTAGCTCCTATTGTAGCTCATCGTCGTTACCTTCAAATCTGGATATAATTGGTCTTCTGAATTCTGACAAATACTTGTGTTAGGAATCCGTCATGATAAAATGAAAATTTGCAATATCTAATCAGTTCAGTTTTGGTACAGCGATATTGTTCATGAAATTTAGTTGCAGTTCCCACATATATCAAAAGCAAAAAATGTTTATAACTTCACCGGGTCTCTAAGTCATGCCAACAGTTTCGTAGTCGAATGAAAGACGTTGAAAATACAGATGCAAGCATTACATATAATCAATAAATCGTATACTAACAATTAGGACTCCTACGGGTGAATTTGATGTACAAAACATATAAAAACATAGTCAACGGGGTTTTATGTTAATTTTTCAAAGTAAATTGGCGACTTTAATCGTATTGCTTAAAATTGCGGAAATGATAAAATCCTGTGCTCTTCTTTCCATCCGCCCCTGTTGGTTGAGTTTTCGTCATTCGTGATAGAAATAGTAGACTAGTGGTTAGGTGCCTAAAGTGTATTTCCTCCGAAATGCTTTGTAGAATGGCGCAGGGAAGCATCCTCTAACTTTGGCCAAATAATTTCTGTTTTGTGGCTCCGTTCGGTTCTATATGTCTTCAACATTCATTTTTCGTTCGCAACGATGCACTATATGCTTTATACACCCTTGTTGTATATCCTTCTTTCATATTTGTTATTCCTTATGAAATTGAGAACGTGTTTAAAATACTTACCAAAAAGAGGGAAGTAGGAAAATCCTGCGGTTTCCAAAGAAAATGCTTGCTTTTGTATAGCTTTTCCTCTTTCTTTGCGATCTCCTTGTGGTGCGGCGCCGCAGCCGCTGCTGGTGTTGTAAACTATCAAGAATTTATGTTGTAAAAGATTTCTTTGTTTTTAGTTTTATTGCTCATGATTCAATGCAGCGCATTCATACTGAGGATATTCAGCATTTTTAGGATAAGTAGGGATAAAGCAGATATAATCACACACAAATACAAACAGATAACTTGGACATACACTCAGACAAACTATTAAACAAAACACTTGAGAAATAATACTGACGATATTTATTTTTTTGTTTTGACCAGCCCAGATTTTACACTTATCCATAAGAATATCTTGGGATATTTTGCGATGAATGCAGATAACACAAATATTTTCATTGAAGTATTTTAATTACGGCAATGCCAACATTAAAGAAGATCTGATTATATGGCGCTGTTATAACTTTAATTCATTTTATCAAATAATTACCTATTACTTGGGGATTGTCGACCTTGACTTGATATATTCGTCTATATATCTACATCAGGACCCCTGTTGGGAGAATCGAAACACTCAAATGAAAATAGTTTATTAGTTAGTGAATCACTAAAATAACAACCCACTCAAAGGGAAGGGAATCGGTAGCGTATGATTAATATCGCATCGACCACTAATAGCACTCATTCGAAGCACGATGACTGTTGTCCGTCACCAGCTCGTTCGCTTAGGAAAATACTACAAAGTATTTTTCATAAATAACAAAAATATAAGTGTATAGGGGTTTTGAAATTTTGCGAATAAATCTATGTGTCTATGTAGATTGTGTGGTGCATATTTATCTAAAACTTAAACTTCTTCAAATCAAAGCAGTCAAAATACAGGCGAAACCCGGTATAACGCTTGATATAATGTCAGGCCCTTTCGTTATATTACGCAAAATGTTTTATCGTAGCAGACAAACATTAAAAAAATATATCATTTGAAATTAATTTTCATATTTAAAAGATATTAGCTGACCCGGAAAACGTTGATGCTGACTGGGTGGACTTCGTTCTGCATAGAAAAGTGTTGATTTAGACATTTAATGTTTTATTGTTACGGGTACATCATATTTTAAAGGGATCGGTAATTCATATTTATTTGAAAAAAAAAAAAATAAAAATGTGATTGGCCTTGTGAGTTATTTATGGTCATGGCGAATGCGAGACAAATTGGAAATTAGATTCGCTTAAATTCAAATGGCATATCGGTTAGGATCATTGGCATTCTCGGAATGAGAACATCCTCACCTTTGAACTTTCCTTTCAGTATGCTTGCGTAAATCACATTGCTCATGAGTTTTGTGACCACTAAAGTTCCGTTGCATAATCTTGATTGATTGAGAATGCCAAGCATGATGACAACTGAACCAATCTTCAATTGTAAATTGTGCGGTGGCAATCCAAGTGATCCACTTCCTTGTTCTTTACCGCTAAAATTCCTCTTTCACTCAAGCAATCGTTCGAACCAATTGGCTAAAAACATTTCTGTCCTATTCACGTGACATATTTGCAGATGTACTTGATGGACTTCACTGAATTGCAATACTCCACGCCTTCAATGTTTTGCAAAGATGTGGCGAATACGGAACAACCCAAGTTGTCGACCACGAAATCATTTCACTTTGAGTGTGATTGTTCTACCGCCATTATCAGATGATCGACGCCGATACAGTGCATAACCATCGCGGCCAGTGATGGTCTCGCCACTCAAACATCGTGGAACACTTACCGTCGACCATGCACGGTGATTGCGGGTTAATGGCGCCAAACGGTCTATGAGTCATGTTTGTAATTTCATCAATTTGGTCTGGTTGGATTCTTTCGTCTAACCAAATGAGAATATGTGCATGAGGCAAGCCTATTTTTTGTCATTCAATTGAATACGTCCAACATCGAGTATCGCCAAAGACACGATGCTTAATTATATAGTACATATCGACGCGGAATTTTCAAACAATTGGCGAAACCGAAGCAAATAGTTGTCTACATTTTGGAGAATCATCAAATCATAATTCATTGCGCTGACATTCTTGGTGGTTTCCTCACCTAAGGCGATATTAGTGTCTTATTGAAATGAAAAATATTATGATATCGATATTCACCGGTCAATGGATTTATTATCAGGATGTTGTTGTTGCCATTGTCTCTCTGCCAAAACATCAGAGGGTATGAATGATTTGTTTTTGATATTCGTTGCAATTGCCCAAAGTCGGGTGATTACCGATTTTCGTCAACAATCACAATCACAACTGCAACCTTATCTATTTTAGGAACGTTAAATTGGAGTTCGTATGTTCCAGTAGGTCGTTTATCTGCTCTGATCAAGAGTCTATAGTCATCACTTGGCATGCGATTCAACGCAGTTTGAATAAACGAACCAATGCATGATGTTCATGAAGTAGCTACTGCAGATCTTAAAGAATTCATCTTTTCATTGGCCATATTGATTGTTTGGCGCTGACTTATCGAAAATATTCATGCGTTAAACAGCATCTGAAATTCGATATTCAAACGTGGATATTATAGCAAGGCTTATTCCTCTATTGCATTCATCTAAACTTTTTATTTTTTCACGGAGCGAAATTCTTTTTCGATTCCCCATCTTTACTTCACAACAAATTCACAGAAACTGATTAACAACGCATATGAAAGAAACACAAACAAACGCAAAAACTAGTCGTACTGTAACGCTTTTTGTGTTTTTTCTTTACCATTCGTTATACCGGGCATAAACTTCATGGACCGTTCGCTATATAAGGTATGCAAGCAATTTGCTCATTCGTTATATCGGATTTTCGTTATACCGAGATTCGACAGTATATACATTCTCAAAAGAATAATATATATAAAGGGTGTCCCAAGAAGAGCGCAATTTTTTAATTTTAAATAAAACACAGATATTTAAGAAAAAATCGTGAAACTTTATTATATCGTAAAGTAGACAGAATGAGGTTATGTATGGAACAGTATATCGTGCAGATGGCCGCCGCGGCTTTGCTGGCATGCACGCGATCTTTTAATGAAATTTTCAATGACCGTTTTGCATGAATGCTGCGGTATTTCATTAATGCAGCGTCCAATTTCGTCTTTTAAGGCTTGAGTCGTCGTCGGCTTATTCGCGTAAACCATCGACTTCAAAAACCCCAAAGAAAAAAATCTAATGGTGTTAAATCGCACGATCTAGGCGGCCAATTCTGATCTCCAAAACGCGAAATAACACGACCGGGAAATGACTGATGCAGCAATTGAATTGTTTCTCTGGCTGTATGACATGTGGCGCCGTCTTGTTGGAACCACATGCCCTCCACATTCATTTCTTCAATTCTAGGCAAGAAAAAACTGGTTATCATTTCACGATACCGAACACCATTGACTGTTTGCGCTTGACCTGCCTCATTTTCATAAAAAAAGGTCCAATGATTCCTCCAGCCCAAAAACCACACCACACAGTGACACGTTGAGGATGCATTTGCTTCTCGTGAATCACTCGAGGATTTTCCGCACCCCAAATGCGACAATTCTGCCTATTGACGAAGCCATCAAGATGAAAATGGGCCTCGTCACTGAAGATGATTTTATCGGCAAAATCAGCATTTTCATGTTGTCTCTCCAATACCCAATTAACGAACTCCCTTCGCTGTCCATGGTCAGTTGGCTTCAGTTCCTGAGTCAATTGAACTTTGTATGCATGAAGATGCAAATGTTTCGTCAAAATTCGCTGCAAAGTGGATTTGGAGACACCAATTTGCTGAGCTCGGTGTCGAATTGAGGTGAATGGAGTTTGAGCGACATCATCCCGTACAGCTGCGACATTTTCGGTCGATCGACCTGGTCGATGGCGCGTTGTTGTCTTTACATCACTAACAGACCCAGTTTCGGCAAATTTATCCATTAATCTCTTTACAGTTGACTCTTTTGGAGCATTATTGTGACCCCAAATTGATCGCAATTTGCGAACTGTAGCCGCAAAACTTTCACCATTTTGGTAAAACAATTTCACAATGAGAATGCGTTGTTCATTCGTGTAGCGCTCCATTTTTACTAACCTCGTACCTTCTACTAACAAACAATAACAATTGTTCAAATGTCAAACAATGACACTTCGAATGTTGCCAGATTTAAAAATTGCGTTCTTCTTGGGACACCCTTTATATAGGATTCTCTGCAAAACGGATACAAAAATAATCTTTTGAATATTTCTTTGCCGATCGTAACACTTATACTTAGCAAAATAAACTATGTTTATGCAACGTAAGGGGTAGTTTTGGGTGATCGATAGAAATTACTATATTCTAAATTCCATAACTTCTGACACAGTTAAGAAATATTGACGCGCAAAAATGCCTTTGAAAGGTATTCTCTTAGTATTTATATAAAGATGAATTTAAATCAAAAATATTTTTTCTTGAAAATAGAAATTAAAAAAATAATGGAATATTTAATTTTTTAAATTTAGGTTTTAATATTTTTCTTATCTAAAAGTAGCCCGATTCAATTGCAACAAAAACAAATTCATCACACGAATCGAATGTTATAGAAGAAACCGTAAGAAAGTCGAAGGCTCCAGATTTCTTCTCAAATCTGATGAGAATGTGAAAATCGATTGATAACCAACAAAGTTACAGTCATATAAGTGTACGAAGTTAAATTTTAAATACAGATTTTTGTTCTACTCGACGATGCAAACCAGAAAAATAATATCACGTCCCATAGGTTTTGGACTGTCGCACAGTGTTACCATTTGAAATTTGAAAGAATGAATTTCTGCCAGTTTTACAGTTCTAGGAAAGTGCTCATACGAAGAAAAATCATAGAGGAATCTGAGCACTGGAATAAAATTTACAAATTTAAAAACGGGAACTTTATATCTAACAGGGACTTTTGTGTTAGAGCTGAGTAAGGGGGGTGTAATAATTGATGGTAAAAAATAAATAAAAATGCTCTAAAAATTTAACTAAAAAAACATATAACATGATTATGGACAGTAAGGTCCACAAAATATATATTTTCCAAAAAAACTGCTGCATAATTAAAAAGTAAAATTAGAAAGTTGCAATTTCGTTTGTTTTGCTCCACATCCTGAAACTAAAAAAATATTAAGATTTCTTTCGTTTGATGCTGGGACTAGCAGAAAAATTTTGAGAAATAAATAAGGGAAGTATTTAAACAAAAAACAAGGAACCAAGCCGGAAAATTTTGACAGATTTTAAATTACTTTCACTGCAGTATTCAATATTTATTTTACTCGCACACTCCACCTTCATATTCTTAAATATGATGCTATTATCCACACGTGTTTGAATTACGAATTTACATATGGATTAGATACACGTTTCTGTACATTAAGAAATATAGAATTCTGCACAGATCAAATTGGATAATTCTATTTAATTCCATAAACATCTTGTGCAAATTGCATTTACAGAAAATTTTCGTATAACCTTCATGTGTGCTATGTCAATTATATACACTGGGGTAGTAACTCTTGTGTTCACATCCTCAAAAAGCTTTATATATGTATGTAAATATCTGAAAGTCGATTTAATGGTTTCTTCCCGAAAAACACAGATATGTGGATGCGAATTATACGAACTGTTGTTTTCGCGTTCACAAGCTTTAAAATGTTTGCTTTTGCTATCGCGGAATGTATTAACATGGGTTGTGCTAATTTTTCTCGTGTGGACACTGACAGCAAGAAAGTTTATTATCGAAATTCGAGTTCGAAAATAATTAAAGCTCTATTCGGGTTAATAGTTAGTTAAATAAGTGCTATGTTCATAGAAAGAAAATTAGTCTCTAAAATTTCGGTAACTTTCGGAAGGGAATCGGAACAATTATAAGGAAAATCAGAGCATTTTTTGCGGTGTCTACAATCATTTATATAAAAATCAAAAGTAACTGATCGTGTTTTACAGAAGTCAGTTAATAGCAGGGAAATTTAGGAAAAAGGAATAATCTATTCAATATATCAATTTGTCTTTTGTATATATTGTTACCTTAATTCTAAAAGGGCGAAACTGGCATTTTTCCGACATTGTCGATTTTACATAATCCGATGCTTTACAGTTTTCCAGTGGAATATGTATAAATCTCTATTTCGAAAAAATGTCAGTTACGCTCTTTTAGAATTAAGGTGACGATATACATTTGCTCGCATTAATCATATACAGTCACGTATTCCAATACCAATTGATTCTAAATGTTATGCGTTTACATGTACATTGTGCATTAAAATGGGCCGCAGCAGATACAAACAAAGCATATTTACTGGTTACTATCCCAAATTCTTAACACAAGTATTTCCGGCTAAACTAATTTTTATACACTCCACGAGAGTATCATGTCTTTGTACATTTGTTTGTAACACCCAAACGGAAGCGAGATAGACCCATTGTTAATTATACCGATCGACATAGAATCACTTTTTGAATCGATTTAGCAATGTCCGTCTGTCCATCTATTACTGTAATCAAATTACCATTTTTTTCACTGAACCAACACACAGGGATGTCCCCTATAAATGCATCGCATTGTGTTGGCAGGAAAGAGGGAGTAGTGTTTGTTGACCTTTGTTTTAAACTTCTAAATATCAGAATTAGCTGGGAAGATATCTGCCGGAAGTCGATTCCACATACGGATAGTGCGGGTGAAGAACGAATTCATTCTGTAATGTGTGGTGCGGTCGGTTGTCCAATTGATAATAAATGGGTGAGAATTCCTGGAAAATCGCGAATCTCTACCGAACGTTCTCACGGGCGGTATACGATCACGAATATCCGATGAACAAACACCGTGAAAGTAACGATAAAAAAAGGACACGCAACCCACATAGGTGAACATCAAGAGTATATGATTGCTCAATATCTACACCGTTCATTAAAATCGACGACACCGTTGGATCAGCGAATCTCTTGTGAAACAACAAGGAGCACTGGGTCTTACGTGCATTAAAATCTACTCTATTAACTTGATCCCATTCGGAAATAGCCAGTAAATCCTGACTGAGTGACTCATCCATCAATCTTCACAATTGGCGCAAGTAAGTTCTGTGGATCAAGGACGAACGCTATTAATTTGAGGCATATCGGTTCAGATTTAGATATATCCCCCATACAAAAGTCGCTCCCGATTTGACATTTTCCGCTCCAGAAACCAAATAGTGTACCCGATTTTCTTTAAATTTGGCTCAACATCTTATAATCGAACTATAAACACCTATACAGAAAGTGGGTAAGATCGGTTCAGATTTAAATGTAGCCCCCACACAAAAGTCGCTCCCGATTTGATATTTTCCGCTCTACAAACCACATATTGAACCAGATTTTCTTTAAATTTGGCACAACATCTTATAATCCAACTATAAACACCTATGCAGAAAGTGGGTAAGATCAGTTCAGATTTAGATATAGCCCCATACAAATGTTGTTTCCAAATGTTTAACCGATTTTGGCCAAACTATACATATTATATTTCACCTATTTCGTTCCAGGTTTCAATATACCCCCATACAAATGTCCTTCACGATTTAAAATTTTTTGTCAAACACATACATTTACAGGATACAAATATCCTTCCCGTTTTCTCATTATTACCGAATTGAATTGTATTCGGATAGAAAGTGGAGTGTATCATATAGTCAGCACCGCCCAACTTTAGCCTTTCCTTACATGTTTTTGTATACATTATTAGGAGTTCTGAAAAAGTGTTGGATTATAAATAAGGTGTAACTAATTACACCAGAAATTCAAATTACAAGAAATATTGTTATTCCACCAAAACCTGACGACCGTCAATTATTTTCAAACCACTTACTTAGAGAGTCCGCATGTGTGGTTGAAAGGCCACCTGAATAAGGTCGTCATAGGCCGAAAATCATGATAGTGGCAGTGTGCAGCTAAGTAATAAATGTCACTATGTCATTTGTAAATAAATTTACATTCTATAAAATATATATGCAAAATGGTCTTAAGCCAGGACAATATCGCAGTTCAAATCAAATATGATTACAGACCAAAATAAAAGAAACCCGAAAATGAAGTCAAGTGAGCGCAGCACGACAGAAAATATATATATATATAATTATTAGTCAGAAATCTTCAAAAATGTGCCCTAAATATTATAAGGTAGAAACAATTTCCCTCAAGCCCGATTTTCCCCATTTGCAATTTCTTGATTCTATATACAGCCTAAATGTCTGTGCCATTTTGATGGGAAAAGTTCTAATATTGAAGATCCAATATGTTTCAGAGTGGAATGTACACACCTAACTTCATGATTTTAGCTACAGCCGTTTTATTGTTACCAATTTCATTCCTTTTTCCGTTTTGACCCTAAAAGTATGAAGTTAGAAAAATTCGTACCTCTTATTTACCGCGTCTACATATTTCGCATCTTCAGAGACAGATGAATGATACACCGAATTTAATGATTTCCACTTCAGCAGTTTGGTAGGTACAAGTTTTATCCCTCTTTTCCAATTGTATCCCTTAAAAGTACGAATTTTGAAAAATCCATCTATTTTACTTATCTACGCAATTAGAGAGATGTACATTCCAAATTTCGCTCGGCCGCTATAGTGCACAGAATTTTATCACGACCCAGAATATATATACTTTATGGAGTCTCCGGTGAATATTTCAAGGTGTTACAAACGGAATGACAAAGTGAAGGGTATAAAAAGGGAGGGGGAGAGGACAGAACCCTGTGGTACTCCTATGCCCGTCGGGTGAGAACCGATCCACAACAACACGTATAGTGCAATCTCTAAGGATGCTCGATATAAATCGAGAGAAGTCACTACCAGCACCAAAATCAATGAGCTTTGATATGAGTGCGCCGTGTCAGATCAAAGACGTTGGAGATATCTAGAGCAACGACCTTACTCTCACCAAAGTAGATCGATTCCACTTTTCGGACAGCAGCGTTATCAGGTCCCCCGTAGATCGATTCCTACGGAAGTCTTACTGTCGATTAGTAAGAAAGTCATTGGTTTCTAAATATCTCACAAGATGGTGGTTAACCATACTCTCCATTACCTTCGAGAGCGCAGAGCAAATCGCAATCGGGCGGTAGTTAGCAGGGTTATTAGCCTCTCCTTTTTTAGGAATGGGCTGGATGTCCGCAACATTCCAACGCCCTGGGAAGACCGCTGCAGGACATGCAAGGTGAAAAGGTTGCGAAGTAGACGGGCAAGCGTCGAAGAGCACTTACATAGGACAAGTGATGAAATGCCATCCGGGACCGGAAATTTACTTACGTCGAGATTTGCGAGAACCCTTTTAACTCCACGTGTTCGAAAAAATATCTGAGGCATGGAACTAGATACATTTTCGATCACGGGGAGTGGTTGATTGCTTTCCGGCAAGTATGAATTCCTTGCAAACATTCCAGCCAATAAGTTAGTTTTGGCAACCGGTTTAGTGAATATTGGGCCATCTTTGACAATAATTGGGATAATGAGGAGTTATCCTTTACTCCTCCTACAAATGACCAAAAGCTCTTGCTTCCTTGTGAGAAGCAAGAACTTTGGCACGAAGACGCTGTTCGTACAGAAACTTTTTATGTCTAAGTACCCTGCAACACATGGTTCTTGTCTGCTTGCGTAGCAGATCAGTGCTGGCATTTTTATCGAATCTCCATTTTCTGAACGCTTCCTCCTTGGATCTGACAGCAGTCTTGCATGTCTGGTTAAACCAACTGTTTATAGATCGTTTATCCAAAATAACTTTAGTTGGAATAAATGACATCATTCCAATCAAGATAATATTTTCGATCATTTCAGCAGCAGCATCTATATTACTATTTAGAAAGGAAAGCTTCCATTTGAAATGCTGAATTTTCGAATATATATATTGTTCGCTTTGAGGCTGCGGTTGAAGCAACGTGAAGAGCGGTATACGATAAGGATGCTGAAGCTGAACAGCGACTATGTCACAATTTTTTGGAATCACCCATTTTCTTGATCTATTGACTTCTTCGCTCAGTGGGACTTCAAAAGCGGCTTTATACAAATTAATGTAAAGACAAGTAAGGAAGGGCTAAAGTCGGGCGGGACCGACTATATAATACCCTACACCACTCCCTGTGTATATACAGGGTGCGGCTAAAGTTACTATATGATGTAAAACAATTGTAACTTCTTTGCTTGCGAGTATTTAACTTTTTCTTTTTTTCCTATTTCAGAAATTAAACTTGGGAGAATATTTAAAAATGGAACGCTATACAATTGCGCAATTGCGCTTGGAATTTGCTAGAGCACTTTTAAATCTCGTTGATCAAAATGAACATTTTTTGTCAAATTTAATGATGACCGACGTAGCGCATTTTCACTTGAACGGTTTCGTAAATAAACAAAACAACAGATTTTGGGGATCCCAAAATCCCAAAAATCTTCATCAGAAATCTTTACAACTAAAGGACAACATTCAAGAAGAAATTGATCGTATACCACAAGAAACACTCAACAAAGTTATGGAAAATGCCATAAAAAGAGCACATTTTTGCGTTAGAGAAAACGGTTCTCATTTAACTGATATTATTTTTCATAATAAATGTAAAAAAATAACATAAAATAAACTTTCTTTTTATCATAAATTTTTTTGTTTTTTTTTCCATTCCATTCAATAGTTATTTAAAAAACAAGTCATATAGTTACTTTAGCCGCACCCTGTACTACGCTTTTATTACTAAGGAGTTTCATTGGAGCAATTTTATGTAGTTCATATAAATTTTATAGTATACTATAAATTCATCTCATTCAATTGATCCAATTTTCTGTCAGACAAATACAAATTGTACAGTAGTAATAGGATGAATAGGACCGACATTTGAAAGGTGCCTATAACAACATGGGGTACTAGAGTTGTATGGAGCCCCATTTGGGTTATTCCAAAGTATGTATTCTTAGTTGAAATATAATATAATTTGCAAAATTTGAAAAAAAATCCAATATAAAATTTGCGCTCTTGAGGGGTAAAAATTAAAATGGGCCCCATTTTTAAGGGCGCTAGTTGAAATATGACATGATATGCAAAATTGTATCGAGATCCTATGTACGATATGGGATCTAGAGCTGTATTAGAGGAGAATGGAGCCCAATTTGTATGTTATACTAAAATATGGACCCATATATTTGACTTTCATAGTATGTATTATTGGTTGAAATAAAATATAATGAGTCCTAGAGAGGTAATAATTAAAATGAGGCCCATTTGTAAGCAGAGATACAAGCCGACCGATTTTAAGCCGCCGCCGCATGTTACTGCACGAACCGCGCCGCCGCCGAGTTCATCTGCTCACATCGACTTCAACCACGCCGCCGATTTCATCGACTTATATCGACTTTAACCACGCCGCCGAGATTTGACTCAGTCAAATCTTACTACCAAAATAGACAACCTACTTAAAATTACAAAAGAAAATACTACTGTCGACTTAAACAACCTTCTAATGTGAAATTAGTATCCCACTATATGATGATGTCTATAGAAAGTGTAATGATTGTATATTGATTTGAAAGTCGCATTTATATAAGTCAATTCCAGTATATGTGGTCATGTGTTCCTATGAAAAACAGTAACCAACAGCTCCTCTATTGTACTTATTTCTTGAGTCAAAGTAGGTAGAGTTTTATCAAACTTTGAAGGATTATGATATTCAAGATGTCTGGTCAAATATGCCTCACATGAAAAGCTGTAATTGCAAAAATATTTATTAAATTCATCCATATTCTAAATTTTGGGAATGGATTCCCACTTCCAAAAAATAATCGTATGGAATAATAATATTAAATTGTGGGAACATTGGCTAATATTAACGAATATTGAACTACTTTCCAAAAAAATAAAAGAAAATGTATTAAAACCCAATACAAATTGTTCCTTCCATTTTCCCAAAATTTTCAAATAATAAGGGTGATCGAATGACAGAACGAGCCGGCAAATCAGCCGAAAGACGCCGCCGCCGACCCATTTAGAGTAGCGCCGCCGCCGCCGATAATTATTGGTCGGCTTGTAACTCTGGAGTCTATATCTAAATCTGAACCGATCTTACCCACTTTTTGCATAGGTGAAAAAAAGAAAATCGGGCACAATATGTGGTTTCTAGAGCGGAAAATGTCAAATCGGGAGCGACATTTTTATGGGGGATATATCTAAATCTGAACCGATCAAATTAAATAGCGTTCGTCCTTGATCCACAAAACTTGAATGTGCCAATTTTGGTTAAGATCGGACTATAACGGCAGTTACAACGTTATTATATGGACCATGTGATGGGGAAAATAAATGTAAGGGACGTTTTCCACTTTTACAGTAGGTAAAATAAAACATGATCTGTAAAACTTTATCAAGATCCTATGTAAAATAGGAGTTCTGGAACGGTAATAGTGTAAATTAGGGTCCATTTGAATGGTGGCTACATAAAATCATGGGCCCATATAATTCACTTTCACAGTATGTGTTCATTGCTGAAATAAAACATGATCTCTAATATTTGATCGAGATCCCATGTAAAAGGTGGATTATAGACCGGAAATAGTGTAAATTGCGGTCCATTTGCATGTGGGTATATAGTTCACTTTTACAGTAGGTGTAAAAACAATATGATCTCTAAAATTTGACTAAGATCCTCAGGGCCGTGCGCAAGGGAGGTGGGGGTTCAAACCCCCAGAGAGGTTTACTCTTATAAAACCTCTTTTAAAACCTTCTAGGCTTTCTGAAGCAATAATTATAAATAAAATACAATTTTTGAAATTTCTTTCAATTCAAACGAATTATATATCGCTTTCTGAGTATAGAAGTCGAGTGGGACATTTGTATAAGGGCTATACCAAAACATTGACCCACATATTCCACTTCACAAGTTAAATATTATATGGTGTGGCTATTCCGTTTGTAACATTTGCGATGCGACATATTTATGGAGTTGTATCTAAATCTGAACCTATTTTCATCACATATGAGACAACAAAGGTTTCTGTTACTTATAAATGTTTTGGGAGTTTGTAATGATAATACAAATCCATTTCGACAAACGAAGAAAACTGTTTGATATATCGAGGGCTTATATTCATAAGTGGCTATGAACAAAAACACAACTTTTCAGGAGAGCGAAATAACTGATTTTCTCCTTAATTTTAAGAGTAATAATGAATCACTCTTCTACAGTTTAATCTAAAGAGGATTACTAATTGCTACGATTAAAAAGTTTTCTAAATTTTCTATTATTCGCGGTTTTATGGTTCATAGACACTTTTGCATGTTTACAATTGAGTACTATGAGTGTTGAAATAAGCACATAGCCATTAATGCTCAAATATATAAATAATATTTATTGTGTAGAAAACGCATTTTCTGTCCACAGTGAATTTAAAGATTCCAGCTTCATCCGCCAGATTGGTACCATTTTTATCCCTTTTTCCATTTTTTTCTACAAAAAGGGATATAGCGATAAGGCATGGTAAACAAAAATACAAATTGGATATTTTTGGAAAATTTTCATTTTCGCGGCAATGTGGCTGAAATGATTTTCACACATGACATTTTTTTTTTTTTTTTTGATTTTCTAGCGATCTAGCCAACGGATCCGACTGAATTTTTGTTCGTATATTAAGACCCAATGTCGCTTGTAACATATATGTAGCCAATCGCGAAAATCGCTGCAATTGTTGAAGAATCCAAAATTCGCGGTTGCAATTGCATATATTTAGTCTCTATTTTAAAATCTACTTAAAAGTTGCGAAACAATAAGAAATATGTTTTGAAATGTGAATTTTTTTGTCATGTTTTTCGTCTTCGAGTACAAAAAGACTGTATTTGTTATTCGAATTTATAAATATTGACGATTATAAAAATGAAGAAACATTTTCATATATTTTAGTTTTTTCGTTTGTATTTTTTTGGTCTGTAATCAATATTTGATTTGAACTGGGATATTGTCCTGGCTCAAGACCATTTTGCATCTATATTTAATAGAATGCAAATTTATTTACAAATGGCATGGTGACATTTATTACTTGGCTGCAGACTACCACTATCATGATTTCCACCCTGTCTAAAGGTTTCATTCAGGTGGCTTCGCAGCGACTTTTCAACATCAAACCCGGCCTCTATAAGGAGATGATTCTCACAAACGAACGAGAATCTCAACTCACTTGCCGAATTTGCGTTTAAAAAATCGCACCAAGTAATAAAGCACACATGCCATCTTACAAGCATCTCATTGAGTTGCATATGTAAGTATGTGTATATGCAGGTATAGTTACCCAGCAATACTTCTGCCGTGCCAACGCTCATTTGTTTTAGTTTTTTCGTTTGTATTTTTTTTGGTCTGTAATCAATATTTGATTTGAACTGGGATATTGTCCTGGCTCAAGACCATTTTGCATCTATATTTAATAGAATGCAAATTTATTTACAAATGGCATGGTGACATTTATTACTTGGCTGCAGACTACCACTATCATGATTTCCACCCTGTCTAAAGGTTTCATTCAGGTGGCTTCGCAGCGACTTTTCAACATCAAACCCGGCCTCTATAAGGAGATGATTCTCACAAACGAACGAGAATCTCAACTCACTTGCCGAATTTGCGTTTAAAAAAATCGCACCAAGTAATAAAGCACACATGCCATCTTACAAGCATCTCATTGAGTTGCATATGTAAGTATGTGTATATGCAGGTATAGTTACCCAGCAATACTTCTGCCGTGCCAACGCTCATTTGTTTTAGTTTTTTCGTTTGTATTTTTTTGGTCTGTAATCAATATTTGATTTGAACTGGGATATTGTCCTGGCTCAAGACCATTTTGCATCTATATTTAATAGAATGCAAATTTATTTACAAATGGCATGGTGACATTTATTACTTGGCTGCAGACTACCACTATCATGATTTCCACCCTGTCTAAAGGTTTCATTCAGGTGGCTTCGCAGCGACTTTTCAACATCAAACCCGGCCTCTATAAGGAGATGATTCTCACAAACGAACGAGAATCTCAACTCACTTGCCGAATTTGCGTTTAAAAAATCGCACCAAGTAATAAAGCACACATGCCATCTTACAAGCATCTCATTGAGTTGCATATGTAAGTATGTGTATATGCAGGTATAGTTACCCAGCAATACTTCTGCCGTGCCAACGCTCATTTGTTTTAGTTTTTTCGTTTGTATTTTTTTGGTTTGTAATCAATATTTGATTTGAACTGGGATATTGTCCTGGCTCAAGACCATTTTGCATCTATATTTAATAGAATGCAAATTTATTTACAAATGGCATGGTGACATTTATTACTTGGCTGCAGACTACCACTATCATGATTTCCACCCTGTCTAAAGGTTTCATTCAGGTGGCTTCGCAGCGACTTTTCAACATCAAACCCGGCCTCTATAAGGAGATGATTCTCACAAACGAACGAGAATCTCAACTCACTTGCCGAATTTGCGTTTAAAAAATCGCACCAAGTAATAAAGCACACATGCCATCTTACAAGCATCTCATTGAGTTGCATATGTAAGTATGTGTATATGCAGGTATAGTTACCCAGCAATACTTCTGCCGTGCCAACGCTCATTTGTTTTAGTTTTTTCGTTTGTATTTTTTTGGTCTGTAATCAATATTTGATTTGAACTGGGATATTGTCCTGGCTCAAGACCATTTTGCATCTATATTTAATAGAATGCAAATTTATTTACACCTGAATGAAACCTTTAGACAGGGTGGAAATCATGATAGTGGTAGTCTGCAGCCAAGTAATAAATGTCACCATGCCATTTGTAAATAAATTTGCATTCTATTAAATATAGATGCAAAATGGTCTTGAGCCAGGACAATATCCCAGTTCAAATCAAATATTGATTACAGACCAAAAAAATACAAACGAAAAAACTAAAACAAATGAGCGTTGGCACGGCAGAAGTATTGCTGGGTAACTATACCTGCATATACACATACTTACATATGCAACTCAATGAGATGCTTGTAAGATGGCATGTGTGCTTTATTACTTGGTGCGATTTTTTAAACGCAAATTCGGCAAGTGAGTTGAGATTCTCGTTCGTTTGTGAGAATCATCTCCTTATAGAGGCCGGGTTTGATGTTGAAAAGTCGCTGCGAAGCCACCTGAATGAAACCTTTAGACAGGGTGGAAATCATGATAGTGGTAGTCTGCAGCCAAGTAATAAATGTCACCATGCCATTTGTAAATAAATTTGCATTCTATTAAATATAGATGCAAAATGGTCTTGAGCCAGGACAATATCCCAGTTCAAATCAAATATTGATTACAGACCAAAAAAATACAAACGAAAAAACTAAAACAAATGAGCGTTGGCACGGCAGAAGTATTGCTGGGTAACTATACCTGCATATACACATACTTACATATGCAACTCAATGAGATGCTTGTAAGATGGCATGTATGCTTTATTACTTGGTGCGATTTTTTAAACGCAAATTCGGCAAGTGAGTTGAGATTCTCGTTCGTTTGTGAGAATCATCTCCTTATAGAGGCCGGGTTTGATGTTGAAAAGTCGCTGCGAAGCCACCTGAATGAAACCTTTAGACAGGGTGGAAATCATGATAGTGGTAGTCTGCAGCCAAGTAATAAATGTCACCATGCCATTTGTAAATAAATTTGCATTCTATTAAATATAGATGCAAAATGGTCTTGAGCCAGGACAATATCCCAGTTCAAATCAAATATTGATTACAGACCAAAAAAATACAAACGAAAAAACTAAAACAAATGAGCATTGGCACGGCAGAAGTATTGCTGGGTAACTATACCTGCATATACACATACTTACATATGCAACTCAATGAGATGCTTGTAAGATGGCATGTGTGCTTTATTACTTGGTGCGATTTTTTAAACGCAAATTCGGCAAGTGAGTTGAGATTCTCGTTCGTTTGTGAGAATCATCTCCTTATAGAGGCCGGGTTTGATGTTGAAAAGTCGCTGCGAAGCCACCTGAATGAAACCTTTAGACAGGGTGGAAATCATGATAGTGGTAGTCTGCAGCCAAGTAATAAATGTCACCATGCCATTTGTAAATAAATTTGCATTCTATTAAATATAGATGCAAAATGGTCTTGAGCCAGGACAATATCCCAGTTCAAATCAAATTTTCATATATTTTTATTTAATCGGAATATGCGTATAAAGATTTTGAGTAAACATCCTGTTACTCATGTAATTCCTGGATATATTAAAAACACCAAAAATTATTAGACACCATATTTAGGCCCATACTTTGTCATCAAGCATATCCAATTTTCTGCATTTATCATAGAAAAAATGCGGGGCCTGAAGAGGGGTCAAGCGCCGAGGAATTCGATCGTTTTTTTGTGTAATATTTCTTCAAAATTTCAAGCAACTATTTGACAAAAAAGAAGTTCTACCCTTAGAGAACAAGTCGGTTAATAAAAAAAGCAGCGATTGCACTTTTCTGCTATTGCAACAGTTTTTTGGCATAACATCAGTTATTCTGCAATTTTAGATCACCATTCACACTGCTAAAGAGTTTGCAGTCTGGTAATATTGACTGCTGGAAATTAAAGTATAAAAACTAAGCGTTCCTTTTATATTAGCTTGGGACTATATGCGTTAAGAAGACAATCGCAATATCTTTCCGTGGTAATAAATTGCATTATAATAACTTATATTCAAAAAACTTTTGTTAACTTGTATATTTAAGTGGTCATACTGTTCTGTACATATGCTTATATTACTAAAAACAGCAAACAGCTGTTTACCATCTCAGCAGATCAGCAAATCTGCTATCTGGTTTTCAGCGGAAAATCTGCTCCAGACTTTCTGCTTTCTTTTACTGACAAATTCCTTTGAGTGTACTGATAGTTGGATTACTGAAATGCAATTTTGCCGATGAATGTATCAAAATATTTCTAGAAGATCCTGGTAATACAATATGAATGGTTGGCAAACGCTCACGTAATCACACATAATCAAATTAACGCCATTTATCGTTGCGCCATAGACTGACTAGACTTCACGAGAAAAATTGAACATTGCTTGAAAAGTGACTAAAATAATTAATAGAATTTTCAACTGCTTTATTTTTTGTAAAACTAGATGAAAATGATGATGTAAAACAGGAAAATCCTGCGCACGGTCCTGAAGATCCTTTGTAAAGTGTGTGTTCTGGAGCTTAAGTATTGTAAATTTTGATGTCCATTGTATGGAAGCTATATCAGAACATGGTTTAGTTTCAAGTTGAAATAAAACATGGAGTGGGAAATTTGATTCAGATCCAACACTCAAAAAAAGTGTATTAAATTCCAGTAAAAATTAACTAAAATCAAGGAAATTGGTATCTGTTTGGCACCCAGTATGCCATTACTCAATTTAAGTTTAATTTTTACTTGAACGTAGTATGTACGTACTCAACTCATGTAAAATTTACTTAAAATGAGTATTAAATATTTACTCATTTTAACTACGAATGTATTTAAATTGAGTCCATTACTGAGAATCAATTTTATTAGTATGCTCTAGTATAAAACATTTTTTTCAGTGAAGGTAAAATGTGCACTTTAAAGCAGTAATAGCGTAAATCGGAAGTAAATTTATAAGGGGCTTTATCAAAACTTGGATCCATATAGTCCACTTTCACTTTAGCTATTTCTAGTTCAAATATAACATGATCCTGAATATTCTATAAAGATTCAATGTAAAATGAGTATTCTGCCAAATTTCATGAAAATTATGACCTGTTATTTATGAACTAGGTTTAGATGGACAGCAGACAGCAAATCGACTCAGCTGGTGCTTCTACGCCGACCAAATTTCATGAAAATTATGACCTGTTATTTATGAACTAGGTTTAGATGGACAGCAGACAGCAAATCAACTCAGCTGGTGCTTCTATAGTTAAAAGAGGGTTCAGCTCGACTACTTTTTGGTGTTAAAACATTTAGTGTGAAACTAACCTTTCAAGCATATAAATCTGCCGTAGTGGCAAAAAGTGGCAGATAAACTATATCTCCACTATGTAGTTTGATCGTTGATTGTTTTTTGAAAAATAAAAAATAATTAAATCTATAAGGAAATTTTTTCTCAATCGCCTTTTTGGCACATTCCAATAGAAAACGCTGGAGTAGATTTCAATTTGTAAAAAACTCGTTTTGAAAATAATGTCAGTTACTCCATTTTGGAATTAAGGTAACGATATAACCTTATAATATGGTACAAGTCCTGTTGTATTTCGCCAATAAACTTCAATATCATCGCAACATATTTTACATTTATTAAGAAAAGGAAAAACAAACAAACTTTTAATGGTCAAAACTCGGAATGTATTTTGTCTCCATAATCGCACATATTTCACCATATTTTCCCAATGTGTGTACAATCCATCCGAAATCATGCCAAAATATATTCCTGACCCACTCTAATCTGCACTTATGCATCAGTTGTAAAGTATGTGATACTATTAATATCAAACTCGTTTATAATTTTAATATTTTATAATTTTCTATACAAATTGATGAACACAAAACAATGATTACAGAAACCTGTATATTTGTATGTATGTATGTACGCACAATTTACATGTTTGTTGCTATTCATAGATATATATAAATAGAGTGACTGATAAATAACATCAACTTTTATATCACTTCATTTGAAAGAATATGTTTAGAAATGTAACATCCCATTCCACGGAAAGCACAACAGAAAATGATCCCGGTGAGGTGTTACATATTTCATACATAGCCTTGGCCGACGAACTAGGATGTGATTGCAAATTGCCCATTGCTAATGAAGCTATGTCGTCGGGCACTTCGAAATGGGACCATGAATCGGACTGAGTGTAACGTGATACTTTATAATAAAGGAAATTCTGGTTGTGGACAAACATGGATGTTGTGCTTAACGAGATATGTATCTGACACTGTTCGGATTCAAGAATTGTTCAAGCAGGATGATGTATCTAAGCCAGTTATGATCAGAAACATCATATTATGAAGTTATTCACTCCTTGTACAGTTGGCTATCTTTAGTACGAGAAGGCCAGCTGGTCAATGACTACCGTAACTGTGTACACTTCTCTTGGTAGTTCTAGAACTGAATTTCATTCTAGTATTATTGAAACGCACTCCTATGTTAGAATGGACGATAAATACATCTTAGCCGTCTAAAGAACCAGTTCCAGATGACATTCAATCGATTGAAATACAAAACGCGTGATAACATGATAACTACTACGGCTGGTTGTTTAAAACCATCATGGGACACAAAAACTCACAGGCTATCCAGAACTCAACATATTATAATTTGAATTGATTTTTACTTTTTGAAGCATTTTCACTATATTAATCGCATACAATTCGGAACGCAAAATAAATGTAACGTCTTATAAGTTGGTGTGAAAGTTGTAAATATTATGCAAATATCACTCTTTGCATATAGAAATATGATTCTGCAATTCTATGTAATCCCGATCCCTCTAATTTCCGGTACTACAATGGAATGCACTTTATACATGGTTCTGCCCAATCTAATTTAACGTCCGTTTTACTTCTCATTTCTTAATTTGAGTTGTAGCTTCTCAACGTCAATTCAGTCACTCAATAAAGGCTTTTGGTCACAACTTATGTAACCTCTGACGAAAGCCATTACAAGTCGTTGTGACTCAGAATATCAGCTTACAAATGATATTTTAAGCATAGGCCATGTTATATAAATAAAATATGTAACGTTGCTCTATATAAATATGTACGTATTCCATGATTATGATTCCAGTGACATCAATTCACAATTGGGCTCCTGATAAATATTATCACGTATTTGAATTTATGAATGCTTTGTTGTGGATACACACGCCCAACCCCATTCGTTCGGTGTGCTGTCCTATTCGATTAGGATGGTTGGGTAGGAGACTGCGACGAAGCTGTGCGTATCGGACGGTGGTAAATGTTTTGTACATTTTAATTATACACATTTTATTATGCACAGTACACTCTAACATACACACACACACACGTACATTTGTTTTATGAGACTCGTTGCGAACTAAATCAGTACTTAAGATTTATGTTCGAATCCAATTGTTTTTCAAATGTGGCACGGTCTGCTGTATATAAAACACTCGCTCAGAACAGTGGGCCAGATGTAAATTATTTGTATCCCCCACCAAAGGTTGAAAGATATAAATAATACATTCATTCCATATGTAGCCCCTATAGATATATTTAGATCTTTATGAAATTCAAAGGCCGTTTATGTGTGTCACTATCACTATTAATTAATTAATTTCTGTCGGTTCAGGTAGTATTTATTTATTTATTAAAGGAGCGATGCTAAATGCTCCATCCCTATCGACATGCAAGCTACATCTCAGACCGAGACACTTGCAAAATATGGTCTGGCCAAATTATGATATCAAGAGTTTGAGCTACTACAATAGGGTATATGTTTTTGTGCACTTTTTCTAACACCCAAATGGCCCATCGTTTGTTACACAGATCGACTTAGATTCTCTTTTTGAATCGTCTGTACATCTATTCTTGTAATCAAAGTACAGCTACCAATTATAGTCCGATCCAACGAAACTTTGCGTTTCGCTCTAGAAAACACGAATTTAAAATTTGGCACAGCACCTTATATTTCAGATAGATTTTCGTTTATATATAGTTCCCATACAAATGTCGCTCCCTGTTTCACTTTTTCGTTTTACATATCAAGACATAAAAACTAAAGTTTTAATTTTAGTTTTTTCGTTTGCATTTTTTGGTCTGTAATCAATATTTGATTTTAACTGGGATATTGTCCTGGCTCAAGACCATTTTGCTTCTATATTTAATAGAATGCAAATTTATTTACAAAAAGCCACTTGAAAAGACTTTTGACATGGTCGAAATCATGATCGTGGTAGTCAATTAATAAATCAAGTAATAATCAAGCAGCCAAGTAATAATGTCACCATGCCATTTGTAAATAAATTTGCATTCTATTAAATATAGAAGCAAAATGGTCATGAGCCAGGACAATATCCCAGTTCAAATCAAATAAAGTTTTAATTTTCTTTTAAATACGAAAAGTAGTCAACTTTGGGCTAATTTCTAAAATATATCCGATCGCATTATTTTCAATGTTAATAAATTAAGATTTCTAGAACAAAAGTTATTGAATTTTGGCTGATGAAATTTGATTCTGATCCACTGTGCATCGGTAATAGAAAATGCTTCATGAGTGGCTCCACTACGCATCAAACCTAGATTTTCGTTAACACCTACGCAACCAAAACAATATTGATGTAAAATTTCTCATCATATTTGAAACTTTGTTACAAATAATGTCAAGTTCCTCATAAATTGCTCATATCACGTTGCCCTTTCTGAACAGACCTTTTAAAAAATAGTGGGAAATTTTAGAACAATGGCACAAATTTTATTAATTGAAAGTCAAAGTAAATAGTCAATTTATTAGACATTTACTTAAAAATACTGCTTCGGAGCAGTAAACAATTTTTATAATTACATATACTAAACATGTATGAATATTAATTATTTTATAAAAAATCACTTCAATGTGTTTTGAAAAACTTTGAATAGTATTCTAAGAAACAATTCTCGATCGTTTGCTAAGCCTTTTTTCTGAAATATTTTATTTTTCTTTACACAAATTTTATTATTCTACCTATAATGGAATAATAAAAAGATTTAATTTGATATGGGGAAATTACTTTAGAGCTCTAGGAAGATCAACTGTCCTACATTTTAGTTAATTTTACATTTTAGGTAATAGTTTGATGTTTATTATTATTATTACATAGCGAACTCTCCACTAGGTAACTATGTCTTTTTTGCTTTTGTTTGTAACACCCCAAAGGAAATGAGATAGGCTCATCGTCTGTCCGTCAATCTATTCCTGTAATCAAAGAACTGGTCGTAACTATTACAGCACTATTTAATTTGAAGATATTTAGATCTATATCTAAATCTGAACCCCCTTACAAATGTTGTTCCCGATTTGTACTTTTCCGCTCTAGAAACCACATGTTTTACTCAATTTGCTTCAAATTATATTCAAGGTAATGTTATAAATAAAGTTAAGTATATATTTGTGAATGAGGTACCACAAGAGTACCACCATCATCATCAGACTTAAACTATGTTTGGAAAATTAGTACTATGTGAAATGTTTGAATTCATTCCTTATCTCAGTCAGGCATTTGTCGTGTACACCAGCTAGCCATATCCATTAGCATAAAAACGGATCGGTCCAAAAATAAGTCACTCCATCGATATGCTACACGTCTTGCCCACTGTGCACTGTATACTTTTAAAACTGTGCGTGTGTGTGGTTGTAGATTGTATGCACAGTATTAAATGTTCTCCATAGAGAGGTGAGCTTATGAATATCAATTATGAATTTTAAATTATAAATGAAGGATGTGGATACATGGCGTGACAGAACGCCAGCAGTGCTTTTATTGATCTCGATGTCCGGTGCTGCCAATTACATTGAAAGTTACTCCAAAATTATTATGATCTGCCATATGTACCTCAAGCCATTGCTAGTGACACATGGTATAAATAGTTTAGTTTATTCTTCCACATATTTTGTGCTTTAATAAATGCAAACATGCATCATTCTCAGGGGAGTGGAAAATCGATGACGCTAAATTGTCAAACCCTTTCGAATTTGATTATAAATACGGCCACCCAACGAGTGAATATGTCATATGAATTATTCTCCTCATAATTATGTTCGTTCGACCGACCTTATTTCACGAGGCATAATGTCCCCAGCAAGTGTTGAATTCAACAACTTAAATAACTATATGCAAGTATTTTCAGTTTTGCAACCTGTTTCCTTTAATACGAATAAATACTGGCAGACATTCCATTTCATACAATTTAACAAACTATTTACCACCATCTGCTGCACGCCCATCCCTCATCAGATGCAAACATGCTGAACTATGTGGATATCTCCTCGAGCAGGGGATCTAATAGACATGGGCGGTGGGTGGAAGATTTAATTTCTTCTAAATCCTTTTAAGCTGAGAACCAAACAAAAAACATTCACAAACGAAACAAAATGTTTAAATAGAAAAGTAAAAGATTAAAAACACGACCGGTGGCATTAAAATCATTTATAAATAAACTAATAGTTTTTGCAATATCCGCAAGAGGGTGAAGACGGGGCGATACTCCTACGTACATAGCTCGAAAGCAATAGCAAATTGAAAATGTAAACACAAAGAGAAGGGAAACAATCGTAGGATGTAAGTAAAACGTATTGGAAGAATGGCTGCATTTGATGTCAGCCTTAATTAAACGACAACTGCAGCGACATCTGTTAACCTAAAGAAATTAAACAAAAGCTTCGAATGGAACTAATGATAAAAATCCGAAAACCTCGACAGCTAGTCACAGCAACAAAGCAACTACAGTTTGCCAAATACCTTCTAGACTTAGGCAAATAGTCAGAAAAGGATACCCAAATATGTACTATTTGAGGAGCATACAGTCATAACACAGAAAATAAGTTTTTCACAAAATATAAGATTTGGAAATTTTCAATTTGCAAAAGTTGCAATACAGTATTCAATATTCAAAATGTGCACACGTAGAAAATAAGAAAATTGTCATAAATACAGTCGACAAGTTGAAAGATGGAAACTTAAATTGACTATTTGAAGTACTCAATTAAAAAATTACAAATTTTGAGTTATGACTATCTTCTTGTAAGTGGACGACAAGTATGTGGTGGTATTCGAATAATCATACCTAAGGACATAAATCCACAGCAAAGAAGGAAATCTACGTGAATATAAATAGTACCGGTTGGAATGTATCTACATGGTAATGTGCGAAAGGATTCGTCATATGCATAATTGGATTCCTGATTGCCCCTAAGGAGCATAGACAGAAATTCTGTTGAGGAGAGCATCGCCAAGATGTTATGAGAGAAATAACAATAGATGGGATATATAATTATATCGCTGAGGTATATAATTTACATATCCTAATTCTTTACGGCAGATTTCCACATATAGAACTTATATAGGGTGTTGTTTTTAAGCTGCCACAGAACTATCGATAATTATTATGAAATAGACTGTTAGAGCCAATTTTATTGAAATTGTATCCATGAAGGTTATAAAAAATATTTTGGATCTGCGGTCAGAGGGAAAGCAAATATGACTACTACCGAAGCTACAATGGACGAGGAACACTGACGACTTCTGAAATTTATATTACATGCGTCCAGTTACCACAACAGTTAAAAAATACAAATGCGTCCTTAATCGACCTGTTCCCAGATGAAATATAATATAACCTGACAAAATTTACAATACTCGGTTTTAGCAGAGAGGGACCTGGAAGGTGTACTTCGGTGACGGAAGTCACGAAGCCGTGAATAACATATTCCGGGTCGAATATTTCCTAAGGACGGCTATATGTGGGATACTTTAAAATTGGACATATAAATAGATACATTAACTATTTGAATGGCTTACACTTAAAGACAAGAGTAGTTGAGTAAAGATTTTCCTGAGGAACTCTGCGCTATATACCCCACCATTTTTTAATAAACGTTTCCTTCAGGTCCGTAAACTACTTGCTAAATATAGCCAATGACTCCCGATTTCTTATTAATCAATTGCTTTCCTATTTACTTGGCCATGACATCCATTTCCTCTTGATAGAGCTAGTGGAACTACTCTGATTGAACAAATTTTGATACACTAAAGCCAAGATTGACGTTTCATGTTTTGCTTTTGCTATAATCAAATATCACAAATTTTCGTTGCTAGAAGGAAGTATTTTCCCCATTACACTCCAATTGCGATGTAAAGCCAAACTACTATGCTTATGACAATATTTTTACGATTAATGTTGGATTCGCCCTTTGTAATATATGCAAATGAAAATCTATCTTCTCTATATAATAAAAATGAAATGATGTTCGTTGGCAATCGAACCACTTGAGAACACCTGAACAGATTTGGCTGATCTTTGTTACAAACTGTTCGTTGTATTCCGAACTGGATTTTAAGATGAAAAATCTTTTGGATAGTTGACCGGAAAATAGGAATATTTTAAAAAAACTGAAAGTGTCTTTTTCTATAGAATTTTTGATTGAAATCAAGGCTATAAGTCTCAATTCAAGCAGTGTTTGTTATGATTCTGCAAAAGTTTTAGGAAGACAAAAATTCAGATAATTATAAAGAAAAGTCAGAAAATTCGTACAAAATGCAACTTTTTGTCAGAACTGACGATAAGAAACACATATTTTGTTGATTCATTTTTATTTGGTTCATAATTCTAGTTCGTAAAAATAAACAGCGAAATCCAGTACGTGTACATGAACCGATTCGTGAACCAAATACAAAGAGGACATTTCTGAAACGATTATGAACGATTGCACTATAGTGATTTTCTTTTTGGATGCTCTCGGTGAAACCGGAAAATTCTATTTGATAGTACCAATTTTGGCATTCGCTCGCAAAATTAAAGCTATGCTTCATCAAGAATTTTAGCTGCGATTTTTGAAGGCTGCCGAAATGCACTCAGGTTGCGATGAATTGGAAATTAACGAACCTCCATCGTGCAACCTTTCAAAGATCTGAGGTAGCTAACGTTTTGATCGGTCCGGAGGAGTGTACTATGGCGCACTGTTGGTTCAATGATTCTGTTGGAAGGTGATTTTCGATTTACATTACGGGCGATTCCACAGCAAACTCCGGCTGACGAACAGAATCATGTGTCGTGGAACGGCCAATTTGGAGTATTTTCAAAGCAATTGCTGGACGTTTGCACTAGAAAATGTGTGTTGATATTGCGAATGTTGATATTTAAATTTTTCAGTTTGTGGTCTCATACGTTGTCTCCAAATCGTGTGTCGTTGAGCGAACATTCTATATTGGCTGCGAAAAACATTGATTTGGAGGATTCTGTTTCTAGAGAAAATTATGTTGACAAACTGAGACTATCGCCTCAGAATCTTCTGTTAATACCAGATTATTTTTTGCAATGACACTGGGAAGTGGTGAAATTAACAAATAGCTTGTTGAAGAAACGCTTCTTAAAGGAAAGCACGATGATGAAGACATTTTGAGAGCACGCTTCGCTGTTAAATCGGCAATCAACATACGACACTCATGAACGTTTTGAAAGATGGAACTGTTATCCTCTGGACGATCACGTTGGAACCATAGGACAATTTTGATCGTGTAGGTTTTGGCTACGATTCTCTTGCAGAATTTAATTTTACCTCCTTCATTTGAAATTGAACTAAGTTGTTGAAAGATTGCTCATTCAGCAATCAAATTGCCGCTGAATACGCATATTAAAGAACTTTCAATTGATAGCTCGGAATGAATATACGATGTCTCACATAAAGTCTTTTGAATAATTTCAATTAAGTACTACCAAGAGTTTCGAGTTGCAGAACGACGAATCTGCAAAATTATATTCAAAACACTTGCTTGCAAGTGTCAATGGCAAAATAGCCTTAGAAATGACGACCTTCTGCATTATATTCCCCGTCGATTTTTCCAGTTCACCGTATGAAAAATCAAACTCATGAAACATTGTTCAAAATCCACTTAAGCGAAAGTGCAGACGCTTCCATTGGCGTAAGCTGAATTTGATATCCATGATCGTATCATTAAATTGAATATCTATGCCAGCAAACGTTAATCGATACAATAATCACTGAGAACAACATTTTTTTCATTCCAGGTTTGCATAAACATTTGAAATAGATTCTAAAAAATTCACACGATTGTCACAAGCAAACTAATTGGAATATGGACAGGAATTTTTTTGTCGGGTCAGCTAGTATGTATATAAAAGAAGATTCGCACAAATTCGGATTGGTCTCCGGCCAAACAAGAATAATATCCAAGAAAATTACCGAAACATCCCCGATTTGTATGGTGTGATTTTACGACGTCATCTTCATCATCATCGTTTATATTTACGGAGCATTGAAGTTCACTGGAGAAACGCTTGGATTGTGCTGTCTCTGTGTCAAGGTTAAATTACCACCATTGCCTTTATCACCAGAGCCATTGCATTCTTTGCTTCATGGTGAAAGACCAGAATCACTTCATTTTCTATCGAACACTCGGAAATATAATGGATGCTTTCAAATGACTTCATGGGAATTGTTATTTATTGTTTCTTGACACGGTGGTCTTTGGAAAAAACACTTGCACTTTTTGAGAAACAGAAAAGTAAAGTGTAGATCACAAACATATGAAGTTGGCCGCAATCCTGGCCTTCCAGTGTCAGGGATGACACTTAGTCGTTCAAGAGAGATCGATCAAGCCCAAATCGATGTCATCATCGACAGGACCTGATCGATCGTCAACAATCATGCATTGGTTTGCTTATTCAAAACTGCATGTCAAGTTATGACTTAAAACTCTTCATCAGAGCTAATAAATGACCTGCTGGAACACACGAAGGCCAATTTAACATTGAAGGCGCATTGTAACGAGGAGTATTGTAATTCAGTGAAATCCATCAAGTACGTCTGCAAATATGTCATGAAAGGCAGTGACATGGCGGCTTTTGGTCTTCAAGCTCCTGACCGCATCCTACCTACATTTGCAGTGCATCTGAAGAAGGTCAACGAGTTTATTTAACTGAGTGTTTGTGGTCTCAATCTGGAGAATGAATGTTTTTCACACGGTCAACTGCGAGATAGCCTGCAGATTTTCTGCATTTTGTGGGATTGAGGACAGCTTCTGTGGGAAGAAGTTCCCCAGGTCCACTATAATGAATAACAGAAACATTCTCTTAACTATGTATATACTTTTTATCATTTAATAGTTCATATATTATACACTGCAGGTAAAATATATTATTTTTTTACCTGCAGTTTAAATATTATCATGTTCCTGCATTTTAAACATACCCGTACCAATAAAACATTAAATGGCTAAATCAATACTTTTGTAGACAGAAGGAAGTCTGCCGAGTCAACTATTTAAATATAAAAAATTTGAAGGCAAACAACGTTTTCCGGGTAGTTTATGAATAAAACGTATTTATTTTTTAAAATTAATTCCGTAAATATGAAAAAGGAAATAGTAGTAAATGATAGAAAAATTGATTTTCTGTTGCTGGTTTTTATTTATTTGCAAAACCCACTATTTCGGTTAACTTCGTTTATCACCATCAGCGGCCATTAAATGCAATAAATATTAACAAAAATGATTTTATTGTTTGAAAAATATTTAAAACTGTGTCAAGCCTTTGACTTTTAAGAATATTTTACAACCAGTCATAGCATTTTCTCTGTAAAATATATTGAGACAATTTTACGGCAGGAAAAATTATGGTCCTTAGCGCAAAAAATCAAATGAAAATGTCTGCTAATAACTTAGAATCTACTGAAAATTAAACTTCGAAATTTACAGAGTATTTCGAACATAGCTATTTACAGAGAGAGGCCAAAAAATAAACAAAAGATTTTTTAAAGTACTTTTTATTAGTCGCCTTACGATTTCGCTTGCCTTTTTTAGATTAAATATACATAATTACGTCAACAAATATAGAATTTAATTTTATACTTGATTTTTTATTTTTTAGTATAGATTAGCGAGAATTCGCTCGGAATTTCCCGGGAAATATATTCCGGAATTTCCCCGACTATATAAGAACAAAAGTAATTTTCGCGATTCTATCACTTATCGTCCTTGATATTTACATGAGTATCTCGCTAATCGATATGACTAGGTATCCATTTATTTAATGTGGATACAACCTTCTAAGTGGAATGGTACATAGTGAGGAATTATCATGGTATATGTCTTCTTGTTCGCCGATATCTCTTGTGATGGTTATTTCTAACAATTGTCGTAATGTATGGCACCAATATCCATAGTTCTCCAAATACACAAACAAATTATATAAACTTTAACGTATTTGCGCTGTTACTTATTTGCACATTCCCCATAAATGGACCAGAGTCATGCATAATGGGTATTCGTGGTCACATAATCGAATACAAATGGTAGCAGTCGTTTATTTTTATCACATTCAGAATTCACAAAATGGCTATAAACGTGAGCCATAAGAATACTTAATATTGAATTGTATGGGGGGCGAAGTCGGAAGGGAAAACTATTCTCCATTTAATATAGAGAAAAGAGGCAAAAATTAGTATACCAAAAACAATGTAGATATAAACAACCGGTTTATCTGTATAAAATAGTGGATGCAAGCCAAAATGCAATCCTAATGAGAGAGTATATGATGATATTGTTAATTAAAAAATCAACAATTTCAATTATGTCTTTTTATATTCTCCACCTAAGGATGGGGGTGTATATTCACTTTGTAATTCTGTTTGTAACACCTTAAAATATTCATGGGAGACTCCATAAAGAATATATATTCTGGTTCGTGGTAAAATTCTAAGACGATCTAGCCATGTCCGTATGTCTGTCTCTTCCTCTAATGGAGTAGATACACAATATAAACGTATTTTTTTTAAATTCGTGCTTTTAAGGGGTTAAATGGTATTAGAGGGATAAAAATGGTACCAATCAAACGGATACGCCTAGAATAATTAATTTGACTGTGTTACACTTACAATTTTTCGAAATGAACTGGGATATTGTCCTGCCTCAAGACCATTTTGCTTCTATATTTAATAGAATGCAAATTTATTTACAAATGGCATGGTGACATTTATTACTTGGCTGCAGACTACCACGATCATGATTTCGACCATGTCAAAAGTCTTTTCAAGTGGCTTCGCAGCGACTTTTCAACATCAAACCCGGCCTCTATAAGGAGATGATTCTCACAAACGAACGAGAATCACAACTCACTTGCCGAATTTGCGTTTAAAAAATCGCACCAAGTAATAAAGCACACATGCCATCTCATACATATACTTATACTTATGCATATACACATACTTACATATGCAACTCAATGAGATGCTTGTAAGATGGCATGTGTGCTTTATTACTTGGTGCGATTTTTTAAACGCAAATTCGGCAAGTGAGTTGTGATTCTCGTTCGTTTGTGAGAATCATCTCCTTATAGAGGCCGGGTTTGATGTTGAAAAGTCGCTGCGAAGCCACTTGAAAAGACTTTTGACATGGTCGAAATCATGATCGTGGTAGTCTGCAGCCAAGTAATAAATGTCACCATGCCATTTGTAAATAAATTTGCATTCTATTAAATATAGAAGCAAAATGGTCTTGAGCCAGGACAATATCCCAGTTCAAATCAAATATTGATTACAGACCAAAAAAAAAATGCAAACGAAAAAACTAAAATTTTTCGAAATTCGTACTTTTAGGGGGTAAAATGGAAATAGGGGATAAAAATTGTACCACCCAAAAGGTCGCAACTAGAATCATAAAATTCGGTGTATACATTCCTCTGACCGCGTAGACACGAATGATAAAAATGTTTTTCCAAATTCGTACTCCCAAAGGATATAATAGGAACAAAGGGATAAAAATGGTACAACTAAACGGCTACAGCTAAAATGATGAAATTCGGTGTGTACATTCATCTGTCTGTGCAGATGCGAAACAAAAAGGATTCTTTCTAAATTCGTTCTTTTAGGGTCAGCATGGAAAACGGAGTGAAACTGGTACCAAGTAAACGGCTGTAGCTAAAATCATGATATGTATATCACATACGTGATATATTTAGATGTGATATATTCCAATCTGAAACATATTCGATCTTCAATATTAGAACTTTTTCTATAAAAATGGTACATAAATGGAATAAAGAGGTTGCAAATGGGGAAAATTGTTTCTACCTAATAACGACTGACAAACCAAATATCAGGGGTTTATTTTGAAGATTGCCGTCTCATGTTCACTTTTTTATTACGCTTGAAGTTTTATATTTGTATAGTAGAGGACTATTGATATTATAATAATGAAGCATAAATATTTATTTAAAACAGTGCGCATAAGAATTCCTTATAGAAATTGTAAACAAATATTGTAATGTGCATGAAAAATATCACATTTTTTTAATATGTTAGTATACTTCTATGTAAAGTTGACTGCCTCTATTCTGCCGGCAATACTGTGGAATGCACTCACTGGTGGGAGGTATATAAGATTCGGCCCGGTCGAACTAAACGCCTTTTTACTTGCTTAAATTAAGAAATTTTTAATATTATGATTTTGTGTGGAGCACTTCGAGTACAATTATTTGCCGCTTGCCGAGATATTTTATATAATGTGTACTTGAGTTACAAGAAAAAATAATATTTTCTGGCGAGTTTGATTTTGTACTTTTAACGATCTCATTATAAGTTCGATTTCCGAATTATTTATATTATTGGTACCTGACAAATTTGATTCGAAACGGAATTTCTTAACAACAATAGGTTCTGTAATATTTTCATGATCCATCAACTCTGTACAGGAAAGTTCGGTCTCGTGATATCTCAATTGTTCAAGCAAATCGCATGTGCAAATATCGGTGGCTCGTAGTTTTATTGCGATTCACTATGTTCCCAAATCCTTTTTTTGCAGAAATTCAAAAAAATAAAATTGGAAAGTGGTAAATGTGTATATATTTTCTTTATGGCAACACTCCAAGCAATCGAGAAAATATACTGGAGAAAATAAGGTAAACACCACAAGCCTGAATGGTACTTAAACTTTGCGGTTCAAAAAAGTGGGATTAAAATCAAGACTCAAAAAGAAAATAATAAAGTGACTATATTATGAAAAATGACGGCAAGAGTTAGTAGTTGAACAATTATATTTAAAATTTTATGATTATTGTGGTCTTGTAAGTATTCATAGGTATTGTAATTCTGTGATTTGTAGAGAACATAATCTATAAATGTCATGGACCAAAAGTTATATGTATGACTCAACTTGACTCAAAGTGTAAATGTGAAAGTGTACGTCTGAGGTTGTAGTTTATGGTGGAATTAATATATCGTCAGCATTTTTCGGCAAACTCCAAAAATTTTCATTTTATTTTAGCACAGTTTTTGATTAGCCATAGACATATATATATGATTATATCTCTGAATTAGTTTTGTGTACGAGACCCATCAATATTTTATTTAAAAGGTATTGAAAGTACCTTTAAAATGGTATACAACATCATTCATCTTTTTGTACACATGTATACATTTTACTTTAATTCTTGAAATAATTATTTAAATTGCAGTTTAAAGTATATATTATATATGCTATATTTTGCTTTTGTAATAATGTTTAGAAAAACACATTTCCTCAAAATAAACAACTCTTTATTCTTTTAAGCTTTCGTAAAATTTTGTTTTTGGTCACCCTGTACCAATACAGGGTGATAATTATGTTGGTTATATATTGAGTTTATATGGGAGGTGGTAGTGGGCGTGGTCTGATCGGTCCAATTTTATTTTTTATTTTTTAAGTATGTTATGTCTAGCAAGTGTGCAAAATTACAAGACTGTAGGTTTATTTTTCGACTTTATGCCATAAAAAATGGATTTGGGACCAGTGTGCGATGGTACAATACTTCAACAGGCTGACTACCCTATCGGAATGGATAAAGTTTTTCCTAACAAATACCGAAAATATTTCCAATAACCCCTAATAGCACATTTTTTGAATACACTTGTAGTATTATTTTGGTATGCAGGGATAACACAATGTCCAAATATTTTAATAGCCTCTTCCTTTTCAAAATTATTTATATTTGCTAAAAAATATCATATAAATATCATGTTCATCACATGGTACTGGTAGGGTGTGTTGATTTTAAACAATTTTTGATTTTTAAAAACGTGTTGTTATAAAAGTGGTGGAATGTTTTGCCATTCTCCGATATAATTTTATATTTGTAATAAAATTTAGTTTAGCTCGACAAATCATCAAACGAAAAGCCATTTTTTAACAATTTTTTGTAGCCCTGATAATTACATTAAATTTGAGGTAGTGTACAAAATATGACAGGTTTTGCCACGCCCCTTCCAGTACGTCCCACACAAACTAAGTAAAATTAAAGATCTTATAACTTCTATACGGATGATCGGAATACGGTGAAATTTGATAATTCTTTTATAGAAGTTGCATTCACAAGGAATATGGGAGATATTTTCACATCCCTTCTTTTACCATATCATTTGCAATTTGGTATTTGAAAATGTTTTTTAATCACTTTAAACATTTACGCTTTAGCCACGCCTCTTCAAGTACCTCCCAAAAAATTGTCTAAATCTTTCACAACTTCTATACTGGTGCATGGAATTTACTATGACTTGAATTTGATCATAATTTTTTGTGTCACGGACCTTCTAATACCTTCCACACAAATTATCTTGCCCTAAATAAAATTGTATTCCTTATAACTTCTGTATATATGTTCTCTGAGAGTGAGGGTATATACAAGTCGGTTTAGTCGACTGAAGCTTGTTTATTTGTTTTAAAATAAATCCAATATGTCGTTCAATATGTTCTATAATTGGTTCACGGAACAGGTATGTGTTCAACTTAAGATATCTAGATTCTCTTCTTTAAAAAATCCCGCATAAAAACACCTCTGAAGCAGTAGATTCCACAACTGGTTGGAATGAACAGATACATGTTCTAATTTAGCACAAAACAACCAGTTGGTTTTGGGAAAATCTCAGGCAGAAGTAATCAATGCTAAAACCAAAAGTAGAACAGGTTCTATGAAAGTAAAAGTTGCTCCACAACTCGATCTTGGCAATCGAAAATTTTGCTACGTAATTTATAATTGAAAACATGAATGCTTAAAATTCAGAGTTTACTTTTCGTCGACACCTTTACACTTTGATCTGCACCAGTACTTCCGATGTGACAGACAAATAAGTTCTTAACCGGAAAATTAAACATTTAAAAAACACTTCTTTCAAATTTACCCATACAATGGAGTCGCTCAAAGACAAGTCAGTGGCGATCAAGTCCTTTAAATCCCAAAATAAAAATGAAGAGAAATCGCCACATTTTCGAATGTGTATTGTTCGTACATATATATCTACTTACATGTGCATACATGTATGTATGTATGTGTGTACATATAAAATGCAGGCTATTGACTTTGTTAACACTCCTTTTCACATCCGTTTCAGACGCGTGCTCGTGGCTCTGTTCTTGGACACTCGAAAAATTTCCATTTTCGAATCAAGGCTAGAGGACAAGTTCACGTCACCCTCCATGGGCATTCAGCTTTTGTGTGAGTGTGTCTTTGCAAATAAATGGAATCAAACATTATGGAGGCAACAGAGTGTTAAATAACGTTGACTCCATGTTTGGTTTACTGGTTGGCTCCGCAGTAAGGCACAAAAAAATGAAGCTAGTGAGAAATCCAAGTAAAGTAAGGCAGCAACAGTCAATGCTTTTTAACGATTTCTCTGCAAACGCCATATACCATATATACACATATCGCTGGTACTGCGGGGAGGAGCATAGTTTTGCTGCTCTAGAAAAAAACAAACCCTAGAAAAATATAAACAGTCAAATTAAATTTCCTATAAACTGTTACATGGATGTTCATACCTAATCGTATACATACATAATCGCCCCTGTGATCGAAGCAAAAGTTAACATTTAAAAATATGAATCCACGTAAAGACCAGTATTTTGAAACCACCAAGGAACTCATCAAGGGCAGAATGTCTTACTAACTTAATTTGACCCGCTTATCGACACGATATGATGACAAGTCCCAGTATTGAGCATTTTATGTGAAAAATCTGAAAGTGTAAAACACAAGGCTATTGACTAATTCCACGCGAAACGCAACAGAAATTTTGCTAGTGTTCTCCAATTCCAAATATGTACTTTTCTACATGGCGAATAGTCCGATTTCAAAAAAATATTAATACCGATTTTCAAAAAATCCTCATCCTCACTAGGGTGGATCGAAAATCAGGAATTTTGTAAAAAGTAATTTTTAAACAACTCGTAATTTTTGGTGGTTTGATATATATTTCTGGCGAACTACAAATTTCTTATAGTTTAGAAAACTTTCAAATTTTAAAAAACATAGATTTCATTTTTTTAATAAAAAAAAGTAATTTAGATTTTTTATTAACAAGCTTCATAAGTTTCATTATAGAGTTCCTGGTATTTACTCTACAACAATCATAAACGTGATTGTCATCGACATTAAAAATATTTAATAGAAATGATTGAAACAACCTACTTTAAGCAGGCTTCATAATATTTGCGGATGTTCCTGACAAAAATTAATCTTTTTGGCTAATATCTTAGGGCTTAAGTTCTGATAAAATCTACGATTCACATAAAATTTATAATATTAATTTCAATTGGTAATTTGAAGTACTTTATAACAATTTCTTTTTAATGCTCCTTTATTTTGTCGAAGCCTTTTTTCTGTATTTGTTATAAATTACATAAATTATATGGTAGTCACAAGCCAAGTAGTAAATGTCAACGCGAAAATAGTAATTAAATTTTTCCTTCTATAAATTATAATACGGTCAAGCGCCAAGACAATATGCCGGTTTGAATCAAACACCAAATATTTTTCACAGTACTTCAAGTATCCCCAAAAATTTCTTCGAAATACACTGTGCGTAATTTTTTATGTCATGGAAATATAACCATATTCGATATGATAAAAGACCAAAAAAGACACAAAATGATGTACTAGGTGACCGTATATGGTTATATTTTTTCGTGTTGAACTGTGATATTTTAAGAAATCTCAACAAAAATCCCCTGTTTCCATTTTGTTTTTTGTTCATTGCTCATCATAAAATTAACATTAACCCCAAAATCTAATAAGACTGTTAGCTAGAGCTATTTTTCATAATCTATAAAAATCTTGTTTTTCTCAAAAACGGCTGTGGTGTTTCACTTTTTGATCAAACAAAAAGTACGGTAATACAGTATGATCGATTCCGCATCCAGCGAGGCCTAATATAATTAATTGATTTCTAACTATCGTTATAAGTTAGAAACTAGGCAAAAATGATAAATTTCCTACAATAAAAACCGACCTGGGGGCAAATCACGGCATTCGAAAGCGAGAAGTTACGATCGAAATCAAATTTTATTCTCTGGGAAATAAGTATTAATATCCAACAAAAACACATAGGACGTTGAGATAATGTTTCTCGTTAGAGTTTGAATATTTTCGACATTTATGTCCTTTTTACAAGAAAAGCGAATGCCGTGATTTGCCCCTGGTTTAATATATGTTCATATAAACATTTATTTGACTTATTGACTCCTCTTTCAACACTCCTTTGAACGTATTTTGTAACAATGTTCAAGATCAGTTATTAAGGTTCCTCAAATATATTAGCAAATGTATGTCTGAAAATTGGCAACAATCTAATTGGAAGTTTTGAAATAAAATACCAAAAATAAGAAAAATGTGTGGAGAAAAACTCGAAATAAAATTAAGGAAACTTCTTGACTCACGCAAGCCAAAAATGGACGCACCATAATCACGTGCGATAAATTGAATCGTGCTAATCTCTACTCTCTACTTAAAAATAACAATAATAAAAGTATCACCATGAATTGAAAAAGCCTCAGATTACTAGGATGTAGTCGCTACTCATAGCCGGAGAGTACATTTTATTTTGACTCGTTGGCTTAGTTAAACTAAGCCAAAGAAATGGTCCAAGAATTTTTTTTCTAAAAATGCAGATTTTAAGAGTTGAGGTGTATTGGCACTAATCGCGTATGAAACCGAAATCTAAGTTAATAGTTTTGCATAATCGCCCCTTCATGGACACCACTGGTATGCCGCCAAATAGCCAGTTATACCTTCAATGGTTCGTACATTCTTTTGAGTATCCAGCGTTTGAATATCCTGTTCCAAAAATCATATTTGGCAAAAACTTACATTTAGCATTCTTTGAAATTCGGTCGAGTGGATACAACGCTCCCCAACCACTTCAAATTATAAACAATGATTCGCAGGAAAGGAATGGAAAGCAAAGGAAAAACCACAATAAACCACTACGATTACTTTGCGATAAAAAAGGTTTACGTCCTCCCTCCTGAATCGAAATGAACTGGTCGGCATCAACAATATCTTATAATTCCATCAATTATAAGATTCATGTTAAATTAAACAACGAAACAAAAGAAAAACTATGAAAGAAAATAGAAAAATGGAAAAAGGAAAAGAAGGGACACAAAGTAAGAAATGTGGAAATGAAGAAAATTGCAACATCCATTGAGTTCTGATTTAAAACGATGTTGGTCGGATATATTTGCCATTTCAGCTCCGCAAACTCGTCATCGTAGCCATCGAACTTTTTGCATCTGCTGTGTAAAACTAACCAAGCGACCAGTTGAAGTTGATTTGTGGAGATGAATTCAATTGAGGTCAACATCATGGTTAATGATTTTATTGTATTGCAACTGCTGCTGCTGCTGCTGCTACTGCTCCTGCTTCAGATCCGGCTTTTGTTACTATTGTGGCTGCGGCAGTCGTAGCATGATGATGGCGATGACAAAGCAATCGATGATGACGACGTTGATGGTGATGAGCCACAAGAAGAAAGAGAGACGTAATTAAATCAGGACAATAGTTATTTTTTAATAAGAGTATGATGTTTGCCAAGTACTTTACTTCCTTTTCGTTTAATTGATAAAAAATCCCCCATTGGCTTAAAAGATAATAATTGAAAACAATCAAGGAAGCGGGAGGTGGCTGATGCAACAACCCAACCGAGATATTAATCAACTGAAGTTTTCAAAAACATAAAGCAACTGCTAGGCAGAGAACTGCAGTTAATGTGAAACTATTAATTATAATTTCGATTAGAATGACATTCTTTTACAATAGAATAGGAAATATGTAGATTTCAAAACGACTTAAATGCCATTTTCGGTCTTATTTCAAAAATTTAAACTTTAAACGATTATCCCTAGAACATTAGTGCAAAGCCCGTTTTAAACTTAGGGATTCTCCGGAAGTTATTTTTATGACACGTTCGCCTCGAAATACATCCAATTACTTGCGTGAAAACATATTTGGTAATATTTTTTATATTTGACTGAATTGGCACACCAGGCGGTCGTTTCGAATCTGCCAAGATTCTTATCAATGGTTTTGCAACGATTATTCCAATCCCAAATCAAAGTTCATATACAGTAGGATGGGTCACGAAAATAAATTGCAGCGGTCACCCCCAGCAATGAAGATTGGATTGTTTAATGATGATCTGCAAAATATTTCGTCTATGGGTCAAACCATCTGTGAGCTAAACGCTCCTGAAAACACTCTAAAACCATGATTTCCTGTGTTATTTTTTTATGTTGCATTTTTGTCCAATTTTTCTGAATTAAAAGACCTTGGAAGCACTTTAAATAAAAATGTTTATTCTTATCAAAGAATAACTCATTGGTCGTATTATTGGACGTTTATATTGATTTTTTGGTGTTTGTCAAGTTGACAGTTAAAGACTCATATTTCTTGGAAACATTTTGTAAGAGGTGTTATGAAAAATAAATAGAAGGAGTCAATACGTTTCGAATTATGCCTAAGTGATGAATATAGTACGAAAACTGAGGTCTCTGAATCCATGTTTGTAAAATAATTTAATACAGGAAACGGATTTTCAGAGCCAAAATGTTCGAACTCTTTTTACAAAAATGAGCGCTGCGGCGTCAATTTCCATCCGATGTTAATCATTTAGACTTCATTCGAAAGGTATTGACTGGCACCAAATACGAAAGATTTTTCGGTTGTCATTACGAAAAAACACAAAAAATTACTATAAAGGTCCAATAATTCGACCAATAAGTTACTCAAAGACAAGAATAAAAATTTTTATTTAAAGTGCTTTCAGGGGTCTATTATTTCATATTTAGGGGTATTTTCAGGAGCATGACTTTTAGGGGTATTTTCAGGAGCGTTTAGCTCACAGGCGCATAGTGGGGCCTTTTGACTTTTTTCGTTGCAAAAATCATAACTTCTGAAATAGGGAATATAATTACAAAAGTACAATTTTGTTGTAAAGAAAGGCTTTAAAATGAAACCATTTTTCATTTATTTTTGATATAACATAACATATATTCACATATTTAGTAATATAGTTATAGTTAACAAACTGAACACCGACCGCTTCTCCAGACAAAAAAAAACACGTACCGAAAAATCAAAATTCGGGTTTATATTGTTTTTTCGTGCTCAGTAATGTATGTATATTAGGGCGTACCTCAAAAAAAAAGTTCGCCGTACACCTTCGAATATGAAGTATTATTGAAAGGTAGTTTCAAAAAAAAAATTTTTATTTTTTTATGCCGAACGTAGGGGTCGCGCTTTTACATTTTTCTATATAACTTGTATTTATAAACGGATTTTAAAGTGTGATACATCGATGTTTTTGTCTCGACGAGGCCGATTTTTTTGTCTTTGAAGTCATTGAGCTCAAGCACCCCCTTCTGGTACTTACCCATCATTTCTCAGTTGCTACTACCCTAATGTACCACTCTAATAATCGAAAATTAAAGCTCGCATAAAATCATGAATCATGTTTGAGCTCAATGACTTCAAAGACAAAAAAATCGGACAAAAACATCGATGTATCACACTTTAAAATCCGTTTATAAATGCAGAAGTTATATAGAAAAATGTAAAAGCGCGACCCCTACGTTCGGCATAAAAAAATAAAAAAAATTTTTTTGAAACTACCTTTCAATAATACTTCATATTCGAAGGTGTACGGCGAACTTTTTTTTTACTTGTAACCTGGTACGCTCTAATGTATATACTAATTCTTATATTATATATAAGTTATTCCCAGTGCAATTTTTTTAATATATTGCCTATAGATTCTATCTGTATGAAGTTCCAAAAAGAGACAAGTTTTTATAATATTAATAGGGATATATATTTACTTTATGTGGGAGGTGCCACACCCACTTTTCTCGTACCGCCCACTTTTTCCACAAATTTGCACATTAATACTCAATAAACTCACACAAAATTTCAAGATTCTTGTTGCCATATAACGGAATATATATTGGGTTCAAATTTTAGAGAAGGTGCAACGCCCATCTTTCAAATTCCGCCCATTGTAACTCACACATACTTTCAGGAAATTTGGTATCATGTAAGAGAAAATACTCAATAACTGGTTTTAATTTCTTATGGGATGTGCCACGCCCCCTAAAACAATACCGCCCATTTTCTCCCAACTACCCAGATTAATAATGGATGGATTCACATAAATTTACAGAACTCTCAGTGTCATAGAAAATATATTTGAGAGTGGATTTTAATTTCGTATGGGAGGTACCACGCCCCCTTTTCCAATTTCGCCAATTTTTTGCATAACTGTCCAAATTAATATCCAATGAACTCTCTCAAAATTTCAAGACTCTGATGGTCATAGTACTCCCAATATGTTGTTTTTTAAAATGTGAAAAAATAAAGTTGTATTGGAGGTGCCACACTGTTATTGTAATAACATGCGAATAGGCAAGTATCGGCAACCAACTTTAATTGAATACGACAGAGTAATGTGTACTAAATCACCTATATGTAATGTCTTCCAAAACTTATCAAAACTTTTTTAGTTCTATTCCACCAAATTTGAAAAACGATGAAAATATAGTGTTTTTTACTACCGCGATTTTTAGGTAACTAAGCCTCAGAAACCACCAATTTTTGTTTTATTCCATTTCTTTTAACGTACCTTTCAAACGAGACCAAAAACGTAAAAATAGGGTAGATACTTTGTCTGTAACTCAATTATGAATCTTACAATTTTTTTTTTTTACTTTTTGTTTTTCTTGAGTTCTGAAGAAATGAATCCACTTTGAGAGGCTATATAAACCACAATTTTTGTCCGATTTTGAATCGGGTTTCGGCTTTTTAATCGGAAATAAGTTCTCTATCAATTGGTATTTTCAGTTTTACCAAAAGCTTTTATTAAATTTTCGACTTTTGTCACTGATTCCTGTCAGAGGCCTCACAGTGAAACGGCTCGATATAGGAAGGAAATATTTTGCAAGTCATCATTAAACAATCCAACTTTATTTTTGTGGGGTGACTGGAAATTGTTCTTCCATTTGTATGGACCGCGACCCAGCCTAATATAGAGTAACCACATTAGCAACATTGAGAATTACTCTGTTTTTATATTCTTCGAACAAAGCTTGAAACAATCTACCATAAAATGTTATGAACTAGATTCCTACACGCGGAGTTGCACGGCTCTATCTTCCTTATGTCGGGTACTTCGTATGTAATTCAGTTATGTGAAATCTAGTTTTGTACACAATTAATTGCGTCGTGTGAGGTGTTGTTATTAAAGAAACTAGGTCAATATTTATATCCAACACCACTTTGTGGGATAGGGTATTATAACTTAGTTTCACGCCAAATGTTTGTAACCCCAAGAAATAATTGAGCCAGCTGCACCTTTAAGTATACAGATAGACTTCGCTTAGACGATCGACTTATCTTAGTCGATTTAACGATATAAGTCTGCCCGTCTGCTGTCAATCTAAAACTTGTTCTCACATTACAGGTCGCAATTGCAGCCGTTCAGCATTTTATTAACCCCTCGAAAAATGTGTACTAATTGACCTTCGTATTTTATGGAAAACCGAGAACATATAGTATAGTTAATTGGTGGATTTTTTATTTCAACATGCATAAAGTCAAAATTTAACTTTATTGAGAATCTTTCAAGGATTAAATCTAAATAAAACTTAAAAATAATAATAATTGTTGTGTCCTGCCATTTTTTGCAGAGTTTTATTCCGATAATGTAACTTTCCTGTAATATTTCTCGTTTAACTCTCAATACAAAGCTTAAAATGTATAATTTCACATACTCATAAGTATGCAGTTCTGAAGTATTACCTTCTCACCTAAGTATTAAACCTTGCGCCAAATGCAGCATGCGTTGTTATATATATTCTTTTAACACCCTCCACCACCAGGATGGGGGTATACTAAGTTTGTCATTCTGTTTGTAACACCTTGAAATGTCGAACTGAAATCCTATTAAGTATATATTCTCGATCGTCAAAGGAGGAGAAAGGTCCAAAGGACTGAAAATACCCATAACAATCCCTACTATGTTAGAGTATTTAAGCATTTTCTTTTTTCAATATGTCTAATAAAAATGATAAATATCAAACCACAAGAACTAGAAACACGAAATTTGGTGTCTAAAATGGGAATAGGGGGATAAAAATGGTACCAACCAAACGGCAGCACCTAAATTAATGAAATTCGGTGTATACATTCCTCTCGCGTAAAATTGATTTTGCATATTGCGAAATTCGTACTTTTTGGGGTTAAAATGGAAAAAGGGGATAAAAATAGCACCAAATTCCTCTGACTACGTAGACACGAAAAATAAAAGGTTATTTCCAAAATCGTACTTACGGGAGATACAATAGGAAAAGAGGGATAAAAATGGTACCAACTAAACGGCTACAGCTAGAATGATCAAATTCGGCGTGTGCATCCCACTAACTGCGTAGACACGAAAAATAAAGAGATTTTCAAAAGTCGTACCTTTAAAGGGTAAAATGGTACCAAATGACCGCAGCTAGAATAATGGAATTCGGTGTGTACATTCCTTTGACTACATAGACACGTAAAATAAAAAGATTTTTGAAATTCGTATTTTATTTTGTTGTTTTTACGACATAAAGTCAGGTTATCTTGTACCGTGTTCTCACCTACACGGTACGATAATGGATTTTCAAAATATATCCTTTTGGAGTTAAAATAGGATGGAAATACAACCAACCAAACGTTTGTAGCTGAAAATGCAGATGGATATATCCCCCAATATTTAGAGTTTTTAACCTTTTTTGCAGATTGCTGCCTTATATTTATTTTTGACTTTTTATAATTGACTTTAAGTATTATTTCGACGTATATATATATATAAATCAATGTGTGCCTGTATATCTGTAAGTTGCGTATAGGACGCCAAACTGGTGGACCGATTTGCCTGAACTTTTTACTGTATCTAATTTCTGGACGGAGGATGGTTCCTGGATATACTAGGTCATGATAGGACAAAGGGGGTGGTACCTCTCACACAAAAAATATTTTAAAACTATCACAAATTATTAATTTTATCTTCCAAAGCATACGAAGTAGCGAATAGGGAAAAATGAACCCATGCAACGCCGCGTACAAAATACTAGTATAGTATAAATGTATTGGTAGCCATGCCGTGGTTTAAAATAATTAAAATTTTATATTTACTTATAATATTATTTTTACAATATTTTTATGTGTTGTGGTTTGGCTATATTAACAAATTTAACATTTAAAAAAAGTTCTTCGGAGATACGAGGATTAAAACTTGAATAGAATCTAGCATGAACCAAGATCGATTTTCAATTTTAGCCATCTTAGATATGGAATTATTAACATATTTTTTGTTCTTTTGAATACAATAACTGTGGGGCCCCAGCAGAAATCTATTGCTACGCCAAAGCGTCCCACATACATACATACACATATCACGTCTTATTTCAAGTAGATAAATTTGTAGTAAAAACAAGTAGAAACGGCGATAAGTTCGGCCGGGGTGAACTTTATATATCCATCACCATGGATTGCATTCCACAGAGGCTGTCAATTTTCGTAGAAGTGCGGTAACATTACAGGAACATGTTATATTTTTTATATAGCCAAACCAAAACAAATAAAAACATTAAAAAATAATTTTATAATAAATATAAAATTATAATTATTTTAAACATGTCAAGGCTACCAATATGTTTATACTATATATAACAACAAGTAAGGAAAGCCTAAAGTCGGACGGGGCCGAATATGTGATACACTCCACTTTCTATCTCAATACAATTGAATTCGTTAAAAAATTGAAAACGGGAAGGATTTTTGTATGCTTCCTAATCATAGGCTAATATGATCTGAACCAATTTGTCAAATCGAGAAGAATATTTGTATCGGAGCTATATCCAAACATAGAATGATGTGACCCACTATAGGTTCTTCCAGTTCAAGTATAACGTGTTATGCTCAATACGAAGAAATTCTCTGAAAATACGTGGTTTCTGGTGGGGAAAGTCAAGCTGGGAGTGAATATAAATATAAAGTTATCTATATATATAAAAGAGTTGCGTTACTGACTGACTGACTGACTTATCATTGACCAGCCCCAGACCAAACGGCTGAAATATGACGTAGACGTCGACTAAGAAAGGGTTTTACGAAATTCGTACTTTTAGTTGATAAAATGGCCTATAGCGAAATAATTAATTAAACACTTGTCACTTGCAGCTTAGGTGAGCGAATGCCCATTTATTTGGAATAAAGTCTTTAAACAATGCAGTGAGGCTAGTGACAACACATGCGGTGTTATATTACACTGTGCGACCAATGTGAATTTTAACAATTCTCACAGAGTCAGCATAATAATCTATTGCGCGTGTTAATATTTGGTGCAATATAATATGCTACGCATGTTGCTGCTTGGTGCATGCATTGACTCACTATGGTCGACAAGTATTGCCACTACACCTCCCTTTTTACATAGAATGAATTTAATTCTATTAAATTTATTCTAATATATATAATATAATAATGATTTAATAATATACTTATTTATTAGTTACTTATTTAATACAAATATACATAAATTTTTTTAAATTAAATTAAAAATATTTACATTAAAATAACATTCATGCATGATGTTTATTTTCTAGATCTTAAATATCTTTAGTCTATCTCTATGTACTAACTGTATTTTCCTTATTATTGCTTTCTATAACTATATTACCATTTATTCCTATTTCTATAACCCTAAATGGTCCTAAATATTTGATATCTAATTTGTGACCTGATTCGTTCCTTAGAAGAACCTGATCACCCTTTTGAAGAAATATTTCTCTTTTTTGTCTATCATAATTTTCTTTCCGTTTTAATTTCGCTCGCTCTAGCATAGGTATTGCTCTATTATATGCGGTTTCCAACCTATAACGTACTTCCTGCGAGTAGTCATCAACGTTATAGAGAGGTTCAACTCTCTCTAATTGGTTGAAGAATTTGAATCCATTAGGGATTCTTCCAAATATAAGTTCGTATGGACAATATCCGTGTGTAACCGATGGAGTGGTGTTAAAACAGTATGTAAAATACTTTAACCATACATCCCAATCATCCTTATCTATGGAAACATATGATCGCAAATACTCATTAAACGTGCGGTGGCTACGTTCTATAGTTCCCATAGTCTGATGGTGGTAGGCGGTTGAGGCAATATTATCCACCTTAAGATATTTACATAAATCTTCAACCAACATATTCTTATACTCTGTGCCCATGTCTGTTATTAATTTTCCCATCGGTCCATACGTCAATATATGTGATTCAACTATGGCCTTAGCGACAGTTCTCGAGCTTTTGTCCGGAACAGGCAGGGCTACTAAGTATTTTGTGAGGTCACATATTAGTGTAACCGCGTATTCATTGCCGTTCACAGATCTTGTGAATGGTCCTATTGTGTCTACCAAGACGATATCAAAAGGTGAACGTGGTGTAGGTGTCAGGGTCATTGGTGTCCTAACGTGTTGCGTTATTTTGGATTGTTGACATTTCCTACATGTTTTAATATATTTCGTAATGTCACGAATCATTCCTTTCCAGTAATAATATCGTCTAATTTTTGCACATGTCCGCGTTATGCCAGTATGTCCTCCTTCTGCGGGGTTGTCATGGTACCTCAATAAAATAGATGTAATCTCCTTCTCATTAGTTTCGTTTATCATTGTCACTCGCGGTAGTAGCGCTACCTCTACCTTCTTTAATACACGATTGCCCATATCTTTAAATAATTGTAACGAAACAACTTCAAATATTTGTTCGTTGAGTGACATTTGGATTTTAAGTACGCCGGCCTCTTTGTTAAGCCTGTGGAAAAATTGATTTAGGTCAAAAGTTCCATTAACGTACAAATCGTCAACATTAATATGTCCTAAAATTGTTTTTCCATGTTTGAGGAAACATTTAGTGGTTGACAATTTTAATTTGACAAATTTTCTGGCATCATTATAATTGATGACCTGATAAACGTTGGGCTTTCTTAATAATTTCTCATCATCTGATTCTGTAACGTTATTAGAGTAATCTTGTCTGTTCTTCCTAGTTTCAGATCTGGTTGTTACCCTATAAACATTTCCTGTCTGTAAATTTTGCTCCTTAAGATCATTTATAGTGATCCGAGAAAGAGCGTCAGCTACTATATTTTGTTTCCCCTTGAGATATTCTACGGTAAAGTCATACTCCTCTAAATCCAATCTCATTCGGGTCAATTTTGAACTTGGATTTTTTAAAGAAAATAAGTATGACAATGGTCTATGGTCTGTTTTTACAAGAAAATGTGTGCCATATATGTACGGCCTAAAATGTTGTATTGTCCAGTGAATTGCTGTGAGTTCCTGCTCTGTAGTAGACTTATTGCTTTCTCCTTTTGTAAAAGTTTTAGATGCAAACGCTACGGGGAGCTGTTTACCATTATGCTCCTGACTGAGAACAGCACCGCAAGCATGCTTGCTTGCATCAGTGGTAATACAAAACTCCTTCTCAAAATCGGGATATTGTAGAAGTGTTGGCTTCATTAACTGTCTCTTGAGATACACGAAAGCTTGGTTACATTCTTCGGTCCATTTAAATTCTACATTCTTTCTGCTTAAACGGCTTTGTGTCTGGAGTAGTAAGAGAAATTTTTAACAAATCTTCTATAATAATTACAGAAAGCAACGAATCTTCGAGCACTATCAGCGTCTGTAGGTACAGGGTAGCTCCTGATAACCTCATACTTCGTGTCGTCAGGTAAGATACCATTATCCGTGCACTTATGCCCAAGAAAAGTGACCTCTCGCCTAAAAAATAAACACTTGTCAGGATGTAATTTTAGGTTATACTTTCGACACAGATCAAATACCTCTATTAAATTCCTGAACATATGTCTCTCAGTGCAACCTATCACAATTAAATCATCCATGTAAACAAATGCTTGAGTTGGTCCCAAGCCGGAAAATGCAAGTGTCATCATACGCTGAAAAGAGTTCGGAGCGATTTTGAGTCCGTATGGCAATCGCGTGAAGCGATACGAGCCACTATCTGTAGAAAAAGAAGTCACGTTTCGTGATTTTTCATCAAGTTCGATTTGATGAAAACCTGACATTAAATCGAGGCACGAGAAGTACTTCGCTCTACCTAATTGATCCAAAATGCCCTCAATTCTCGGAAGAGGGAATTTATCTGCAACCATTTTCCTATTTATTTGACGGTAGTCTACTACAAGTCTCCATCGTCTCTGAGCAGAATTTGGCAACGACTTTTTCGGCACTAATAGTAATGGGCTATTGTACTCTGAAATGGATGGTTCTACCAGACCATCAGAGATTAATTTGTCAACATGTTCATTTATAATGGCTTTATGTGAGTGTGGAATTCTGTAATTTTTTATATAAACTGGGTCTTTATCTTTGAGTCGAATTTCTTGTCCATAAAAATTATTTGATGAAATCGGTTCGGTTTCTAACCCGAAAACATCGCTGTAGTCAGAGCATAATTCGTAGAGTTGCTCGCTAAATTGTTGAGGAAAATTTTTCTTCAATCTTGACAAAACTTGTTCTGTTCTATCATTTTGAGAATTTTGCGAGTTGTAGATGCTGTAATTTGACAAACTTTCTGTGACGATATTCTTACAGTTCAGTATTCTATTTTCAGAGGTGGTATTTAAAATACGAATGTATGCATCTTTGCTTTTTACCATAGTACAAGCTATTATTATACCAGGCTCAGGTTCCTGATTAATGACTAGAACTTCTTCCTCATTGGAATCGATGAGTACTCTTCTGATTACCTCCGAACGAGCAGGTAGTAGTACATTATCATTTGAATCTGAATAAGCAATTTGCATAGAAATACGGGAATTACAACTTCCGGGTCTTATTATGAACCAATCTCTATTTCCACTTAGATCTATAACACAGTTGTATCTTTTCATAAAGTCCATTCCAATTATCCCGTCGCAGGGTGTTGGAAAATTATCCCGCACTATGTGGAATTTATGTGGGATTATGAAATGATCAACTCTAAGATCTATCAGTACAGTACCTAAGGACTTTATGGTTCCTTGACCTATGCCACGTATTGTGGTGGAATTGGAAGTATCTACACGACAGTATTCATTATTAAATTGCTTTAATATTGATATGTCTGCACCCGTGTCTACTAAAAATGTGAGAATGCTATTGGTGGTGTTATCAAATGCCCTCACAAAAATACTCTGACTTAAATTAATATTATATAATTTCGACTCAATTATTGTTCCCTCAAGGGGTGTTGCGGGTTTTCCGAATCATGGTCGTCATGTGTGGCAACACGAACATTTTGTTCTCCGTTATCTCGACTATTTGCATTCCTAAAATTTCCACGTCCTCTATAATCCGGTAGCCATTGCTATTCCAGTTCCCTCGACCTCTATCATTCCCACGACCATGGCTATTATTATGGCCTCGACCACGACCACGTGCACGACTATTTCCTGATCCGTTCCAAACTGAATTGTAGTAAACTACTCCTGCGTTGGATGATCCCATTTCCGTACATGAATTTACAAATTTCGAAACTGCTTCATTCATCGAACTGAAGTTTCCTGAAGCCATTATAAGTCGAACTTTATCGTTGGATGCGTTCTTGGTCATGGCCTTTACTGCGGTTTGGGTCGAGTATTTCTCTGCCAAAGCATTTGACAAACCATCGACTATGTAAGCGTTAGATAGCGCTTTTGCCAACTGTTCAACCTCATTGACAAATGCATTTGCAGACTTATTGTTTTGTTTAACGTTCATCAATTTCGCGGAAAGGACTTCGGTAGATTCTCCCTTTACAGAAGCCTTCAATTTTCTCGAAATTTCAGAAACTGTGGCTTCATTCGAAATTAGATTTCTGGTGTTACCTTTCAATTTCGTCCTTATTACTTTAACGGCAATCGCCTCATGAGACTCTTTTATTGAATCTAGTAAATCCAGAGCATCTATAAATGCTTGTAAATTTTCAGGTTTGCCATCAAATTCAGGGAGGATCTTTGTGGCTAACCCCAGAAATTCAGTCACAGATTGAGACATTTTCACTTCCCTGGTAATGTCAATTGAACGTGGTAATTCTTTGGTATCCGTACCAGAAGTTGGGGATTCTACAGACTTAGTTTGTAAACATGAGCCTAAAATTGTCTCTATAATCTCAGTGCTATATGTTATTTCCTCGTGTAGGGTCAAAGGCAAAGTTATATTCAAATTTCTCTTCGATAGTACGTTGACCAATTTCGCACGTATATCCGAAAAAAAGTTGTCGGCCGCAGCCTTATGAGCAACAGTAAGTTTTAAATAATTAACGTTGAGTATTACTCGAATACGTTCAAGGCTACTAAAAAGGATTCTAAAATGTTTCTCTGCTGTTTCCGACTTTATAGGCCTTTCAATATTTAAACATTTATATGATTTTTCGAAACTTTCTTTTATGGCCCTTACTTTAAATACTATATCCTGCCAATCCATTTAATTCATTTCATGTTTCCTTTTTAAAAAAATATATGTATTTAGTAATTTCCCATTTATATTTGTAGACATATTATGAATTAAATCTCAGCCAATGTGGCTGAGGACTTATATCTTTTCTTTAAATTGTTTCTGTAAATATTATGCATTTTCCATGCCGTATTTAATATTAATATCCCTGTTATTATTCCTAACATAATTCTAATTTGTCCTAAATCATTAGAATCACTGGGAGAGGTTATAATTTCATTAATAACCTCGCCCGTATTCTCAACACTTTTTGATTCCTGACTTCCCATTCCTAACAATACTTTCAAATTTATTTCTTAATATATATATTAAAATTAATGTTATTAATTTGGGTCAGAATGGCAAACAAAAAATGGGATATATGTCATAACATAATATATCTGTCCCCTCTTGGATGACAGATTTAAAATGTCATGGCATATACTGGTCGTGTTCTTTTTACGACCAAACATGAACACCCTTATTATGTATGTTAGTATATGTTTCTTTCACGATAATTATTCCCGTTCAAGATATGCTAATTTAAATAAATTAAATTTAATAAATTCTACCACATTATTGAATTATCAGAAAATAGAACTATATTAAAAGAAAAATACAAAATATTTAAATACATAATTTTTTGTAGTATCTAAGTGTATATATGCATATCGTTTTTAGTCTGTAAGGATATTTGTATCTATAGACTTAATAATAATAATAATAATAAAATACATTGTATTGGCAGAGGGCTTCTTTTTTTTTACCTGCTACAAAAGCAAAGAATGTCCTTTAGCAATGGTGTGGATTGTGTTGACTGCTATATGCACTACTGTTATCCGGTCATCACCTTCTTGTATAGGAAACAATCGTACTGGTCGGGCTTTGCGCTGCTTCATCTTATTCTGTTGATTGGTGTGTTCTGCTCTACGGCGGCGTATAAAAACTATTTCAATATGAGTGGTGGTGGTGTTAATGTTGTGGTTGCTGTCATCTTTTAGTTGTTTGTTTTGGTCTCGTTTCTGATTTTGATGATGTCAAGTTAACTGGTATTTTACTTTGAGTTTATGAGCCTTAAATTTGGCTGATGTTTTTTTTATTTTTCTTATTTAAAATTGCTTCAGCACTGATTTATGATAATTGTTTTCAACTACATTGATGTTGTTTTTTTTTTCACGTGGAAGTAATATTACTAAAGAATATTAAAGTACTAAGTCACGGTCGCCATATAGCGAAATAATTAATTAAACACTTGTCACTTGCAGCTTAGGTGAGCGAATGCCCATTTATTTGACATAAAGTCTTTAAACAATGCAGTGAGGCTAGTGGCAACACATGCGGTGTTATATTACACTGTGCGACCAATGTGAATTTTAACAATTCTCACAGAGTCAGCATAATAATCTATTGCGCGTGTTAATATTTGGTGCAATATAATATGCTACGCATGTTGCTGCTTGGTGCATGCATTGACTCACTATGGTCGACAAGTATTGCCACTACAGGCCCAAAAAGGATAAACATCGAACCTTCGTCCTGACTAAACGGCAGTAGCTATAAACATGAAATTCGGTGAGTTCCTTGCAATGACCATGCAGACGAGCTACAAATAGGGATTTTTCGAAATTTGTACTTTTAAGGGACGAGAGGGAGAAAAAGGGATAAAAATGGTACCAACTAAAGTATTACAGCTAGAAACGTGAAATTTGGTATGTAAATTCCTCTGACCATATAGAAACGAAGTAAAATTGGATTTTTCGAAAATTTGTACTTTTAAGGGACGAGAGGGACAAAAAGGGATAAAAATAGTACCAACTAAAGTATTACAGCTAGAAACGTGAAATTTGGTATGTAAATTCCTCTGACCATATAGAAACGAAGTAAAATTGGATTTTTCGAAATTTGTACTTTTAAGGGACGAGCGGGACAAAAAGGGATAAAAATGGTACCAACTAAAGTATTACAACTAGAAACGTGAAATTTGGTATGTAAATTCCTCTGACCATATAGAAACGAAGTAAAATTGGATTTTTCGAAATTTGTCCTTTTAAAGGGATAAAAATGGTACCAACTAAAGTATTACAGCTAGAAACGTGAAATTTGGTATGTCAATTCCTCTGACCATATAGAAACGAAGTAAAATTGGATTTTTCGAAATTTGTACTTTTAAGGGACGAGCGGGACAAAAAGGGATAAAAATGGCACAAACTAAAGTATTACAGCTAGAAACGTGAAATTTGGTATGTCAATTCCTCTGACCATATAGAAACGAAGTAAAATTGGATTTTTCGAAATTTGTACTTTTAAAGGGACAAAAAGGGATAAAAATGGTACCAACTAAAGTATTACAGCTAGAAACGTTAAATTTGGTATGTAAATTCCTCTGACCATATAGAAACGAAGTAAAATTGGATTTTTCGAAATTTGTACTTTTAAGGTACGAGCGGGATAAAAATAGTACCAACTAAAGTATTACAGCTAGAAACGTGAAATTTGGTATGTAAATTCCTCTGACCATATAGAAACGAAGTAAAATTGGATTTTTCGAAATTTGTACTTTTAAGGGACGAGCGGGACAAAAAGGGATAAAAATGGTACCAACTAAAGTATTACAGCTAGAAACGTGAAATTTGGTATGTAAATTCCTCTGACCATATAGAAACGAAGTAAAATTGGATTTCTCCAAATTTGTAGTTTTAAGTGGCGAGCGGGACAAAAAGGGATAAAACTTTTACCAATTTTACTATTACAGCTAGAATCGTGAAATTTAGTGTGTAAATTCCACTGATCATATAGCAGCGCAGTAGTTTGATTTTTCGAAATTTGTACTTCTAAGGGGTGCGCGGGACGAAAAGGGATAAAAATGCTGTACAATCCTGTGTTACCAAATAAAGTACATATTTTTAGGGGAGCAAAAACACATGTTACCTATAGTGATTTTTCAAAATGTGTACTTTTTGGGAAAGAGGTGCAAAAAGTTATAAACTGGCTGGCTGAATCTAGAAACATGAGATCGAGGATATAAATGGTTCTAATTTTTTGTTCAAAACTTAGTAGAAAACTATACATACGAAGTAGTTCAGCTAAAATAGTGCATATCGACAAGGACATTCCTTTGACTGTGTGTGAGTGCTAGCTAATAGGAGCTTACCAAATTACTATTTTAGATTTATCTATATCCACCAAAAGAAAATTAAATAAATACTATCCAAAAACAGAGACGGATAAAAATAACGAATAACTTGCTTTTTCGCGTGCGAAGCAGCGGGTACTGCTAGTATATAATATACGTGTTTCAATCTGATAAAATATGTGGTTTCTAGAACGGAAAAGGTGATATTGGGAGTCAAATTTGTATGGGAGCTATATATAAATCTGAACCGATCTGACCCATTTTCACAACACGTGTTTCTAGTGGAAACATGAGATATTTTGCCAATTTTGAAGAAAATCTGTTAAAATATGTGGTATCTAAAAGTCAAATTGTGAGAGAAATTTGAATGGGAGCTATATATAAATCAGAACTGATCTGACCTATTTTCACCACAGGTGTTCCTAGTTTAAAGATAAGATGTTTTGCCAAATTTGAAAACAATCTGATACAATATGTGGTTTCTAGAGCGGAAAAAGTCAAATTGGGAGCGAAATTTGTATGGGGGCTATATATAAATCTGAACCGATCTGACCCACTTTCAGAATAGATGTTTCTAGTTCGATTATAAAAAGTTGTGCCAATTTTAAAGAAAATCGGGTACAATATGTGGTTTCTAGAACGGAAAAGGTGAAATCGGGACAGACATTTGTATGAGGGCTATATCTAAATCTAAACCGATTTCCTCCACCCAGGCCTCAAGTGTTGTATCATCTGTATTTATCATTGGATCTTGATCAATTTATCCAGATCATGTTATATTTACTTTACTCGGAATATCTGCTGGAAAATTGGTTCAATTACTTTATTATTTACCATATTCATTAAATTTGGCTAAAGATGAATTTATAGTAACAGTATAATTTATATGAACTACATAAATTTGATCCCATGAAATACCTGGGTTTAGTAATCAAAGCGAGGTATATACGCAGGGAGTGGTGTAGGGTATTATATAGTCGGCCCCTCCCGACTTTAGTCTTTCCCTACTTGTTTCTATTTTATCCCTTTAAAAGTACTACTATCGCAAATCCCTTTATTTTTCGTGTCTACGCAATGAACCCGAATGTACACCGAATTTCCTCATTCTAGCTGTAGCCGTTTAGTGGGTACCATTTCATTCCTCTGTTCCCAGTGTGTCCCTTGAATGAACTTGTAAAATCATTTTATTTTTCGTGTCTACGCAGTCAGAGGAATGTATACTCCGAACTTAATGACTATAGCTGCGGCAATTTTGGTCTAAAAGTACGAATTTCTAGGTGCAGCCGTTTTGTTGGTACCATTTATCCATTAATAGGACGAATTTGAAAAAAATACTTTTATATTATGTATCCACCCAATTAGAGGAATGTACACCGAGTATCGTGTTTCTAGCTGTTGTAGTTTGACTGGCACCATTTGCATCCCTTTTCGCCCCATTTCATCATCTACAAATAATTATGCACGTTTTTATTATTAAGGGGAATGCACATATCAAACAAATATAAGCAGACATATTCAAAAAGCATGATGAAATGCTCTAAATATTATGTCCTTGTGAGGGAAAAATTTTCCCTGTGGACCGATTTCGCCCATTATCAATACCAACCGATATACAAATTCAAGACGTATTCACGCAAAATTTGGATATGCTAGCTCCTTTCGTTTAGATGTTAGCGTGCTTTCAACAGACGGACATGTTTAGATCGTGGTAGTCGAGTTGGTAGCGTGCTCGGCTATCAGCGTGGGGGTTGTGGGTTCGATTCCCACTAGATGCTCTGGTCTGTCGCTGTAATAACTAGCTACAATGGTCTTAATCACCCCGGCTTAATCCGTGGACCCAAAATTAGAATATAAATTTACTTTGTATTGTAATTCATAATAAAATAAATAAATGTTTAGATCGTCTTTGAATTTTATAACGATCAAGAATTTATATACTTTATAGTGCCTCAGGTCGATATTTCAAGGTGTTACAAACGGAATGAAAAACTTAGTCTACCGCCATCCTGTGGTGGAGGGTATAATAACAATGTGTAGAAGTAATTAGAATAATTTAGAATAATTTGTCTAAGAACCGATTTTCAGAGTTTCGTAAGTGGGTTCTTATAGACTCACGATAGAAAAATACAAAATATAGAATGATATCCAAAATATGGAATGAGATCCTGTAACGCCTAGAAATGCACTACCTTACGTACTCAATTTTAACGATTCGTTCGTCTGCCACAAATTCCTTCCACCTTCTGGAAACAAACTGTAAATTTTTCAACAGTCCAAACACGGTCAAGAACTAGGCCTACTTTGCAAATATTTATCGACATATTCCTGATGATTGCGACACTTATGATGTATTTAGACATATACCAGCTATTTAGTTAATGTGTCATTGCATAAACTCCAATGTAACATTGACGGAAAAGTTAAAGTTCTTCCGGAATTATGGTCGCCTTAAACCCGCTATGTGTCAAACTAAATAAATGGGGATGTCATTCATAATTAACTGATTCTGTGATTCCGAAACAGATAAAAACTGGCAACAGCCATAACTTTTATTATCATCAACTCTTTTTTTGTTGTTGTTTGTGTGCGAAACCTCATGAGTAGTCTTTACGACTACAACATGCCTTACATACATTATAGACAGTATCAACTTACATTCAGGCTGGTATCATTTACATCATCATCGTCATCATCGTTGTCGTGTCGCTGGCACTGGCACTGCCGCTGTCGTTGTCGTTGCCGTTGTCCTCGCCACTTTTTTCCTTGTTGGCTATGACATTATCATAAGAAGATTATCGTAGTTTCCATTGTTATTGTATGCGCGATGAGTTAATATGTTTGTGTGTATATGTGTTTGGGAGAGTGTATCCTCTAAATCTGCCTCGTTCTCGTGCCCGCTCCAGCTACCAAACATTATATTACGTCTAGAGAAAATTATTTCCTTCCGCCGCAACAGTGCCTCATTTCCTTTTAATAATAGCTAACAATAAGGAAGTTCCTGCACTGCAGCCACATACAGTCGGAATTAATGTAAGCCCTAAATGTGTTTGTGTGTGTGTGGTGGCCTGGTGTAGGAAAGTTTGCGGTGTGGCGTGGTAGGGTGGGGTGCGGTGGGCTAAACAACATCCATACAAGGACATACTTAGCATCATCTAAGCAGTTATCAACATCGTTGATAATGTCACTCTGTCAGTCATTAAGTTGTTAAGTCTTCTCGGTGGATTTTGTACGGCCCGCTTCCCATCTCTTCGAACAGGGGAGGAGTTACGAGAGGGAGCACGCGAACAAGCTACTACTACTCGTATAACAAATGTAGCTGTCATCAAAAACATCAGAGCAAACACTCTTGAATGTCAATGTTTTGCCGCTGGATTTTTATGTGTTGAATGTGGTGACGGTGGTGGTAGTGGTGGTGGCGTGGCGTGGCACACCAGCAGCGCAAACAGTTCATGCACCATGTTTGTGGAAGTTAATTGTTATGGAGGTTAAGACATGTGTAAACACAATGTACTCCTCTCGGATAGTTGATGTCATTATTATTATCCTTAGATGACTTATTGTTAATAATGAATGTGAATTAGAGTGTGGAACAGGAATGTAAACACTGGCGTCAACATGTATGTCTTTTGTTTTGTGGTAGCGTACTGTTGCAATCCGCCGTCATGCAACAGGAACTGTCGTGCATGGCACTTTGGGGACAGTTTTGAATAAATCTCCATAATAGGGACTGTTTCTGTGTTGCTGAGTTTGTAGAAATGCATTGAGTTGAGTTGATCTCCGTGGTACTCGACAACGACAATGATTCCCACAAAAACATGATAATAATGTGAGGAGGAAGAGCTTTCAGCAAATCAAATTTTTGAAATCCTTTATTTCAAAGGAAAAAGTAATTAATTATGCCTTCTTGGATGATATATGAACAAGAACTTAATTCAAATGGAATCCGGCCTTATCACGTTTACTTTTAGGCATATTTCAGTGTTGACGGTTATATTTTCCTACAAGGAAACCAAAATGATAATCAGTTAAATTAATTGTGTATGTGAAAAAATTTGATAACTTTTTTTAGTATCTTTTTGTGAGTTTGGAAGAGGTGAAGTGATGGCTTCTATTTTTATACCCTACACCACTTCGTAGTCTAGGGTATTACAAGTTAGTTTCGCGCCAAATGTTTGTAACACCAAGAAATAATGGAGCTAGACCCACCTTTAAGTATACCGATCGGCTTAGAATCACCAGCTGAGTCGATTTAACGATGTCTGTCTGTCTGTCTGTCCGTCTGCAGTCCATCTAAGCTTGTTCGCACTCTACAGGTCGCAATTGTTGTCCGATTGTCATAAAACTTGGCAGAAGTTATTTTATCTGGCCAACGACCATCGGTATTGAATTTGGAGGAAATCGGTTCAGATTTAGATATAGCCCCCATACAAATGTCGCTCCCGATTTGACATTTTCCGCTCTAGAAAAGACATATTGTACCCGATTTTCTTTAAATTTTGCAGAACATCTTATAATCCAACTAGAAACACGTATGCAAAAATTGGGTAAGATCGGTTCAGATTTAGATATAACCCCCATACAAATGTCGGTCCCGATTTGACATTTTCCGCTCTAGAAACGACATATTGTACCCGATATTCTTTAAACTTTGCAGAACATCTTATAATCCAACTAGAAACACGTATGCAAAAATTGGCTAAGATCGGTTCAGATTTAGATATAGCCTCATAAAAATATCGCTCCCGATTTGACATTTTCCGCTCTAGAAACGACATATTGTACCCAATATTCTTTAAATTTTACAGAACATCTTATAATCCAACTAGAAACACGTATGCAAAAATTGGGTAAGATCGGTTCAGATTTAGATATAACCCCCATACAAATGTCGCTCCCGATTTGACATTTTCCGCTCTAGAAACGACATATTGTACCCAATATTCTTTAAATTTTGCAGAACATCTTATAATCCAACTAGAAACACGTATGCAAAAATTGGGTAAGATCGGTTTAGATATAGCCCCCATACAAATGTCTCTCCCGATTTGACATTTTCCGCTCTAGAAACGACATATTGTACCCGATATTCTTTAAATTTTGCAGAACATCTTATAATATAACTAGAAACACGTATGCAAAAATTGGGTAAGATCGGTTTAGATATAGCCCCCATACAAATGTCGCTCCAGATTTGACATTTTCCGCTCTAGAAAAGACATATTATACCCGATTTTCTTTAAGTTTTGCAGAACATCTTATAATCCAACTAGAAACACGTATGCAAAAATTGGGTAAGATCGGTTCAGATTTAGATATAACCCCCATACAAATGTCGGTCCCGATTTGACATTTTCCGCTCTAGAAACGACATATTGTACCCGATATTCTTTAAACTTTGCAGAACATCTTATAATCCAACTAGAAACACGTATGCAAAAATTGGCTAAGATCGGTTCAGACTTAGATATAGCCTCATAAAAATATCGCTCCCGATTTGACATTTTCCGCTCTAGAAACGACATATTGTACCCAATATTCTTTAAATTTTACAGAACATCTTATAATCCAACTAGAAACACGTATGCAAAAATTGGGTAAGATCGGTTCAGATTTAGATATAACCCCCATACAAATGTCGCTCCCGATTTGACATTTTCCGCTCTAGAAACGACATATTGTACCCAATATTCTTTAAATTTTGCAGAACATCTTATAATCCAACTAGAAACACGTATGCAAAAATTGGGTAAGATCGGTTTAGATATAGCCCCCATACAAATGTCTCTCCCGATTTGACATTTTCCGCTCTAGAAACGACATATTGTACCCGATATTCTTTAAATTTTGCAGAACATCTTATAATATAACTAGAAACACGTATGCAACAATTGGGTAAGATCGGTTTAGATATAGCCCCCATACAAATATCGCTCCCGATTTGACATTTTCCGCTCTAGAAACGACAAATTGTACCCAATATTCATTAAATTTTGCAGAACATCTTTAATCCAACTAGAAACACGTATGCAAAAATTGGGTAAGATCGGTTTAGATATAGCCCCCATACAAATGTCGCTCCAGATTTGACATTTTCCGCTCTAGAAAAGACATATTATACCCGATTTTCTTTAAGTTTTGCAGAACATCTTATAATCCAACTAGAAACACGTATGCAAAAATTGGGTAAGATCGGTTCAGATTTAGATATAACCCCCATACAAATGTCGCTACCGATTTGACATTTTCCGCTCTAGAAAAGACATATTGTACCCGATTTTCTTTAAACTTTGCAGAACATCTTATAATCCAACTAGAAACACGTATGCAAAAATTGGCTAAGATCGGTTCAGATTTAGATATAGCCTCATACAAATATCGCTCCCGATTTGACATTTTCCGCTCTAGAAACGACATATTGCACCCGATTTTCTTTAAATTTTTCAGAACATCTTATAATCCAACTAGAAACACGTATGCAAAAATTGGGTAAGATCGGTTCAGATTTAGATATAGCCCCCATACAAATGTCGCTCCAGATTTGACATTTTCCGCTCTAGAAAAGACATATTATATCCGATTTTCTTTAAGTTTTGCAGAACATCTTATAATCCAACTAGAAACACGTATGCAAAAATTGGGTAAGATCGGTTCAGATTTAGATATAGCCCCCATACAAATGTCTCTCCAGATTTCACTTTTTCCGCTCTAGAAACGACATATTGTACCCAATATTCTTTAAATTTTGCAGAACATCTTATAATCCAACTAGAAACACGTATGCAAAAATTGGGTAAGATCGGTTCAGATTTAGATATAGCCCCCATAGAAATGTCGCTCCCGATTTCACTTTTTCCGCTTTAGAAACCACATATTGTACCCGATTTTCTTTAAAATTGGCACAACATTTTATAATCGAACTAGAAACACCTATGCTGAAAGTGGGTATGATCGGTTCAGATTTAGATATAGCCCCCATACAAATGTCGCTCCCGATTTTACTTTTTCCGCTGTAAAATCCACACATTTTACCCGTTTTTCTTTAAAATTGGCACAACATCTTATAATCCAACTAAAAACCTATGCTCAAAGTGGGTAAGATCGGTTCAGATTTAGATATAGCCCTCAGCAACATTTGTGCTCCCGAATGTTTAACCGATTTTAGCCAAATTTTACATATTATATTTTACCAATAAACAGACATGGTGAAAGCGTTCCAGGTTTCAATATACCCCCATGCAAATGTCCTTTCCGATTTAACATTTTCACATACATTTACAAACAAACACATACATTTACAGGATGCAAAAATCCTTCCCGATTTCACTTTTTTACCGAATTGAATTGCAATGACAATTGTTTGGGTGATGCCCATATGTCCATACTTTGGTATACTACTGTATAATTTGTATTTGTCTGTCGACTGTTTGACTAAAGATGAATTTATAACATATAAATTATATGAATATAATTTATATAATTTTTATGAACTACATAAAATTGCTCCCATGAAATACCTGGGTTTAGTAATCAAAGCGAGGTACATACGCAGGGAGTGGTGTAGGGTATTATATAGTCGGCCCCGCCCGACTTTAGCCTTTCCTTACTTGTTTTAAATTGTTTTTTACTGTTAAATTGATCATAACTCGTGAAAAAAATTCTATTTTTCCAAAAATATGTACACAACAATTTTATGAGAAGAAAACACAAGCTTGCAACTCAATCGAAATTAAACCATTATGTTTACAAACATTTACGGCATACATACGGCTAGTTTGCAATAAAATCGAGAACATGACATAAGACAAGAGAAATTTTCCGCTCTAGAAGCCACATAACTGAACCGATTTTCTTAAAATTCGGCACAACACCTTATATTTCAACTAGAAACATTTAAGGTGAAAGTGAGTCAGTTAGCTTCAGGATTAGATATAGCTCCCATACAAATTTCGCTCCCCACGTGTCTTTTTCCACTCTAAAAGCCACATATTTTCACGATTTGCTTCACCTTATATTTTAACTAGAGACGTCTATAGTGAAAATGGGTCAGGTGGGTTCAATATAACCCTAATATAAATGTCCTTCCGGTAAAAATATGTGGTTTCCAGGGCGGAAAAGTCAAGACGGGAGCGAAATTTGTATGGGAGCTATATATAAATCTGAACCTATCTGATCCACTTTCACAACAGATGTTTCTAGTTCAAATATCAGGCGTTGTGCCAAATTTGTAGAAAATCGGTAAAACTTCGTGGTTTCTAGAGCGGAAAAAGTCAAATCGGGACCGAAATTTGTGTAGGATCTATGTATAAAAATTCTAGTTGAAATAGTTGAAATATAAGATAGTTTGCCAAATTTGAAGAAGATCTGTTAAAATATGTGATTCCTAGAGCAGAAAAAGTCACTTGTAAGGATAGGACAATAATTGCGACCTGTACTTTGATTAAATCGAATCAAAAAGTGATTCTAAGTCGATCGGTATAATTAACAACGGCCCATCTCTCTTCCTTTTGGGTGTTACAAACAAATGCACAAAATCATAATACTCTAGTGGAGGGTATAAAAATACGCATCTGCTGAGAAGAGCACAGACACTCCACCTAGAACTCTACAAAAATTTAAATCAGCATGATTCCTTGCGTGTACACTATAGATCTCCTTCTCAGTCACATAGGCGTAGGAACCCTTCGTCATACAGAATGTGTTTTTATCACAGGACCTGCAAGAAGAAGGCTCGTTCGAATGCTAGCCCCTGCAGGTAAAGGTTAGGGCGGCTGACTGTGAGCAATGTTTTAGTTCACGTCACCTATGACCCGAAGCTTGCATTTTTGATCGACACCCTTGACTATGTCTTTGTAATTTAAACTTCTTTTGTTCGTATGATTGCTTACAACCCATACGCTATAATTCGACAAAATGAAAAAGGCTATGGAAATCACCGCTACACATGATTCGCAAGGTTGAATCCATTGATTGGAGATCATATGTAGATTACACAGTGCAACACAAAAAATATAACCATATACGGACATCATATACAAAACCAAACGAGGCCCGTGTCTCCCAATTTTGCCCAAAAGTCATGCACTTCTTTATGGTCCCCAAAGATTTGGGGCCTCGGTGTCATATTTGCAAAAAAGCGATCATTTTCTCAGGCTCTTATCTTTCAAACCGTTTGGAAATTTTATGTAATCTCTGAGGCAAAGCTGTAGCCCATGTCATAAATTCATCTTCAAGGTCTAAATCGCATAGGTAGCAAACCATTCAAAACAATGAACAACCGTTCAAACAAGATTATCTACCTAAGATCTCAACAAACAACTTTCTAGAACATATGAACTTCCTAGGAATGATTCTTAACACCGAAATTCTTTCCCGATTTTTTTTTAATTTCATTTGTCTTTTCTTCATCATTGACATACTCTGCTATCTGTTACAAAAATAATACAATATAAAAATACACGGGTATTTTTTTGGTCTTTTATCACGTAGTGGTGTCCGTATATAGTTAGATTTCCATGACTTAAAATATTACACACAGTGTCCCAGCAAAAAAAGACATGACGGAGAAGTGGTTAAATAGTTGTTCAAGTGATGAAAATATGACATGGAAGTACTTATTTTTCGGGCGAATTATGCATGATTTTTACATAGAGTTGTCATTGGGAGGAATGGGTTCATTTACAGATCCCCGTCACTTCATTCGAATGACTGATTAGATGCACTGCATGCTTACATGACATATTCTCATATGTCAAAGTCATTCATTTTTGGATACGTTTAAGGGTGAACATTACAAATAAGTTTCATAAAAATTAATTTGACTATTTTTTGATATGCGGACAATTTATTCTGATGATACACTTCATATAGTTCCATCTTCTCAGTTTTGGTAGTACATACTGTATTTTTATTGGGCAATAAAAATATAAACAAAATTTACCACACCCATATGAGAGACTATTAAAATCTGTTACTCAATCATCAATAATGTAACAGAAAAATATTAGATTATTTTACATTTTCTATAAATTAAAGAAATAATAATTTAATAAATGTACTACATAATTGTGCAAATAAAATTAGAATTTTAATTTATAATAAGAGATGACCTTTAGTTTAGAAGAAAAATTCGCTGTTTAGAATGAATTCTCGGATGCATGATTTTTGAGTAATGAAACTGTAATTCATTTTGAACTACTTCAATTCTTTTTTGCTGGGGTAATGCATTAAGTATACGTAATATTAATTAAAATATAATGTAATAATAGTAAGTATACACCCACGTATTTATAAGGCAACTGCAAACTATCATCCAAATCTCAAAATCTTACCCTAATGTCAATCATATGAAAAACCATACCAACACATCTAGCACCGGGGTACGTATACGTTATTATGACATATTATAATTAATAGTACGTATTTTTGTTTGTGTTAAAGTTTTTTGCGATTTTGACCTTGAAGATGAAGTTTTGTTCACAATTTTTGTTCTTTATGACAAGAGCTACGGTTTGCAAGATATGAGCCGGAGAAAATGATCACTTTTTGAAAAATGACACCGAGACCCAAATCTTTGGCGCTCATAAAAAAGTGCATGACTTAGGGTAAAACTGGGAGACACGGGTCTACTTTTGGTCTTTTATCACGTAGTGGTGTCCGTATATGGTTATGTTTCCATGACTTAAAAAAATACACACAGTGTTATCGTACAACAACTCCGTATCGATAACCAGTTGCCTTTATTTCTGCTCTTTGTTCATTTTTTATTATTATTACTTATTTTTTCTGAAGGTATACATCGTCTGTGCATACCATTAGATTCTGTTGAAGAAGACACTCATAAAACTGCAATATCACTATATTCCCAATGACAATTTTTGGCCTTAGAGCTGCAGCACCCATTCTGGCAAAGACTGCTGTTTCCTCTTGCTTCCAAGTATATTTTTGGAGTGTCCATACTAGTTTTTTTCGGTTACTACATTTTTTATGATATTCTTTCTTCTAGGTATCTGATCGAAGTAATTTCCCATTTGCTCGAACGTACTACAATTAAGCCCGATGAGAGGTTTGTTGGCTTACGATGTGGCCTAAGGCCAAAGAAGATACTATAGGGGTGAGAAAGTTAAGCGGAATTTGATTCTCTCGTTCATCCTTGCGATATTATCTACTAAATTTTCGCTAACAACCGTCGCATCTGATATTTAATTTGGAGTAGTTTTACAACGGAAAATTGGGATAACGAAACCGTTGAGAAGTTATCTCCCGTTTAGAAGAAGTACTCTCTCCTTTTGATAGGTCGCGATCTCCTCATAAATACGGACCACAAACCTCTGACGACAACAATTTGATGAATATTTGTTAAATATGTGGTTTCTAGAGCAGATAGAATTAAATCGGGGGAGTCATTTATATATATAAATCTGAAGCGATTTGACCCACTTTCGCCATGGATGTTTGCCAAATTTTAAGCAAATCTGTTCAAATATGCTATAATAGAGCGGAAATAATCAATTCAGTGTCGAAATTTGTATTGGAGCTATATATATATCTGAACCGATCTGGCCCACTTTTACCAGAGTTGTTTATAGTTGAAATGTAAGTAGTTTTGCCAAATTTTAAAAAATCTGCTGAAATATGTGGTTTCTAGAGCGGAGCGAAATCATAGGAGACATTTGTATGGGAGCTATATAAATCTGAACCGATCTGGCCTATTTTACCAGAGCTATTTCTAGCAAAATTTGTATGGGAGCTATCTGAAACGATTTGCTTCAACTTAAATAGCGTTCGTCCTTATCCCATAAAACTTCGTTGTGAAAAGTTTCATTTAGTTCTAACAACAATTGTGACCTGGACTTTGATTACAAGAATATATAAATACGGACGGACGGACATCGCTAAATCGACTCAAAAAGTGATTCTAAGTCGATTTGGGTGTTACAAACAAAATGCACAAAGACATTGTAACCCTGTGGTGTAGGGTATAAATAGCTTGAACTTCACTGCGAAGGACTATTTCCCGTTTAGACTAGATCCTCTAAATCGTTTTATATCGTTAAGGAATGGCACAGATAGTTGTAAACCTGGTTTAACTGATGTTGCTTTAGTTTAAAATTTAGGGTGGGGAGCAAAATTTAGGAACAGTGCTGGGACTGAGAAGGGTGTGTAGAAGGCTGTTCAAAAGGCAAAGGCCAGAACTTCATGTGACTGCGAGGCGTACAAGGAGCATGTCAAGCACTACAAGAAAGGAATCCGGAAGACTTAGAGGAGCTCGAGGCGATCTTTCTGCATTAAGATTAAAATTTCCGATGCAATTGAGCTCAGACGGGTTCTGCAATATATTCCTTGTACAGCAGCTGGAAAGCTACTGGACATCGTTTATTCAGAAATCACTGTTTCTACTGGGAATTCTGGGACAGAATTTCAAGGAGTTCAGAATCGCCTCATTGTGGAGGATCTTATAACACACGCCAGACAGTCATGGACAATAAATAGCATTATGCCATTTTGATCTCCCGGTCCGATCGAGATACAAAATATGTCAGATCACGTGATCCAATGGCTGATGGCAATTTTTGCTGGTTCTTTAAAAGTGTCGCACATATCTAATGCCTTTCTTAGAGATCATTAAAAGGAATTCACAATGGTAGCATTTTTGGATTTGGCGGCCTTCGGCCTCTTGGGCATGTCCAACTCGGCTACGCAGACTAAATGCTCCTGCGTTGCCGGCCTTCGGTCGGGCTTAAAGCTACGCATATTAAAAGCTTCCTGCGATGCTTGACCCGAAAATAAAATGATTTCTACTGTTTTGATTTACCAGAATTTACAAGAAACGCACGTATTTATGTATTTTGCAATTCGCACGTTCCACGATCACTTTAAATGCGCGTGACACTTCCTTTCACCCAATTGAAACACGCCACGCGACCACCTCCACAACGCATCTGGAATTGCTGTATTTTTTATCTGGGAAAACGTTATACGGACTCATAATGCTGATGTGCAAACGGATGAAGGCATAACGACTGCAGCTGTATGTCCACAAGGATAAAGAACAAAAAGGAACTCTTTCGTGTCTTTAATTACTCGAATTCATATCGTAATTAAATTTTTTAAATGAAACAATGTGCGGTGCATTTGCAGCGGCAAAACGGAACTTGAGGCAGAATTATGATGCCACGAATATGCGAAAAGTAAAGGTCGTGATTGTGAAGAGTTCAATTTGCAAGCTTCGAATATCCAGCACATATTCGAGTGCACACTACTACAATGCGCGTTCATCAAGCCAAACACCGCAGATGGTTATGGAATACACATAGAGCATAGACCATGGATGGATGGATGAATGAATGGATGGATGGATGGATGCACAGATGCATGAAGGATACATGCCGTGCTCGCTCTCGTTTGAGATGTATGGAAATATTGTTTCATATGACACTTGGCTTCCATTCATCGCTGACACTGTGTCCCATTGGCTCAATAAATCGTTCTGTTAGTATGTAAATTGCTGGCTGTCCGTCCGTCCGTCCGACTGAATGTCAGTCTGTCTGTCAGACTGTCGTCAACTGGGAGTTGGAGTGTGTATGTATGTGTACAGAAAGTGTGACAATTGTCACATTTGCAATTCAACACTCACATCGAATTCAGATACACATTTATGATGTGGGGGGAGGGTTCTGTGGGGGGTAATGCATATTCAGAATGTGATTCGCTTTGTTTTTGTTGTGTTAAATGTCATGCATGACTGAATGGGTGGATATCAATACAAGTGTGTAATATTTCACATGATGGGCGGTATGTGTGATTGTGGTTTCTTGCTAGAGTCAGGGCCAGCACTTCCATGTAGTCAGGCAACTGCCTAGGTGCGCAGGAGCAATAGGTCGCCCTTTCGCAAAATTGATATTATTTCCCAGAACTGGCTGGATATGTCTCCAAATGGCATGCTTGAAAACAAGTTTTACAAAATGTACTAAATGAGGAGAACTGAAGCAATATTTCCTATCATCAAGTACAAACTTTTCATTGAAAGGATGAACTTGATTATAGTTTTATTTTCCCTCAAACCAAGTCAATTTTTACTCAATGTTACCCAATAATTCAAACAAATTATCTTTCTTCAGATATGGAAAATCTCATATAAACAAATACGTAAGTTTCAATCGGATAAACCAACCACCTCTCTTAGAGACCAGAATATAGAATTTATAAGACATCTTACTTTTATTTAAGGCCGGATTATTTGTGTGGTTCGTGGCACCTGAGCCCAGATTCCACATATATAAAACGGTGGTAAAAACATGTTCAAATATCAAGTCATAATGGACCGGCACCGGTATAGAAGTTACAAAGGATTAAATTTTACCTAGGATAGAGGCATTTGAGCTATACTATTACCGCGAAGGCTTAGCTATGATTATCTAGAATAATAATTGAAATATTTAAGAAAGTCTCGGCAAACGAATGAGAATTGGTTCTAAGGCTAATATTCAGGTTCATTAATATTTGAATTTGTGAAGGACTTGGCATACATATTAGTACACACATTATCTTAATTTGAAGAACTAAAAACATTTTTCACATTTCCTAAATGGTATTTTTATACCCTCCACTAGGGTATTATGACTTTATGCATTTGTTTGTAACACCCAAAAGGAAACGAGATGGACCCATCGTTTATTATACAGATCGGCTTAGAATCACTTTTTCTGAGTCGATTTAGCAATGCCTGTCTGTCCGTCCATCTATTCTTGTAATCAAAGTACAGTTCACAATTATTGTCGATCCGAACAAAATCTGGCACAATTACGTTTTTCGGGCCAAGGACGAACGCTATTTAATTTGAGTGCCTTTTAATTCAACTAAAACCATCTCTGGTAAAAATGGGTTAGATCGGTTCAGATTTAGATATAGCTTTCATACAAATCGCTATCGATTTTCTTCAAATTTGGCACAAATACTTTATATTTCAATTAGACACACATGTGGTGAAAGTGGATCAGATCGGTTCAGATTTACATGATTTGGGATGGGTAGGGGCAAATGGAGTCGGAAAATTGGTATTTTTTAACGAATTCTAAATAAAGAAGGTTAAGTAAAGCGCTGAATAACTAGATCCGAAACAAAAAAACGTTTAATCCAGGAGTAGCTTATTTATAACTGTCCAAAAGTGATCCACCTTCCTCCCCAATCACCAGACATAAACCCCACCAAAAATTTGAGGGATGAATTGGACCGCCGAATTCGCCGCCACTCAATAACCTCCACATCCGAAGTGGAACAACGATTGCATGAAAAATTAGATAAAATACGATAAAAAAATCGTGTAAAATATGTCAAAAAGCGTAATCCTACGCCTAATAAATACTAAATGTTCTCAAAAAGATGTTTTTGCCTTATTAATTATTCTTTTTTAGAAAAACGGTATATTAATGACGCTATGATTTTTGATGTAAATGAAGTAATGCGTTGTTTTTTATTATTTGTAATCAGTTATTGATTACTTTGTTCGCGGATTTTGAGGCCTATCTAATGGCGAATTAAAATTATAAAATAAAGTTTTATGCTTAATAGGCGTTCGATCTTTCACCAATGGGAATGTCGAATATAATTCAGACTCGCTGTACCTTTTGAATTTGGCAGAACACATTATATTTCTGTTCCCATTTCACCTTTTCCCCCGAATTCAATTGTAATGGAGTGGTTTAGTGGAGGGTATCATACAGTTGGCTCCGTCCGACTTTAGCGTTTCTTACTTGTTTTTTCATACAAAAGTTCATTCATTGTATTTCTTAAATCCTAGTATGAATTTACTCAATTGTAAGATTTTTTCTTTCTAGATGTATTTTATTTAAGTAAATTTCCTTTCATAATTTTACAGAAAGAAGGATATGCAACTGCATAATCCACATGAGGCATGAAGGAGGTATTATGGCGGGAACAAACATTAAGCATATTATTAAATGGGTTCTGGAGGAATAGTTTCTGAGAAAAATCAGCATATGCAAATCCTTGCAGTATTTTCTCATCGGGCCTATAATGTATTTCATAATCAACAGTGTTTGACAAGTACCTGATTGGCTCCTTGGATATGCTCAATATGAAGATTTTTGTTGAACTGTGACAATGTCTGGCCTCGTACATATTGCAATATACATCAGCGAACCAATAATAGACTGATATTTACTCTCTTCTACTTTCACACAATCCGAACAATTCTGACACACTCTAAATTTTGATCCTGGGTCAAGCGGAGTACTGCAGTTTCTTGTATCTTGCATATTTTGTTCTTTCAGTAACTCTTTAATTATCTTCTTTTGGGACAACTTTATGGATCCAGTCGGTTCTTTTCTCTCAACCTCCATCCCCAGAAAATAGTCAACTGGACCTTTATCCACAACCTCAAATTCTTTTCCTATAGCAGTCTTCACTCGTATCATAGTGTCTTCATTCGAACTTGCTAACAAAATGTCATCCACATATACAACAATGATATTATATTCACCTTCTCGGTTCATCACTTATGCACATTGGTCGACTGTACAACGATTAAATCCAATATGTTTCAGTGTAGCATCGAGCTTCTCATTCCATTTGCGACCAGACTGTTTTCGGGTTGATGGCTATCTTCAAAACATTCGGGTTGCTCCATGTAAATATCTTCATCTAAATCTCCATTCAAGTAAGCAGTGGCAACATCCATTTGATGAACGACTAGCTTGCATTACACTGCCAAGGCTAAAACTGTTCTTACTGTCGACTTTCTTGTAACTGGTGAAAAAGTTTCGGTATAATTAACACTTTTTCCTTTGCCACCAAGCGAGCCTTATAACGATCCACATTACCATTCTTGTCTTGCTTGATTGTGAATACCCACTTACTCTTCAGGATAGGAGCGCCCGTTGATTTATCTACTAACACCCATGTTTTCTTGGCCAATAATGAGTCGAACTCATTCTTCATTGCCTCCAAACATTTTGTGGTTCAGGACTTCTTTTTGTACAGACTGTAAAAAAATTGAACAAATTCTTCTTCCTGATCTCAAAACCATATCATCGTTATGTTGGCATAAATTTCGTACATCACTTGCGTGCGTTCGTGTTACCTCCTCAGCATTTCCAGAACTCGTACTGGGTAAACCATCAGTATTTTGATAACCAGAGCTACTAGCTTCTTGTTCTGAAATTTCCTCACTGCTAGTAACAACGGCAGCCGTTCCATCTACGCTATTTCGATCTACTGATTGCTGAGGAAAAACATTATAATCCTGACTCACCATTCCAAACTTAACGTCGCGACTTTTATGCAATTTCCCAGTACTCTTATCAAAGAGACGATAAGCCTTTGATTCTGCTGAGTATCCTGTCAGGACGCATTCAATACCTTTTGCCGAAAATTTTGACTTTCCAGGTTTCTTATCAAGCATTATTTCCTTACATCAAAAAATTCTTAAATGTGATACCGTTGGCTTGATTCCTCTCCACAGTTCTAAAGAGTGATTTTTTTGAGGTTAGGATTTTCATGCATTAGTATTTGACAGATCACGTGGGATTTCAGACATGGTGTCAAAGAGAAAGATGCTCAGTATGCTTTGACATTTCATCATGAATAGACTTACTAACGAGCAACGCTTGCAAATCATTGAATTTTATTATCAAAATGCGTGCTCTGTTAAGAAAGTTCAGAAAGAAAGAAATTGTGTTCAGCGACGAAGCTCATTTTTGGCTCAATGGGTACGTAAATAGGCAGAATTGTCGATTTTGGAGTGAATATCAGCCAGAAGCATTGCAAGAGCTACCAATGCATCCAGAAAAAGTCACAGTTTGGTGCGGTTTATGGGCTGGTGGCATCATTGGACCGTACTTCTTCAAAGATGATGCGAATCGTAACGTAACTGTGAATGGTGAGCGCTACCGTGAGATGATATCCAACTTTTTTTTGCCCAAAATGGAAGAACTGAACTTGGTTGACATGTGGTTTCAACAAGATGGCGCTACATGCCACACAGCTCGCGATTCTAAGGCCATTTTGAGGGAAAACTTCGGAGAACAATTCATCTCAAGAAATGGACCAGTAAGTTGGCCACCAAGATCATGCGATTTGACGCCTTTAGACTATTTTTTGTGGGGCTACGTCAAGTCTAAAGTCTACAGAAATAAGCCAGCAACTATTCCAGCTTTGGAAGACAACATTTCCGAAGAAATTCGGGCTATTCCGGCCGAAATGCTCGAAAAAGTTGCCCAAAATTGGACTTTCCGAATGGACCACCTAAGACGCAGCCGCGGTCAACATTTAAATGAAATTATCTTCAAAAAGTAAATGTCATGGACCAATCTAACGTTTCAAATAAAGAACCGATGAGATTTTGCAAATTTTATGCGTTTTTTTAAAAAAAAAGTTATCAAGCTCTTAAAAAATCACCCTTTACATGTGTCTTGTCGTCTAATGCTTTTGATGGACTCCTATTCCTTAAGTGCACTGATGTACCGACAGCTTTTCCCCATAAATTTTGGTTCAAATGGGATCCAACCAACATACAACGGGCAATTTCGACCACTGTGCGATTTGTGCGCCATCTTGTTGGGGTGTATACTCTACCGAAAATTGTCTTTTAATCCCAAGCTTTTCACGGTTAAGCGAAAATTCCGAATTCAAATATTCTCGTCCGTTATCACTTCGTATAATTTTCAACTTCTTCGATGTTTGTCGTTCGGCGGCCATCACCACGAAATTCTGAAACACATTATAGACATCGCTTTTATGTTTAAGGAAATACACAAAGGTCAATCTTGAGTAGTCGTCAATAAATAACAAAAAATATCTGGAACCACCAACTGATGTTATTCTCATTGGACCGCATTCATCCGTATGAATACTTCCTTAGCACGAAATGTTGCCTGTTTCGGGAACGGTTGAACACAAATCTTAGCTTTCAAACAAATTTCGCAATTAAAATTTTGTGGAATACTATTGACATTCACGCCTAGCACCATCCCTTTCTTCGACAATTCAGATATACTTTTGGCATTCAGGTGTCCCCAACGTTGATGCCATGTCATAAGATTGTTTCCAGTATACATACGTATCTTGTGAGATGATTTAACTTGACACTCATAAAGTTGACCGTTTTTAGATCCAGTAAGTATGACCTCTCCCATGGAGTTGACAATTCGCACCGTGTTATTTTTGAAAGTTGTAATTTGATTCTCTTCGGCGAGTTTGGGGATACTGATAAAGTTGTACTTCAGTTTTGGTACAACAAGAACATCTTTCAATTCGACAGACTCTCCAGCATTTGTATATACACGAATAATGCTTATTCCATCGGAAAAATATAGTATCCTCCAGCCAATTCAATGCGTTCTTTGTGTTCTCGGAATTTTATAACATTTTGACGACTGCAACACATATGACACGTCGCATCACTATCAAACACCCAAGTGTTTCGATCAAAATCATTTGAATTTACACCATGCAGCATGACATTCGCTTCCGATTGCTTCTTCCAACAATCACGTGCAATGTGGCCACTTTTTCCACAATTGTAGCACTTAATGTTTTTAATTTCTTCTCACCTCTTGGAACTATCTGGATGACCTCTAGATAAAAATGCTTGCTGATTCTCTTCTACTGCCATCTTGCTGTTCTTCCTTTCAAATTCTTCAAGAAGTTTGTTGTTTATAACATGTAAAGGTGGTAATGATCTCGTGATTCCATGGCGACCACAAAATTTTCGTAATTTTCTGGCAAGCTGCTCAAAAGATTTATTACAAGTAATTCCTCTGGAACCACAATATCGGCCTCTACCAGCTTTCCAACGACATCGAAACAACAACACTTTTCGTGAGGGTCCGCGTGGCTGGAATTTTTGTTCAAGTTTGATCCAAGCTTCTTGTGATGTCTTGCAATTTTTCACAACCCCCACATTTCATACACAAAAATATTGATGAAAGAGCTTTTTGATCTTTCTTGTTCCAAGCTTGTAGCACATCTCTACCTTCTGGCTTTATAATTAGGGTTTGCATCCCGGGATTTCCCGCGGGAAAATTCCCGGGAATTCGAACATTTTTCATTTCCCGTATCCCGGGAATCCCGCGGGTATTCAGTAGAAAATTTTACGTATTTCTATGCATATTTTTTTCCATCATTTCCACAATAAAATCAAAAATGTTGTATACAAATTTAGATCACATAGATTTTAATTAGGTATGTCAAATGTTGCAGTTGGATGACAAAATATTTTTAAACTGCGTACGGATTTAGATTCAAAATCCACTTTTCGGATTTTTCCTGTCAAGCTCCATATGAAAAAAATAAAGTCCGAGAAAAATAGATTTGGTCATGTATCCGAACGCCAAAAATAAAGAATTTATAGTTTTCGAAGCGACAGGACAAAGAACAAACATTTCATTTAATGCTCTACTCACTATTAATGTGACGATCGTTCTCCGTCGCGTCCACTTTTTCCAATAAAATAAGAAATATCTGATCTTTAACTAATTTTGAAACTTGGAAAGATGTTTGAATTGATCTCACATTGCGCTATATTATATGAATTCTGTAACAGGTTCGTTGTGAAATCTATTTTTATTTTACTTTAATAAAATGTGAATATTTCATTGGAAAAAATAAGCTTAAACAAACAGCAAACCCTATTTACAATCTCTCCTGAAACGTAGCCCCAAAGATCCGAATGAATTAAAAGGCTCCGCATATGGAGCGCCATCCATCGTAATTTCCTTCCTGCAACTTCTCGATGTTGAAAGATGAAGCCATTACAAAACTCCAGTCTCTTATTGTTTTAATGCAAAACCTTTGTCAGAGAAATAAAAGGCAGCGGAAATCCGAATATTTATAAAACACACAATTCGTATATATTTGTCAAACTTTTGCAATCGACTAACTGGAAAAACAAAATTTTCCAAAGTCAAACTGAATTCATTATTTTGTGTTCAATAAAATCAAGTAGTTTTTCAACTACAAAATATTAACAAGTAGATTTCATTATATAATTCCAACCCTTATTTAAGAATAAATGGAGTTTCATAAAATCGTGTGTTATTTTTTACAAAGTTTTTGCTGTTACCCAGCAACGTGCCAACGCTTATTTGTTTTATTTTTTCGTTTGCTGTATTTCACTCTTGAATCAATATTTGATTTGAAGTGGGATAAAAAATAAATAAATAATTGAACATATCAGCGACAACGGCAATTTCAGTAAAAAATTAAAAAAAAACCGTTTTGGAGTTTAGAAAAATAAAATACATCAAATGGCAAAATTTTTCTTGTCTTTTTGTTTTTACTTTCCACTTACACCACTTATTTTTATTTTTCTTCTCTATGGTTTTGATTTTACTGGTTTGTCTGAACTTATTTAACAGTGCAATTTAGTGTCATGGGAAAACTGAAAATTGATATTTTGAGAAAACTTGTCGCGGCTCTGAAACAAAAACCCCAGCTTTTAATTTAATAATAACCTAATTTCAATGTTTACTTCTTTTAGTTTAGCCCAAACCGTTTTCAATAATTTAAAATTTTATTTAATGTTACCAATAAATGAAAAGTAAACTTCCAGTGATTCTGGAAGCTTATATTTCTTATGGTTTTGATAGAAAAGAGTTCTTCGAATTTGTAGCGAAACTTTAATTTAAATGTAGCACTTATATACTTACTGAGAAATAAAAAGTCCAAAATCCACATATTCCAAAAGAAAAGCTATTGGAATTTGGCGATCTTGAAATCCCAAAAGTACATTTGCTATGCTAACTTATTTTACAAGTTTCTTATCCGAGCATAACGAGATGAAATTGTGCTTAAATTAAACGTACTATCAGCCCAAGAGAATCCTACGTTAAATCGTGTAATGACTGAGTTATTCAGTACTTTTGCTGAAGGTACATTTTCGTCGGATCACAAAGTCGCAATTCGCATGAAATTTGGATTATTTACTCTCTGAACAATCAAGCCGGCCCTGGCCGTACTTCATACACACATGCCAACATATGTATACAAATATATAAACCTCAGTTTGCATTGTCGAGAGTTGCAGCAATTTATACACTCAACTCTTTTGCATTTTTTGATATTTATCACACAGACACCGAGCAGAATGAAAGTCGTGGAGGAAACGAGCTAAAGAAGGAACGTGTAAACTGCATCCAATTCATATCGCAGATTTACCAGATATCCGTGCAATATTGTCGTTTTGACACTCACTCCCCTGTGATTCACCCATCTGCCCGCCTCTTTCGTGCAGGATACACAGACACTTTGTGGCACTTAAAAATGTAACGCAACAATAAAATAGTTTTTGCTGCGTTCGTTCCACTTCTTTTTGGTTTCTGCCGGAATAATTTGCACAATTCTCGTTTTGATTGTTCGTTCGTTCGTTCGTTCACTTGCTCGCTCGCTCGTTCATTTGTTTTAATTGTTTGTTACAAATTGCGGAGTACCGTGTAATTTCTTAATTACCAAAGCTATTATACGAAAAACAATCACGTTATTCAATAATTAAAACATAATGACTATGCAACACGTAGTCCTTGTTCTGCCCCCCACCATTATCCACCACTATCATAGCAGCCGGCATTTCAACACCACCTTTCCATTCCAATGCCCACCGCATTCACATCTATCCTCTGTTCATCCTCGCAATTCCGACGAATTCTTAGTCTTTCTTTTATTCTGGTTTTTCCACGTACGTGCGATAGATTGTACGAGGGTACTTTAGTAAATATCTGCACAAAGCTTGTTAATGAGAAGGCGGTTGCTGCAGAAAAAGCAAACTGCCAATGAAACTATTTGATCAGACCAATCATTCGCAGAAACAAAAACTAAAGTACGCGCCTGGTTGATTGTAGCGAGCGATTGTGTCTAACTTTGGTTACAAGAAGACATATAGACAGATTGGCAGAAATATTTAGAAAGCAATTCTAAAAAGATAAGAAGTTGTTATAAAATTATCTGCATCAAATTGGCCAGAATGATATAAAGTACCACGAGAAATCTGAATAATATCCGATGCAGTGTGGGACTACTAGAGCGGTGACATTCAATCAGTGAATAAAAACATGGATCTATGTGATTTAATTTCACTTTAGATTTTAGATGAACAAGTGTATTTGTCATTTGACCAAAATCGGTTAAAATAGGTTGTTTCTTGTGGGGGAATTTGGGGTATTTGTTTTAAGGTTATATCAAAACATAGACCGATGTAATACACTCTCACTTCGGATGAATATAGTTGAAATATAATGTTTTGTTCCAGAGGAAAAATATTGAAATAGAGAAGGACATTTATCTATGGGAGTTATATAAAAAGCTGAACCGAATTGCTTCAAAATTAATAGCGTCTGTCCTTGAAAAGGTCCTGCCATGTTCTATGACGGTCGGACAAAATTTCTACGTTAATTACAAGAATATATGACAGCCAGACGGACATGGCTAAAGAAAGCCAGCAAATTATTTTGAGTCGATCTGTAGAAAAGATTAGATTCAAATTATGCCAAAAAGGACCCACACAAGAAACCCACACAATATGTAATCGTATGCGCAATATACTAATATCTACCTTTGAACCCATCTCGTGCTATGCTGTTGTGTAATGTAGGGATATATTTCCCTAGATTTTAGTCAAATTATTATGTGACCCTCGTAGGTTGGTTTATATGTAAGGCAGTGTTATGCGATGTATTCGTATTCAATTTTATTCTCACGTTTGGCCATTTCCACAATTTGTTGCACACGTTGTTAGAAATAATAGAAATACAAACATGTTCATAATACTCATTTCAATGTTACCAATACAATCATTTTTCGCATAGACAAAGACACTAGATACTCCTCAAAGTAGACAGTGTCTGATGGACTTATTATGGAACAAGCCATCGAATGATCTTGGTAACTCTGTCTGAATAAGCAGTAAATTTTTTGTGCTCCGTGCTTTTTCCTAAATAATTTGATTATTTTGTGTTTCAAGTGGATATTTTTTCACAGCTAGTGGACTAATTTGAAGATAAGTGATTGCTCTATTGATGTAATAATTGTGATACTACTTTTGTTACATTTTTAGTGCTTTAAACGAGTAATTTTTGGTTAAGAATTTTTCTTCACCAAACAACAACAATTATTGCTGCCCCATAACCATAAATTTTATTATTGTGATGAACGTGATTAACACTGAGTTTTGTCTTTGTTTTAACATTATTTTCGTTTTTTGTTTGTCTATTCTGACAGTGTTGCTACTGAATCGATTTTTCGAATTTGTTAGTGATTTTTTTCACGCGCGTACTTTTTATTGGTATCTCTCTACAGTAAAGGGTGAAATTATTACTTACCTTATACTAATAATTTGTGTTTGTTTTAAAAGATGTCTTGTTCGTCCGAAAATTGTAAAATTGTCTCTGATATAGAGATCACAATTGAGTGTTGGCTTTGCACTGGTCAGTGGCATGCTAAGTGTGCCGGAATTAGTGCATGGATTGCGGATGCTCTATACGGAGACAACAATGGTCTTAGGTGGTGCTGCACTAAATGTAGGAAAGTTAGTGTAAGCTTCTATAACTTTTTTAAGGGCTCTATGACTGAGGTTACCGAGATGTCTAGGGATCTTTGGACGATTTATACGCGGTTTTCTAAATTCGGTGATATTTTTGACAAATGTCCTGAATTAGATAACTTTGCGAAATCACCGGTTGTTTCGGGACAGAAACGCAAAATCAGTGACGCCGAGGATTGAGCATTTGGATGTTGTTGAACCTGCGGCTCAAACTGTTGATGGGTTGGGATTTTCGAATTATTGATCTCATTCGATATCTCTCCCAGAGGACAATTACCATCCTACCTTAGGTTTATCGATCTTGTACTCCAATGAATCTCATTCTTCTTGATTGGAATTCTCTCTGTAGTTGTAGCCACTATACGGATATTGACGATGTTGTGATAAATTTTATCAAATTCTTAGGGACTTCCTGTCACAATCTGTACCGAAAATTCGAGTTGGACAATCTGAAAGACTACCTTGGTTTTCTCATCAATTGTCCAGAATGAAGAATTCGAAAAGTAGGCTTTTTAAGAAATTTAAGAAATCTGGATTGAATTCCGATTATGTGAGATACTCTATTGCTGGGTCGAGATAAAACTTCGAATCTCAGAGATGTTATAGACTATACTTGGAAAAGGTGAAGAATGATTTTCTAAATAACCCTAGAGCTTTTTTACGATTTTGTTAATTTGAGACGTAAATCCACATATAAACCAACTAGGATTAGAATTGATGGCTTGGAATATAGTGAGGACCAGGGTGATTGTTTTGCGACCACATATTCTAATAGATCTTATCGATCCGACAGCACTTAACCCTATGATATTCCTGCTTTTAATCAATTAGAAATACCAATTATTGACTTGCCCTTGGTATTGTCAAGTTTAAATGATCTAGAATAAACAAATAGTGTTGGCCCCGATGGGGTGCCAAGTATAATTTTAAAATTCTTTGCTAGTGGTTTAGTTATTCCTCTGACGTTATTATTTAATACTTCGTTGAGATTTAGATATTTCCCTTCTGTAATTGATCCCCTACATAAATCTGGCAGTCTAATTGACGTTTCGAATTATAGAGGGATAGCTAAATTAAGTGCTATCTCCCTAAGCTTTTTGAGAAACTAGTAACTAGGGTTGTATCTCACAGCGTTTCTTCTATTTTGAGTCCCAGCCAACGTGGGTTTCGTAAGGGCTTATCGACCACGACGAATTTGACTCAGTTTACCTCTCACGTTATTGATGAGTTTGTTCTGGGTAATCAGACTGACGTCATTTACACGGATTTTAGCAAGGCATTTGATAAAGTCGATCATGAGCTTTTGTTATATAAATTAGATAGAATTCGTTTTAGCTGTAATTTTTTGAAATGGATATCTTCTTATCTGAATAATCGTTCGCAGATAGTCTGGTTTCATCGGGAGTTCCCCAAGGTAGTCATGTTGGGCCTATACTATTTATACACTCCACGAGAGTATTATGTCTTTGTGCATTTGTTTGTAACACCCAAAAGGAAGCGAGATTGATCCACTGTTAATTATACTGATCGACTTTGAATCTCTTTTTGAATCGATTTAGCAATGTCCGTCTGTCTGTCTGTCCATCTATTCTTGTAATCACGATACAGGTCGTAAATCTAGGATTTTGATGTATGCGGATGATGTGAAAATATTTTTTTCCTATAAACATTCTTTATTTGCAGGACGACTTAGATAATTTTGGATATTGGTGTGACATTAACTGAATGGAACTTAATTTGCGGAAATACAAGCATATGCGTTGAGTTAGAGGCAGTTGATTCTTTTGCAGATCTTGGTATTCTGATGGATTCGAAACTTGATTTCAACAATCATGGTTAACAAGGCGTATGGTGTTCTTGGCTTTATTAAACGTTGGACTAAAGAATTTTCTGATCCCTATGTGACGAAACAGTTATTTACTGCGCTTGTTAGGTCTACTTTGGAATATAGTTCTGTAGTATGGCATCTATATTGACAGAATTGAGTCAATTCAGAAGAAATTTTTATTGTTTCCATTGAGACACTTACATTGGAATAGTGATTTTGTTATTCCCCCAATACTAGTAGATTGACTTGATCTCCTTAAAAAGTCGACGAATTATGCTGAACATCATCTGAATATCTTACTTCTAGGATTAAGTTTAACGTGTCATTTAGACCAACTTGATATTATCAGTTTCTTCATATTGATTTTCGGCGTACGAATTATGCTTCTGCGCAGCCCATTCGTAGAATGTGTGTTGATTTCAATTCATTGTACCACATCATAGATTTCAGTGTCGGAATCGATACAATAAAGTCAAGGATTATCTCGTACTTGAATGTTTAGTGTTGGTTTAGTATTGTTAAATGTAATGTATTGCATCGATGTCAAATTTTAGCATTGATCTTTAGTTCAGTTTGTTTTTGTTAGATTTTGGCCGGCTGAAGATATTTAATCTGTAGCCGGTATTCCACTCTCTAATGCTTGTCCGCCACAGTTCGGACTGTGGTGTGTACGTTGTCCATACGTTATGGGGACGAGGCCCTCTCGGTCGGAAGGGGCGGGATTGAGAGGCGTTGGGACCGTTCGAATGCTGTGTTTGTCGCAACAATTATTGTATGAATTAACGCCACGTTACTGAACAGATCGCCGCAACAAATCATCTGTAGTGTATCCAGATAATTATGGAATTCGTCTTTAGTATCATTAAACTAAAATATGCATCAATCATCTGATTGGGGAAAATAATGAGTAAGTATTGAAAAAAGTACGAAGCTGTCGGTAAATTTAGTGTACTTTATATTTTATCTTTTATATTGTGTCACATTATTTGCTGGGAAAAGTATTTTGGCTACGATTTTACCTCCTTCATTTGAAATTGAACAAAGTTGTTGAAAGAGGTCGAACTCATTGCTCATTCAGCAATCAAATTCCCGCTGAATACGCATATTAAAGAACTTTTAATTGATAGCTCGGAATTAATATACGATGTCTCACATAAAGTCTTTTGAATAATTTCAATTAAGTACTACCAAGAGTTTCGAGTTGCAGAACGACGAATCTGCAAAATTATATTCAAAACACTTGTTTGCAAGTGTCAATGGCAAAATAGCCTTAGAAATGACGACCTTCTGCATTATATTCCCCGTCGATTTTTCCAGTTCACCGTATGAAAAATCAAACATGAAACATTGTTCAAAATCCACATAAGCGAAAGTACAGACACTTCCATTGGCGTAATCTGAATTTGATATCCATGATCGTCTCATTAAATTGAATATCTATGCCAGCAAACGTTAATCGATACAATAATCACTGAGAACAAAATTTTTCTCATTCCAGGTTTGCTTAAACATTAGAAATTGCTTTTCAAAAATGCACACGATGATCACAAACAAACTAATTGGAATATGGACAGGTAATTTTTTGTCGGGTCAGCTAGTAGCTTAATAAATACTAGTCAATTCAATTTTGTAATTGAAATATGTGTACATGTAAATTACGCAAATTATCTTGAAAACAATCACTGTATTGAAAACCCGGTGAAAAAATAAATCGGGTCTGAGCCTTACACACAACAATACGTCTGTAACAACCGTTCAAACATAGGTCATGATCGCACAAATACAAAAAGGCAAATAACACATAATCCTAACATGGGAACAAACGGTCGCACATCTAACAAATACTTCTGCCTACAAAGTTGTCTACTTGCCCTTCATCAATGAATTTAACCTGGGGTTGTCATAGGCGGCTTGTCCTTTATTTTGAATGACTTTAAAGTTAATTTTAAATTAAGGCAAAGAATCATTTTTCACTACTTTTCATCAGGCTTGCCAGATGCATTTTTTCCTTATCCCCAAAATTGTTATGAAAAATCCTCAATTATCCCTAAAGTATAAAGAAGTTGTTTTATATTTCCCTTGAAACTTTTTGGTGTGTGTTATTTTATTATTTTATTTTGGAATCGTTGGAAATATACCTAGAATACAAATTAAGAACAAATATTTTCGTGTAAAAATTAAAATAACAGTATGTATATCGTGATGTGTCGCATAATATATTGTTGGATGAAAGCGTATGTCAGCGAGCATCATTCATTTAATATCAATTTTTATTGCGTATTCAGTTAAAATCAAATACTAAATATTTTTCAAGTACTTCGATTATCACCACAAAACCCCGGAAATATTTTATGAAATCACAAAAAATCCCCTGTCCCAAATTAAAATTTTTTGTCCATTTGACCAGCATAAAATCCCCATTTCTATATTAGAAATCCGCTGCTACCGGCAGTAGTACAGTGGACCTTCTGGTGGCTAATACGGCACTTTTAGGTACAATTGATAACTGGAAACATAACAAAATATTTGATTAATATGAACTAATAAATGTTAAATTAAATTAGTATTTACTTAATTAATGGTATTTTTAATGGATATTATGAAGTATTAATAACGCTGTCCAAGAGATTAAGACTTTTTGATTCGAACAGAAAATCAACCCTATAATTCTGAAAGGGTATGTTGACCATTTTTGCAGAATAAACTTATGGTTAGGTTAGGTTAGGTTGAGAGGTAGTGTATACAACATCATGTGTATACGCAACCAAGCGAGTTCACTCGGAGACTATTTGTCCATTGTGTTACCCTTGATAGATGATTAAGGAAGAGATGTGTTAGTGAATAGAGGAGGAGGATTATAGTGAGAGAAGAGAAGTTGATAGTATGGAAAGTCCGAAGGGTTCGTTTGTCAGTCGTTATTAGATTGCCTGTTGTTTCTACTGGAGAACCAGCTGGCCTTGTCTATGAATTTATATAGGTGGTTCAGAGGAACATTTGCTATTTCTGCCAGACTGTTAAAGAACCTGCTTCCAAGATAATGTAGCCTGAGCTCCTGCAGTCCGTGGCATGAGCATAGCAGATGCTCCACCGACTCCTCTTCTTCTTCGTCGAGGCAGCTTCTGCAGTAGTCCATATGAGGGATTCCCATACGCTCTGCCATACGGCCTATTGCGCAGTGCCCTGTAAGGACTCCCATGAGGATGCTTGTGTTTCTTTTGCCGAGTGTCAGTAGTTCCTTTGTTCTACTAGGGTTGATTATCGGCCATAAGTTACGTGTTATTCTGCAGTTATGACCGGAGTCCCATCGCAACTTTGTTTCTCGGTCTGCTATTTCGTCTATTTGGTTGAGTATTTCGATGAAAGGCGTGCGTATGTTCGTATTACATGGAACTTCAGTCTCTTTGGAGCCTTTCCGTGCACATTCGTCTGCCATTTCGTTTCCAGGTACATCCGTATGACCCGGTACCCATACAAGTGTGACGTCATGCATTTGGAGTCGGTCCAGAGACTCTAAGCAGTCATGTACGCATCTTGATTTAACAGTCTTGGAGTTTAAGGCTTTAAGGGCTGCCATACTGTCGACGTAAATTCTGAATTTTGACGGATCGAAGTCCCGTTCCAGAATATTTTTCGCGGCTATGTTGATGGCATATACTTCTGCCTGAAAGACTGTGCAAGTAGTTGGTAGTCGGACGGATATTTTAAGGTTTAAAGGTTCAGAAAAGACTCCCGATCCCGTACCTGTCTCCATTTTCGAGCCATCAGTGAAGATTGAGTTTTCCTCGTCGGTCATGACCGTGTTGGATGCCCATTCTTCTCTGGTGGGTATTTCCAGTTTGAAGTTCTTATGTAGGTGCATACTGGGCTTGAGAAAATCTGAATTTTTATCTAGCCTCCCGTATGATTCCGTAGCTCCTAAAATAGAGCTGTGCCCAAGCGTATCGTTTTTCAGCATACCGAGTTCTCTGATACGCAATGCTACCCTTGCTGCGCATCTCCTTACGAAAATGTCCATGGGTTGTATATTGAGTATAGTTTCTAGTCCGGCTTGAGGAGCTGATCTCATTGTCCCAGCAATGCCCAAGCATGCCAACCTCTGTACTTTGTTGAGATTTGCTAGGAGTGATTTTCTTTTTACGGCGCTCCACCAGACCAGTGCCCCGTATGTGAGTATTGGCCTTACTATTGCCGTGTACAGCCAGTGTATCATCTTTGGTTGTAGTCCCCATCTTTTTCCGAACATCTTTTTGCAGGTATAAAAGGCGCAGAGTGCTTTCCTTCCTCTCTCTTCTGTGTTTCCTTTCCAAGAAAGTTTCGAGTTCAGGATTATGCCAAGGTATTTTGCTGCCTTTGATAGATGCAGTATCTCCCCATCTAATTTGGGGAGGTCGAAGTCCGGAATTTTATATTTTCTTGTAAACAGAACTAACTCTGTTTTCCTTGGGTTTACTCCTAACCCATTTCTTGTCGCCCATCTTAAGAGCTTCCTTAATGATCTTTCCATGACCTCACTAATCGTTGGTAAGAATTTGCCTCGGACCAGCAGTACTAAGTCGTCGGCGTATGCCGTCACCTTAATTCCGTCTCTGTTGAGGTCAAGTAGGATTTCATTTATCACCAGGTTCCAGAGCATCGGCGAGATCACACCTCCTTGCGGCGTGCCTCTTGTAACACGTTTTCTCACAACTTCCTCGCCCAATTTCGAGTTAATAATCCTGCTTTCCAGCATGCTGCCCGTCCATTGGGTTATGCCTTGGTTCATTTCCAGGCGTCCGAGAGCGGATGTGATCGATGTTATTTTGACGTTATTGAAGGCGCCTTCTACGTCTAGAAAAGCTGCCATCGTATAGTCTTTGTACAGCAAGGAGCTCTCAATATAGCCTACCACTTCATGTAATGCCGTTTCCACTGACCTTCCTTTAAGGTATGCGTGTTGTGCCTTGCTGAAGTTGTCTGGATTTAGTTTCTCCCTGACATGTAAGTCCATCAGTCTTTCCATGGTTTTTAGTAAAAACGATGATAGACTGATGGGTCTATAGTCTTTTGTCGTGTTGTGGTTTATTTTTCCCGCCTTGGGGATAAAGACCACCCTGACTTCTCTCCATGCCCTTGGTATGTAGGACCATCTTAGGCTTGCGGAGAAAATTAATCGTAGCCATGGTCCAGGGAGACCTGCAGTTGTGCTGGTATAATTTCATCTGGTCCTGCTGACTTGTATGGCCTGAAGGATTGTATAGCCCACATTATTTTTTCGTCATCAACTATTGTGTTGATGAACTCGTCCGTGCAAACGGAGGGAGGGGCTTCTGCTTCGTCAATGCTGTCGTCATCGTCTTGGCATCCTGGGAAGTGTGTTTCCATAAGGAGTTCTACCGTTTCTGCACTGCTTTCTGTGAACAGTCAATCCGGTTTCATCAGGAATCCTGGAGTGCTGGGCTCCTTGGAGAGCGCTTTGCGAAATCTGGCGACCTCACTAGTGCTTTCCAATTCCTCGCAGAAATTTGTCCAGGATTTCCATTTTGCTTTTTTGATCTGTTTTTTGAAGTCATTGAAGACCTCTTTATAGTCGTTCCAGCCTTCTGGAGTTTTCTCCCTTTTTGCTCTGTTAAAGAGCCTCCTACTTTCCTTCCTGAGTGCCCTGATCTCTGGTGTCCACCAGGTTTGGTTGATTTTCCGAGGGGGGCGTCGTTCCTGGCAGGATTTTTTGAAGGATTCTGAAATGGAAGATGTCAGCTGATTAACTGCACACTCCAGTTCATGCACGTCACTAATCTCTCTGTCCGGAGGAGGCAGTGACTGCATAAGATTACTGAAGAGGTTCCAGTTGGTCTTTTTGGGATTTCTGTAATTATATCGTGCTCTATATTGAAAAGTATTCTAAAATGGTCGGAGAAGGAACATTCTGTAGATACCATCCAATTTGAGACTCTAATCGTTTCACTATTTGATACTAAAGTTATATCTATAACCTGTTCCCTAGTTCTATTATAGAACGTCGGCCTGTTGCCCTTGTTACATATAATTAGATCCGTGGAAATAATATAATCAAAAAGTGACTCACCTCTTTTGTTGATGTCAGTGCTACCCCAAAGGGTGTGGTGCGCGTTCGCATCGCCACCGAGTACCAGATCGTGCCCCTTTCTTCTGCACCAATCTACCAGGGCCTGGACCTTGTTTGACGGGGGGTTGTCCACTTCATAGGGTTTCCATGGCGTTCCATGGCCACCACTGTTAAGTCGCCATCGCTGTAGTGAGATAAGAAGGTTAGATTCAAGTCTTTCTTGGCTACAATACAGCTACGGATTTTACCTTCGTTATGTGGGGATATGAGCTTATGGTTTCGTGACCTCAGTCCACGTACTCTGTTCCCTGTAATCCAGGGTTCTTGCACCAGAGCTACGTCCGTACCCTCCTTCCCCATGTGTCGCAGCAGTTCGTCCGATGCTGCTTCGGAGTGGTGCAGATTAATTTGCACCAGCTTCATGCCTCTCCTGACGTCGGGCATTGGTTTCGTCTTCGGGGATAGTGATCTTCAGTCGGTTGAGACCGTACCTGATGACCCCATCCGAGAGACGAAGAAGACGGAGAGATTCCGATCCTATCCGGATCCATAGATCTTTTCCGTCTCCTTTGTCCCTCGCGCGTCCCCTGATGATCTTCCAGTCATCAGTGCCTAGCGGCTTGTTCTGCCTTTTTACCAGTGTAAGTATGGCTTCGTCCTCCAGGATTGGAGGAGGAACCCATACCTTCACTGTCGTCCAACAGGGGATCTGGTCAATAGGTACGATCTCTAACCGCATATCAGGCCATAGGGAATCAAGATCGCCAACTGCAGCAGTAAGGAAGTCTAATGCTTTCTTATTTCCACAGCAGACGATCTTCACACCCTTCTGCCACCCGGCTCTGTCGAATTCGGTGAAGGAGTCGTCTTCGCTGGTTTTGAGGGCTTCAAGCAGAGATCGGAGTATCTGCTCCTCAAACTTATACTCCAGCTGAAAAAGATGTTATAAACAAATTTTAATTGCCTGGACTAAATTGTGGAATTTTATGAGGTTAATTTTTTTTTTGGGGAAAATCTTAACCCTTTTTTCGAAAAATCAAAAAAAAAATACTTTAAAAGGATATTTAAGGACAAAAAATTGTTGGAAAATTTCAGTTATAATTAGAGCTCTTACACGCCAACTTATACAAACAAATTACTAGGGATAAAATCCATTCATTGTTTTTGGAAGATCGATCCATTTCAACAAAAAATGAGGTATTTTCGCGATCTGTCCAACGAATCCTGCTGATCTTTTGCATATTTGTAGTCAGTCGCGCAATATTGGTGCAAAAATCCAAAATTCGAGGTTGCAATTGCACTTATTTTAACTTTCTCTATCTGAGTTTCTGAAAAAACTCTGTCACAATTATTCCTTATTTAGTCTGCAATCATATTTGGTATTCTCTATATGATAAAAAGATACGCGAATTTTTCTAAAGACACTTTTCACAAATATCAAATTAAATTACTTACATATCAAATTACTTACAAATTTTCATTATTATCTGAAATTTGAATAACTGAATTGGCAAAATTGGACGACAATTAATGGACGGGCCCAAACTTAATTGTCGAGGACTACTCAGTAACACAAATATAAGTGGGCGATGTCATCAATGTTATTTAGATGTTATCAGCTCACTCTATATAAAGGGTGATTTTTTAGCTATTTTCTTTTTGACAACACTTCAAACAGCGGACGCACGTTTCGTGTTTTGTTTCACTGTCAAACATCTTCCGTTTGGTCTATAATTTAACCATGAATCGTCTTACAAACGAACAACGCTTGCAAATTATTGAATTTTATTTTCAAAATGCGTGCTCTGTAAAGAAAGTTCATCGCGCGCTTCCATTTTATGGTCAGTTTAATCGACCCACTGAAGCGGCTATTCGGGCTATTGTGACTAAATTTCGCACCAAATTTACATTGTTGGACATTAAACCACCAACACGCTTACGCAGAGTGCGAACTGAAGAAAATATTGCAGCTGTAGCGGCCAGTGTTAATGATGACCATCAATTATCGATTCGTCGCCGTTCGCAGCAATTGGGCCTCTGTTACTCAAAAACGTGGAAATGCCAAAATTGGACTAAGCGGATTGACCATTTGAGGCGCAGGTCAACATTTGCATGAAATAATCTTCAAACATTAAATGATATGGACCGTACTATCGATTCAAATAAAGATTTCATGCACTTTTCTGAATTTTATGTGTGTTTTCGCCCTTTAGAAATGCTTTTTATTTTTTCTTGGTGCCGTATACTTAATATAAAAATAAATGCTGTAAACACTCATACGCCACCACGTCAATCAGTGTCGGCCGATTCACAAAACCAAATGAATGAAACAGGTATAACAATTAATTTTTAATTCGCCCATTTTAACTTCAGCCGCATGGTCACATCACTTCTATCACTCTTTTCCATTTTTTCACGCCTGTTTTTCTTTACCTGCTGTCGTTTGATAGATGTTCCATGTTTATCTCTTTTTGCCCCATTTTAACTCCTATAAAATTTCAATAAAAGACGGAAGATTTCATAAATATTCTTCAAAACTCTATATATAAGGGAACATTTTCAGTGCTTGTTAGGGAAAAATTTTCTCTCTGGACGGATTTCGCCCATTTTCAATTCCCACCGGCCAGTTCCTTTGGAAGTCAGCGTGCTTTCAACAGGAAGGACAGGCGTACATGGCTAGATCGTTATAGAACTTGACGACGCCCAATAATATATATTCTTTAAGCGGCCTTCGATGAATATTTCAAGGTGTTGCTAACGGAGTGAGAAAATGAATATAAAGTGGATGGTATAAAAATTAACTTTTGAGTATTCATATTGAAGAATATCCATTATATGAAAACGACGTATTGAATTCATAGATGACGATTCGATTTTCCATAACAGGCGGATCAGTAAATGGGAATCCTTTGCGTTTTTTCTAACCATCTGATTTTGAATTTATGTGAATCCTCTTGATTTGATATTTTATAATGTAGCAACCCCAGACACAATATTTCAATTAAACCCCATATAACTTCAATACGGATGCCAGGCTATCAACACCTTATTCCAATTCTAAATGTTCGTGTATTCCTCTGGCAAGAACGCCGTAACAGTATTTTGAACAAATACTGTACAAAACTACGTCCATCCCTGCCAAGACAAGTATTTATTTGAGGGTACGAACAGGTAGTCATTGCTGCATTGGTCGTGCTCTTGGAGTACTAATTAAGGCAAAAACGATTTTAGAATACAAATGGAACATTATCGGAAAGTTCATGTGCCATTCCCTCATTGCTTCTAATCACTACTTTCAGTGAATTTAATGAAGTCAGGTCGGACAGACACACGGCCGTACAAGAGTACGTCCACTGAAACTAACTGCGTAGCAAGTTCGCTTGGAATATCAAGAAAAGAAATTATTAATTACTATCTCGCTTATGAAAATATGGAAACTAATCGAAATTACCAACCAAAGCATTGTTTTGCAATTAAATTCTGAATTGAGAGTATCTATCACCCAAAAGATAGTCAATGCTGTAAACGAAGAATGACTTGGCATTTCTGAGATTACTTTTAACCCATTCCAACAACAGGAGGGGAGACATAGACTCATGCAGAATAGCGAAGATGGTCTGGCCAAATTATGATACAAAGAGAGATCAAAATGCATTAGTGATCTCCTGAATGGCAAAGCTTGGGGGAGTAAAAGTCCGTGGTGTCACAGTGGACCTATCCTGGTCTAAGTGAGTGCTTACCTTCTGACTGCCATCACAAAAAAATGTGAAATCTTAGACAAATATTTCTATACCCTCACTATACAGAGGAGGTGGCTATATATCATTTGGGACAGAAAAAAGTGTAACGCATTGAATGAGTGACTTCAGACCCGATGTATGTTTCGACAAAAAGCGTTTCACGACTTTTCAAGATGTTTGAGCCATTTCCGTCCGTCTGGCTGGTGTACACGATAACTCTCGAAAAGAGTTAAGGAATCAATTCAAACTTTGAATATGATAATATTTTTCAAACTTTGTTTGCTTTCAAACAAAAGTTGAAATCGTGAAATTCGTTGTATACATTCATTTGACTATATAGACGCGAAACATAAAGACATTTTTCGAAATTTGTACTTTTAAATAGAAAATGGTACGGACATTTGGGCTGTAGCTGGAATCAAGAAATGGGAAAATCGGCCCTGAAGCAAATTGTTTCTACCTGCATATGCATTTAAGGCATATTTTTGAAAATTGCTGCCTCATGCTCTCTTTTTGATTACTTTTGAAGTTTTGTATTTATATAGTAGAATACTATTAATATTTTAATAACGAAGCATTACTATTTATATAAAACAGTGCGCATAAGTATGCCTTATAGAAATTGTAAACAAATATGGTCATGTAATACTGTGGAATGCACTCCGTGGTGGAGGGTATATAAGATTCGAACTTAACGCCTTTTTACTTATTTACAAATAATTGTTATTAATCGAACAAAAATGTGGAAGTCAATTGTAAAACAAGTAAGGAAAGGCTGACTATATGATACTCTCCACTTTCTATCCGAATACAATACAATTCAGTGAAAAAGTGAAAACGGGAAGGATCTTTGTATGTTTCCTAATCATTGGTATGACCTGATCCAATTTCTTAAATCGAGAAGAATATTTGAATCGGGGCTATATCCAAACATGGAACGAAGTGACCCAAATTCACAATAGAATCTTCCAGTTCAAGTATAACGTGTTATGCTCAATTTGAAGAAATTCGATGAAAATCCTTTGTTTCTGATGAGAAAAAAGTTAAGCCGGAAGCGAAATTTTTATGGGAGCTATATATAAATCTGAACCGATCTAACACATTTGTGATTCTAAGTCGATCAGTATAATTAACAATGGGTCGATCTCGCTTCCTTTTGTGTGTTACAAACAAATGCACAAAGACATAATACTCTCGTGGAGTGTATAAAAACCGGCTAGCTCACATAGCATATTTTTTAGAAAATCGGGAAATGCAGTTTTTTTGCCATATAGAAAAATCCAATCTAATCCAAATCTAATATTATAAAAAAACTGTTGTTTTCGTTAGCCATGACTAACGTAAAATCTCAGTCTTTCTATGTGACTGTGACAGTTGTCTATATTAAGTTATATTCTCTTTTATTCCACGCGCACAGTGATATTTTGTAGTCAAAAATACATTTTCGACAATTAATTAGAAGTTTTACTAAGAAATTTGCATAGAAATTTACAGAAATTTACGCAAATTTACATAGTTTTAATAAAAAGTAATATTTTATCTTAGAATAAATACAGTGAAGTCACTTAATTATTGTAAAACGAAAACTGATGAAAATCAACTCAGTAGTTTATGCATGTACGATATTTTGCACTGATAACATTCAAATGTAATTTGTATTGAAAATAGGATCTTCTTTTCAATTGTTTGGATTGCATGTGTAGTTTAATAGATATGAGCGAATACAGGGTTTTCCAATAAGGACTTGACAATTTTTGTTTAAATAAAACGCAAACCTTTTGAGATATTTCCAAATCTTTATGATCGATCATATGGCTTCGTTCATATGGCCACCGCGAGGCCGTCGGCAGCGGTCGATTCGGTGGTCCATATTTTCGATGAATCGGTCACACATTTCGGCCATAACGGCCCCTATTTCGCGTTCAATGTTGACTATGATTTCTTCTAACGTCGTCGGCTTGTTGGCATAACCAATGAGTTTCGTCACCCAATTGTTTGATTAATCGAATAATTTCAAAGGCGGAAATTTTCGATACTCCAGTATTGAACTATTGGGATCACTTCTTTATAAATTCTTATCACTCCTATAGTATTGAACGTACAGATTTTTAGCAAATCAGATGTCGCAGGAAGCAAATATAAACATCAAACAATAAATGGTTGTCCTTTATACAAAATAATTATCCAAGCCAAATTTCGTCCATATTTGAGACACGTAATTTCCAATCCAATATTGGGTTTAGCCCAATTGGTCGAAATTCCAGTCCAGTTGTAGTGTGTGTTACGACTAACATATGTGCAATCCATTCATACTATTCTGGAATTTATTTCCATTGTGCATGGAGCTCCAGCTACTTCCTAACGGATCGTTGGAACCACAGTGTAACGTCGACATAACTCACCATATAGTGACAACTTATTTTCTACATCTAATAGACATTGGGATAGACATTTTCTATCCCAATCCACTCGGTACTTAACAATGCACATCATTAAATTTTTATTAATATTCTGCAACAAAAAATCAACTGAAAATGCCATCGTCACAGACAATCGTTCCCTCGGCGTGTCTGTTGGAAAAGTCCTTGACACACAAACATTTGCAGGCGAAGCGAAGACAAAAGTAGACGCTCTGCTCTTATTGAATCTTAAAGTATCATAATCAGTGTTACAAGCGACGATAAGTCACAGAGCTCGTACTCGTAAAGTGGACAAACGGCGAGCGATGATTTATCGACAAGACCCTAATCTATATAGAAATCAAGTACAAACATCCTCATGGCCGTAACCAGGAATGGTGACCGCATCCTCGTCAATTGTTAATAAGTTTGTTACTGAATGAGCAACTGAAGCTATGAAAGTAGATATATTTCGCCAGCCGAACACTGAATGGCAGTTACAGACAATCGCCTCCGTCCACCGCAGTAGTCGCTGTCAAGATGTCCAATCATAAAGAATGACTTGATAAATTTATTGTTGGACAAGATTGACTTTTATTCTTATCCAAACGTATAGGAAACCGTGCATTATCTCTACTTTATCGTCATCGGCATTATCAACAGCAGTCAGCAGCATCTACATCATGACCATCGCCATCACCATCATTGCCATCATCGCCAACATTATCATCCGGGCATCATCATCCACAATGGCCGGGATATAATAAAAGTTTAAAAGTGTGTTTGTTGCCCGAATGTATTTTATTGTTTGTCAATGTCATAAATTTCAATTGAAACGTATTGCAAAAGCAGAAAGAAAAAAACGAAGTGGGAAAGAAGAGCGACAAAGAATGAAATGAAAATCGTTTATTATTATTGTTGGCAATATTATGATGACAATATGTATCAAATAAATACATACATACACACGCATATGAAAAGCACACCCCCCCCCCCCACCCACACACACTCCACAACAAAAATCATCACATTATTTAAAACGCAAGCTTTTACTTAAGTGTTTTGCGTTGAGTTCCGTTTTGAGGTTCAGCTTTCAGGGCTAGTGTCGAATTTTTGTTAACTTTTTCAAGTTAAAATATTTGTCAATTTTTAATCTTTTTTGAAGTTATTGAATAAAAATTAATATTAAAACCTTCTTATGCTATAATTTTTAATTTAATATTAATTGTCGGTTTTTTCATTTTATTTGTCCCGTATAGAACGCCAAACCGGTGGACCGATTCGCTTGAAAATTTTACTGTATTCAACTTCTCGACAGCGGATGGTTTCTGGACTGCTAGGTAATGATAGGACAAAGGGGTGTGGTTCCTCCCACACAAACAATATTTAAAACTATCAAAAATAAGTCATTTTATCTTCCGAAGCATACGAACTAAGGGAATAGGGAAGAATTAACCCATGCAACGCCGGGTACAAAATACTAGTTGAAAATGAAATGCGAAGAGAGAAATAATATGTTCAATGGAAACTGAATTCAACATTGTTAGGCTCTTATGCCAATATTTTCTGTCACGTTTGTGAAACTGCAGCTGCAACTGGAAATGGGGATGGCAAGAAGGGCTATTGTCAAGATGGATTGGATGAAGATTTGTTCCATCAATAATCTCAATAGCAAGAACCCAAGGATTATTTTGAAATATTAACATTAAAAATCGGGAGATCAGATATATTTTAGAAATCGGCCCAAAGTTGACAACTTTTCGTATTTTTCGTTTTTAAAGAAAATTATTTTTTTTTTGCTTTTTTTACAGATTTTCACGTTTTTCAGATTTTGAAAATTGAAATTAATTCATTTTAAGAGCATTTGCACTCAAATATTTTATTAGAAATTATATTTTCTTATCTTTATTATAACGCCAAAATTATGTCTGTGTCAAATATAGTTTGGTTGTAATGGACATTGTAAAAATATCATTTTTGAACCAATGTCTGACTTTAGACCAACACAACTTTTTTCCTTCAAAAGCCTTTAACGAATTACATACATATTTGGAAAGGTTTAAGGGTTTCCCGTTTTTTTAGGGTAACTTTTGCCTGCACGAAACTGCACCCTTGGAAAATAGGATACATTTAGTGCGAAAAGTCAGAAAATTACTAAAAACGGACTTTTTGTACTAAATGTTTATATCTCAAAATAATCCTTGGATCCTTCTCCAATTTTGGGTTTTTACAGAACTCAAATGTCTACTAGAACAAAAGCTATTGAATATTGGCCGATGGATTTTGATCCTGATGATTAGTTGTATGTAAAAATTAAACAAATTATAAATGGGAGGTTTTTCAAATATACGATTAGAATTAGAAAATTAGTAAAATAACCCTTTTAATTTTATTAATTCAGCTTGTAACAATCCTGGGTCATCAATAGCCACACTAATATTTATTATGCCTGAATCAACTCTGCTGTCAGAATAGAATATCTGACAAATGTTTACTTTGATTCCGTTTTTGTGGATTTATACCAGTCCGTAGATACATTATCAGATTATTCAGATATAATTCCAGTTCTTTAATACACATGTATGTGCGTATACTTTCTACACATATAAAGAAGAAATATCTGATCACACAGGTATACAACTAAGAAAATTCTCATGACATGTGATTCATATTAATGACAGCGCCAAACTATCAGATGAACGATGTATTTAATCAAGAGTTGGAACACGACAAACAATATGATTACCATGCATTATGAGTATAAGATCTATCCCACGTCACACTCATTCAGTTTTCTAAATGGAACAGAATAGCGACCCTATAATTGTAAAAGGACATGTTGAGTGGTTTAAAGTTTAATTTTTTGTTCGAAGGAAGCATTTTACTAAGAAACTATATTGTGAAATTTTATAAGGATAAATTTTGTGGAAGATCTTAACCTAGCTCCTCTCCTTATTTGCCAATTTGAACCTTTTTCGAGAAAATCAAAAAAGGCCTTTCAAGAAGGACTAAAACGTTCTACGAAAAAATTTGCTGGAAAATTGTGGAGTCGGCGTGGGAGCCGAAGTCTAAGAGTCGGAGAAATTTGCTGGAATCGGAGTCAGAGTCGAAAAAATGGTAGACTTCGACTCCGGGTAAATGTTTTTTCGGTATTCGAAATTATAATATATATCCAGAAAAAATTGAATAATGAAGGCTTTAAAATCTTAAAAAATTAGCCTGAGACATGTTCTGTGTTCACAATTAGAATGTTTTATAAATGTTATATTAAACACCAAGTTATAATCACGCTGTGGTGCAGAGCACAGTATGTCCGCCCAGCGAAGTTCATGGGGAAAAAGCTGTATCGCGTTGAAAACCCATCAGCATACAGCAAATGGTAATGGGAAAGGTTTCAGGTAGAATACGGCGCTCTTCAAAAACGCTTTGCGGTGAGGTTTTCTGGTGTATATATAACACGCATATGTAATTTTCATAAAATGTAAGTATATATACAACTGATAACATCATGCTAATGCAAGCAGAGGGATCACTGAGATTAGTCCCAACTCAGGACAATGAAATACGTCTATTGTCAAATGTGTGTATGGTTGAATGCAGTTCTCCTCCTTTCCATTACCAAAATAAAAATTTCCTTCGTAAGAGGAAATTACTTGATCGAATAGCTGAAATTCGAAATTCAAACAACACAAAAACTAATAGTTATAATTTTACATAATGAATTAAATTACTATACTTTAAAAAATACTTTCCAATAACAATCTATCTATCTATATATATCTATAATATAACCAAACGGCTAAAGCTAGAATCATGACATTTCTCTTACCGTGTAGAGGTGTGATAAGACGGGATTTTTCGAAATTCGTACTTTTTAAAGGGTAAAATGGGGTAAAAAGGGATAAAATTGGTACCACCGCAATGAACAAACGGCTGGGCCTAGAATCTTGAAATTTATTATGGAAATTCCTCTTGCGGCATGAAGGCATCCCAAAAAGTGGCATTTGCAAAATTCGTACTTTTGGGGGTAGAATGGGGCAAAAAGGGACAAAAATGGTACCAACAATACGGCTGAAGCTAGAATGGACATTCCTCTTGCAGCATGAAGACATCCCAAAAAAATGTTATTTGCAAAATTCGTATCTTTGGGAGGTCAAATGGGACAAAAATTGTACCAACATCATGGCTGAAGCTAGAATCATGAAATTTTTGTTTTTTACATTTCTCTTACAGCGAAGAGATCGGATTTGAACGGAGTTTTTCGTAATTCGTACTTTTGAGGGGTAAAATGGGTTAAAAATGGATAAAAATTGTACCACCGCAATGAAAACGGCTGGGACTAGAATCTTGAAATTTGGTAAAAAAAAAATCCTTTATAGTTGAAGCTCAAAATTTTTTTGTTTAATTCGTTCTTTTTGGCAGTGAAATCGGGTAAAAAGGGATAAAAATAGTACCAATTAAATGGATGGAGCTGAAACCATAATGTGTACATCCATCGGTGTGTACATCCCTCAAAATGTTTATAAGCGCAATATGAAGGAATTTTTTCGAAATTTGTACTTTTAAAGAGAACAGGGGATAAAAAAGGTACCAACAACACGGATGACGCTACAATAATGAAATTCGGTACGTATATTCGTTTTATAGCGCAAGTCACTGATAAGAAGGCATTTTTCGAAATTTGTAATTTTATGGGATTAAATGGGATAAAAATTGTACCGCAGCCCAGACAAAAGAACTGGGTCTAGAATCATGAAATTCGTAACATTACAGCACGAATGCGACTAAGAAAACAATTTTTCAAAATTGCGTACTTTTTGTGAGTGAAACTGGGTAGAAAGGGATACAAAATGGTACCAATCAAACATGAATCATGAAATTCGGATCTGCATCCCTGAAAATGCTTACAAACGCAAATTGAAGGAATTTTTCGAAATTCGTACTTTTAAAGAGTAAACGGGAAAATGGGATAAAAAAGGTACCTAGAACACGGTTGACGCTACAATCATGAAATTCGGTGTGTATAGCGCAGATCACTGATAGGAAAGAATTTTTCGAAATTTTTACTTTCAAGGGATTAAATGGGATAAAATTTGTACCACGACTGAAGCTAGAATTGTGAAATTCGGTATGTATATTCCTCTGACCGTGTAGACGCGAAGCAACATCTAATTTGTAAATGTATACTTTTAAGTAGAAATCGGAACAATAAGCGATTAAAATGGTACCCGCCAATGTATCAAATAAGGTTCCGAATATTTTACTAGGAATATGGACTATATGTGCCATAACAGGTATATCAATTTCATTCATCTCCGAATTTAAACTGAGAGAAATAATACTTTGTTCATAGTTTGAATAAATTACTTAACTCCCTTCGAGAGTTATCCAGCAAGCCAGACAGGCAGACGGACGTGAAAGGGATTTATTACATACTTAGGGTATTAAATCACTCTGAGTTACACTTTTTTCTATCCCAAATGCATATATATCTACTCCGTAGAGTGAGGGTATAATTATCTCGGATTTTTTTAAGAAAATTGTTTCAATTTAAATTAATCACTTGACCGTGTATAAATTGATGGCACAATATAAATTATTTTTGTACAAGGGGGACAAAAATTCGGTGTATAAATTCCTCCAGCTACGTAGGATCTGGAATTGAGAATTTGGTGGGAATACGTAGTTGCGAAACATCAAGCATGTTTTCAAATTTTGTGAGCATTTACAAGTAAGTTTTCTTTAATTACAAGTGGGTTTTCTTTAATTTTTTCTAATTATTGAAAAAACACAGCACTAAATATTATTGATTGAACACCCGGAGTCGACTCCGGAGTAGGAGTCGGAGTCGAAACATTATAAAATGCTGGAGTTGAGCAAATTTGCCTCGACTCCACAGTTCTGATTCTGTAGCAATGAATATTGATCGTTTAGGATAAATAAACGATGGCTCACACAAAGTCCAGATCGGTTCAGATTTATATATATCTCCCATTCTTCAAATTTAGCAAAACAACTTATATTTCAACTAGAAACAGATCTGGTGAAAATGGGCCAGATCGGTTCATATATATAGCTCCAATACAAATTTCGCAACCGAATTGGTTATTTCCGCTCCATATATAGCAAATTTTTACAGATTTTCTTCTAATTCGGCACATCAGCTAATATTTCAAATAGAAACATATATGACGAAAGTGGTCACAGCGGTTCAGATCTATATATAGCTCCCATTCAAAGTTTGAGTTAAAATTTTCTTACAAATACTGATAGAAGTATTAAATTTGTAGTATATTCTCTTCCTAAAGCTGTATCGTATATATGCCTACTTTGTCTATGTTTTTCTTTTTTATGATTTTATTTAACTAATATACAATTTGTTTCTATAGCTAGATAAATAAACTTAAATTTGTTTTTACAGTTTAGAATATTTAGACGAACGAGTCTTCTAAATTAAAGACGTCCCAAAAAAAAAAAAAACTTTCAGCCTCACGAGTTCTTTGATTTAGATATGCGAGTCTTTTTGTTTCCTCAACCATTTTTTAATTGTGAATCTAGTATCATCTAGTGCCCGCCATGGCATGCGACTTAAATGTCCAATTCCGGACAATTTGCAATTAGCTTAGAGACAAAATATTTTGAAAAGCATTCTTTTTAATTTGTAGTATGTCAGTTAATAAAATAAAGCACACCAGTTACTAAATATATATATTTTAGCCGCAAATTAAATTCCAGAAACTAAACTAAACATTCCCGTTTTCCCGGGAAGTGGAAAACGTCCGGAAAACCCCAAACCCTGCTTGTATCTAAGGTTCAGGACAGAGTGTGAATTGTAATATGATGGCTGTTAGACATCATAAAGACAACATAAGATATCGCAATACCAAAAACGCTCAGCAATTTTCACCAAAATCGGAAAACCTTCGAACATTTCTCGTTGATTTAAAATTAAATTCCTCCTATCTAGAATATTTTGTTATATGGGAGGTGGGCGTGGACGTCTTCCAACTGCACCCATTTCCTCCCCATATGTAGTGCGTCTCATACTGCAAGGTTAGGCAAAATTTCGAGGCAAAGTAGCGATTGGCTTAGAAGACATGGACTTTTGTCACTAAAATTTTGAAACCCGTACACTGTGCTGTACATAGTACTTTCGTTGTCCGATATACTCAATATTTAATAGACTCGCGCTTCTGAAAAATTAAATTTATTAAAAAAAATAGTTTCAGGCTACTGTTAAATTTCGAAATGTGTTGTTTCGCCCTGTTGTATTTAAGGTGCCGATATTACTATTACATACTTCGTGGGTTCATATATACCCACCTGCATTTGAGTGTATATTCGTAGTCTTTGAATCTAAGTGCAATTTAATATTCGTAAATCACATTTATGCCCATATGTGATAAGATTAAATAATATTCAGGGCGTGTGTCATCACAAAAGTTTTACAAATTTATATTGCAGATGCGTTCAATAAACCATAACTTACATCTGCATTTGTGTACACTATCGGCCTTATTCACAAATATATCTTATTTTAACTTTAAGCTAAACATTAGATAAAGTATACAATTGACATGTTTTATTTACAATCAATCGTATTTCCGGCTTAGCAGCATTTGTTCGATAAATTGTAAGGAATTTGTAATTTCAGAAATATGTAATTGATTGCAAATGAGAGCTAACTAATTACACCAGAAACTATTGATATTTTATATTTCATATAATAAGAAATGCCATTCCAACAGAATCTCAAGCGATATCGCATAATTTTTGTTCTAAAAATGCTAACCTATCAAAATTAATTGTTTGTTGGTGTAAATAGATTTGTAACTCCTTTCTGCTATCAAATCTATTTTCTGAAAGTTTTAAATTCATATTATTTTTTTCATTTAAAGCGGATTTGCCGCTTTAATTTTGTTAAAGCGGCAAATCCGCTTGTTTGTAAATAAAAAATGCCAAATACCGCAAATATTCCTTTTAAAAAAGAAGTTGAATTTTCCAAAAATTGCCTTTATTACTAAAACGTTGTAAAAGAAAGGTGATAATCATATTTCTCACCAGGAAACAAGTTCTCATAGTTCCTTTATCCTTGGTTGTAGGCATAATAATGTTAGGCGTCCTTAGTCTACAAACCTTCCGTTTAGCTGTAAAAAGTTCTAGGACCTGGACAATTTCAGCATCACCATTCGTAGAGTCCAATAATAAAGCAGCCAAAACAGCTTTAGAATGTTGGAGATTAATCTGGAGTAGACACAAAATTCGGATAAATCCAAATGTTCCACCATCTCAACGAGTGAGTCGGGAGTGTCGTTCGATTTTTCTATTTATTTATTTTTATAATGTGATGATATTTAAATTTTCCAATTACGTATTACCTCGAGCCATTAATGGCTTTGAGAAGCTAGTATAGGGTGTTTTTTATTGAGGTATATAACTTCGAATTGAAATAAAACACAAGACAATCGTTTTAATGTTCATCAATTTGGCTTTATTGGAAGGATAATTTTATGCCATTAATGTTTAAATATGATTTCGGGCATGTGGCCGCCGCGGCTGGCTCGAATATAGCCAATTCTGCAGGTCCAATTTTCAACCACTTTCTCCAATTGCTGTGCAGCTCCAATTGCTGTGCACGGTGGCGAATCGATTCATTCGGGTCCTCTTCAACACTTTGCTCTACAGCGGCAATTGTTTCTTCGGTGCGCACTGTTCGACGTCTCTGCGGATGCGTATTATCACATAGAGTAAACGTAGTGCGAAAACGATCCATGGTTAACCGAATTAATTGCTCTGATGGACGATTATGTCGACCATAAAATGGTGAACTTCGCGAACTGAACCATTACTTTCGAAATAAATTTGCACGATTTGCAAGCGTTGTTCTTTTGTCAACCTGTTCATGATGAAATGGCAAACCAAACTAAATATTAATCACTTGACAGCTGACAAAATGGCCGCCAGTTAAAAAAGTGATGCCAACTTAAAGTTCTATACCCCAATAAAAAAACACCCTTTAGTAGGGTTTGCATCCCGGGATTTCCCGCGGGAGAATTCTCTGGAATTCACATATTTTTCATTTCCCGTATCCCGGGAAATTCGTACGGGAATTCGGTAGAAATTTTTACATATTTCTTCGTTTATTTTTACCATCATTTCCACAATAAAAATGTTCTACAATAATTTAGTCAATTTAGTTAGTATGTGAAATATAGCAGTTCGTATTTCATATTTTTTCATAACGTATTTATGTCTTGTCATTTATTTTGGTTCAAGACCATAGGTTGTGCCGAAGTCTTCAGCAGAACCCAAAAATTAGCAAATAACGTATTTATGAAAAAATATGAAAAAATTTAAAAACCCAGAAAAAGTCGATTGTGGGCGTGTAATGGAACGCCCAAAATAAATGAGGTCTGTCGTTCGAAAATATTTTAAACAACGCTATAAAAAACGCAAATAACAATATTGTATTAAAAAAGTCAAGATAGCTGTCTAAAAATGAATTTATAGTTTCCAAAGCGGCAGGACAAAGAACAGACAACTTAAATATTTTAATGCTCTACTGACTACATCTGTTGAATGTGAACATCGGTCTCGGTCGCTTCCACATTTTACAATAAAATAAGAAATGTCTGATGCCGTCATAAATGCATTGTCTGCTCTTAAATTTCACTTTCAAATTTTGACTGCAAACATTTAATTAATTTTGCTAATTTTGGGTTCTGCTGAAGACTTCAGCACAACCTTTGGTCTTGAACCAAAATAAATGACAACACATACAACATAACCGACCAACAATACATACAAACAACAACAATACACACGAGGTACAGTGAAGACGGGACATACCGTACAACAACAACCTTTGCATTGTTGCGAGCGATGCGAGCACATGCATAACATTGAATTTGCAAAGTGAGATTTTTAGTGTGTCGACTTAGTTCGGTGGTTTTGTTTATCAGAGCTTCTCATTTGTCATATGTGACCGCCGGTACTAATATGAACCCTGATTTAAGTCAAAGACATACATTCGTTGCGAAAGTTCTGACGAGATGGGGTAGCGCCCATCGAAACTGCGCAGTCAACTTTTAGCTGCAACAATAAAGGTCTCACTTTGCCTTTCTGGTAATTTTGGGTTCTGCTGAAGACTTCAGCACAACCTTTGGCCTTGAACCAAAATAAATGACAACACATAATTTTAAAACTTGAAAAGATGTTTGAGTTGAATTCTGTTATAGGTTCGTTGTGAAATACATTTTTATTTTACGGAACTGGGAAACTCTCCTGGCTCAAGACCATCTATATTTAAAATTTATTTACAAATGGCATGGTAACATGTATTACTTGGCGCAGACTACCACTATCATGATTTCCACCCTGTGAAAGGTTTTCTCCTCTTTATGTAATGATTTTCACAAACGAATGAGAAGCACAGCTCACTTGCCGAATATCCGTCCAAAAAATCGCACACATCCCACCTTAATAAAATGCAAATGTTTCATTGGAAAAAATTAGCTTAATTCATGGTAAACGATATATTGACGATTTCGCGTGCTACACCGGGATCCCGGGATATTCAGAAAATAATTCCCGTTTCCCGGGAAAATGCAAACCCTAGCTAGTAGGCAAAAACATAAAACTAAAGTAACTCTAAATATCGTATCATATACATGTAATAAGTAATATAGTTATAACTTATTCATGGGGTAATTTGTCATACAGAAAGCCGGGACCACTGAGCGCGCTCTGATGCCGATGCGAAGATGCTGTTGACTACGCTCAGCAATACTGTGACCGATGTATAGCCTCCGCCTTCGGGCAGCTCCCTTTTCGAGAATTCGTATGTCATCTCACTTACCATCGGCCGTTCAACAGGGTCAGACTGTGTTGCACGTACCAGCGTATTAAATCCAGTTTATACCCTTTTGCACAATGTTCCTAAAGTCGCAATGCCTTCGCCCGTATTACACATTAGTGCCGAAGAGACTCAGCTTTCAATTTCAATACTACTTGCGCACGAGACCCGAGAGTTAAGAGTTGGAAGACCCGAACTGCAAACCTTGATAAATTTAATGATGTAAGTTGGGCCTTGAGACAAAACGAAATGTCGTATTATGCCACTATATTCAGTTTAGCCCCGGGAAATATTTAACCCAATCTACCAATGCCAGCCTTGGGTTTGGGGTTTCCCGGAATCCCGGGAATTCCTGTGAAAAATTAATTTATTTTAGTTAAGGCCAACATTTAGTAACTGGTATGATTTGTTAAACCATTAATAAACAAGTAATCAAGAAACACAACAAAATAATAATACTTTGAAAAAAAAAATTTTTTTATTATTGTAGCAGTTATTACGAAAATAAATAAATTGAAAATAAATTTAATAAATGAAATTAATGTTGAACGTCAATGGGTTAAAATACTGATATATAAAAAACTAAAAATGAATGTTTGTGACTAAATATTTTAGATATATTTTTTTTCATTTTACATATATTTTACCATAGACAAATCGTCAGAATTGAAGGACTAGATTCAAAATTAAAAAAAGTTTAAGGAAACAAAGAACTCGTATGGCTGAGCATGTTTTGACGTCTTTAATTTAGAAGATTCATTCGTCTAGAGAAGAAAATACTCTAAACTGTAAAAGCAATAGAACCATTAAAAATGTTAATATTAATTAAATGAAAATGAAAAAAATAAAAACATTGATATAGTGCAGTCATTCGTTCTTACAAACGGTCATTTAAATATACCATAGGGTATATTTTTATTCGTGTGAAGACCCGTCTTGTCAATGACGGGTGAAGACCCGTCTGATCTTGACAACATCGATAAAAGTTCTTTGTCCAGCAGTGCTGGGACACTTTGCCTTTCTATATACCTGGGGATCGCTAGAGGATCCAACTATTTTGTTAGATTTGCCCATAACACCGTACGACCATTTTAAAAAAGACATTACAATTGAACTGGAAGATGTACGTCCGAAACTATAGGCAAAATGGAGACACTGGCGTTTTCCATTTCCTCATGCTATACAATTTTTCAAAAAAAAAAAAAATAAATACTTATTCGCTTCCCCTGATACCGGTCCAAGTATGAAGTAAAGAAGGCAATATCTGTTAAAAAATCTTCAAATGTCTTGCTTCTATTTGTATTAGTTTAGCATTAACCATTAGTTTTTTCATATTTGACTTTTTAAGGGGGAACTTGGTTTTTAATGCCAAATTAATACAGATAGAATCATGAAACTTCCTCCTTTATATTTATAATACCCCTCATGTTGCATGTACTGGACTCTATGGTGCATCACATAGTACACGATCCGATCGAACTTAACGCAAAGTCCTTTAGAACTAGGAAAATAATGGCTTAGCCTTAATGATTAGAAGAAATTTTAACCGATTCATGGCCGCTATGCTATCATGATAGCGGTTGGACAGAAATCAAAAGGAAAGCGCAAATAAAAATGTTCATAACTCTTGTGTTACATTTTGCATAAAGTTTAAACTGAATAAGAGAAATTGATGTACAAAATATAACAACTCGAAGAATAAGAACTAAAAAATACATGACAAAGTGACACACAACTAAAAAGAAAACTCCAAGAAATCTGCCAATGCATTTTACTCAACAGCGCGTTGCCAGATTTGGTGACTTCCATCCTGTTTCGGGAATTTATTCCAATAATAAATTTGTATTTGAATTTTGTGGGGAAAAAAACGCTTGTGCAAACTATTACAAGTTTGCGAAGTCCACTTTTACATGCATAACTCAACTCTATGAAATATTTGATTTGTATTTTTGGCCATCTTTTAAGATATGACCAATGGAAAACTTGTAAACTCAAAAATATATTTGTGTAGAAATCCGACTATACAATCTAAAACTTATAGACTTTTTCCACTGGATAGGGTCTATGTACCACAAGACAATTACAATTGCGCTAATTTCATTTCTGGCAATGCTTTAAGTCGACGAGTTAAGTTTGAGGTGAACGTCATATGGCCTTTAACTTGATTAGCGTTGAACATGTGCTCGCCTCCGCACGTAAAAGAGATTTCCAAGTGCACTTTTAGTCCACCAACATCTGGCAGATCTGCTTTGCAATGGCAAAGTAGTACTTTCCATCACATTCATGCACTCACAGCTTGTATGGCAAACGATGGAAGCGAGCAATGGAAAGAGTTTCAGTTGTTGCTTGAATTTCAATTTGAAATATGGACAAACTTTAAACGATTACTTGTCGTATTGTAGCGAGCACTTAGCTCAAGTGCCAATAATGTATGCTAAAATACAAAAAGTAAAAAGAGCAGCTCTGACACACAAACCAAAAAACTTTGACTTGACTGTTGGCAAAACATATTGGCCATTTCTTGATTTTTTATGAGCCACTTTTCATTTTGCTGTGCTCTTTGGTCTGCACGGAGAAATCCTTCTTTTGTGGTTGCCTCCCTCCTCATCGTCTATGGAGATTTGTTCTATATGTTCGCACACTTATACATACATACTCGTATACTCGAGAATATGCAAACAAACACGTTCATACATAAATACATACGAACATTTCTACTTTGTTGGCAGTTGCTTGTTTCTGTTCGATTGGCAAGATACTTTTGCTCAGCCGTCAGATTTTTTATTAAACTTACAGTTATATTATTATCAGTTAAGTTAAGTTAAGCTTAGTTAAGTCTATTGAGACTTTGGAATTTTATGGATAAGGAAACAAGTTATAAGGCATATTGTATGTTCGATTAAGTTCACTTTTCAGCCACCAACTAGGAGTAGTGATTAAATTGGCAAAATGAAGATGTGCCTCAATTTCAAAATCTAAATTGGCCTAAAATTATCTGGTTGTAATTTCTACAAACCAAATAATTTTGTTCTCTATGAAATTGTAGGACGTCATCTTGTAATAATAGGGAAAAGAGCATAAACGATAATTCTGTTTTTTTTTTGAATATTCCGGTTATTTGCAGATGGGATACAAAACACAAAGGTCAATAGCAAAACACTATACCAAGGACAAATTGCAGAATGAAAATAAAACAATAAAGTACTAATTAAAATAAAATTATATATATGTATATAATAGGGTGTACCAGGGTGTAAAGGTGGAAAAAAATTTCGAATTGCGAAACTTATACCCTCTACGTGTTTCTATTTCATCAAAGTAGCTGAAATAACAAATACCCGATAACGATATTCCGTGCCGACTTCATGAACATTAAAATTACTATGGAAGCTATTAACTTTTTCGATTTTTTCTCAGCTATGTATTTATTTTTTAATTATTACTATTATTATTTTTTCTTTTCAAACCTCTACTGCTAAAATTGTCTCAATAGGGCTGTTTTTCTTTAAGCCGGGATAACAAGCTGCGATAACAAAAACGTTCATAAAAATTTAATTTTTTGCCAACTACAATATAAATATATGTATCAAAAGAAATGTTCAAAAAAATGTTTGTGTCGGCTTTATTGGATTTAACCTCGATATCCATTATTTTGACTTACACTGGATAATTACCCAGGCTAAGTCAAACATTTTTAACACAAAATTATTTTTTCAAAATTTGTTTTCACACACACATTGATATTGCTTTTGGCGACAATTTTAAAAAAGATTTTTTTATTTTGAGTGACATTTTAACATTTTATTTAGATTTTTGTTATCGCAGCTTAGCTATCCAGAACAAAATTTATGATTGGTTGAGTAAAACCCAAAATATATAAAACTTCAACGTTACAGAATTTCCATAGTTTACAAAATTGTCCAACATATATATATATATATATATATCTTGCAATAATAAACGCGATCAACTAATTTCATTAAAATCGGAAGACCTTCGAAAAGTTCTCTCCGAGCGACTTAGTATTGGAGTAGTGACATGTTTCGATGGAAGACGGAACCGGTTAAATGGTATATATTGAAATCGTGAATCCACTATTATATTGAAACCAAAAAATAAAATATGAGCCATTCCATGACAAGCGGTACGATTTTTGACCTCGATAGCTGTGATTGTATTGAAAGTTTGTGTATGTATTCTTCTCATAAAAATATTGTATACGTATTTTTGGAAAAAAATTGAAAAAAAATTTTCACGAGTTATAACCAATTTAACAATGAAAAAAATACTACTTTTTTCAAAAGGTGTGTTCATTCAATCACCTGTAACTCCTGAAATACTTTACTGATTTTAAAATGTTATACCTTGTTTTGAAGGTGATTTCAATTACTTATATTTTTATATGGATATGTAATCACTTTTCGGTACATAATTTGATTTGAACTGGGATATTCCAACATAAAAAGGATAAGACACTTTATCACGGAATATTTTTTCCATTCACATCACCCCCTTAAATTTCAGTTTTGTGGGACTGTTTAGCACCAAATATGAAAATGTACAAAATTAAAAATTAACCCTACAGTTTTTACTTATCTCTGACATTTAAGTTAAGTTTTGAGTTTTGATGTATTCAGAGACGTATACTAGAAGTTTACGGCAAATATTTTTGTAGAACGTTTTGATCCGTTAAACCCCTGTTTTTGGGGTGGTTTTCCCCTATTTCAAAAAGGGACCAACTGTCCCCTATATTGAGGTGCTGAACTCATCTTATACTCAAACTGTAAGGTCGCAAGTTTTCCTATACTGATTCATCATAAGAAAGTGCAGAGGTGGAAATATTCATCCTACTCTAAAATGGCCACCATAAGTAATCTTTCAAAACACCAAATCTATTACAATCCGTTGTACGGTGTGACTTTTGTCACTTTTAGGATGCCAAAAGTAAAAAAATATAAATTCTCCGATCGCCATAATATTTTGGTATATGATAACCAGTGTGAAAATATAATTCAAACAAAAAACAAGTAAGGAATGTCTAAAGTCGGGCGGGGCCGACTATATGATACACTCCACTTTCTATCCGAATACAATTCAATTCGCTAAAAAAGTGAAGACGGGAAGATTTTTTGTATGTTTCTAATCATAGGCTAATATAACCTGGTCCAATTTGTCAAATCGAGAAGAATATTTTTATCGGGGTTATATCCAAACATGGAATGAAGAGACTAACTTCAACAATATCATTTTGAAGAAATTCGGTGAAAACGGTATGGGAAATCTGAACCGATCTGACCCATTTTCACCATGGGTGTTTTTAGTGGAAATATAAGATATATATATAATACTTGTGGTGAAAATAGGTCAGATCGGTTCAGTTTTATATGTAGCTCTCATACAAATTTCTCCAAATTGAGCATAACACTTTATATAACTTTATACTTGAACTGGAAGATTTTATTGTGAAAGTGGGTCACTGCATTCCATGTTTGGATATAGTCCCGATACAAATATTCTTCTCGATTTAAAAAATTTTGTCAGATCATATTAGCCTATGATTAGGACACATACAAAAATCCGTCCCGTTTTCAGTTTTTTACCGAATTGAATTGTATTCGGATAGAAAGTGGAGTGTATCGTATAGTCGGCCCGCCCGACTTTAGCCTTTCCTTACTTGTTTTGAAGTGTAAAAGCTCGTTTCTCAGCTGAAAATTTTTGGTATTTTTTAATATAACTTGTTTGTGTTTTTTTTTTAATTTGGACAATTTTCAACAATGTTGGTAAGTTCCTAAAGCCCAAAAATTATATCACATTTTTAATTTTCTTTTTGTTTTGTTCGGCTGTAGGCTTTATTTGAAAAACAGGTGTTGTTGTTTTTGATAATTTATTTAATCCCAATATTTCGATTGAAATCTTCAATCATCTTCAAGGGTGTCTATACACAAATAAGAATTACACATTTACATTACAAATTTTCTCAAAAAGTTAAACAAATTTATGGATAATTACATTTTTATATATATATGATATTATCTGCAGTCCGAGCGGTTTTGCGTGCTTTCGTCTACTGATGACAGTTTTGATCGTCTGTATTTGTCTACTGTGTAACGATAGATTTTGGCGCATTTATCTGTGTCAGTTTTGTAGTTAAGTCTTTTGTTGGTAGTAACGTCAATAATATGTAACATCTCAAGAGTGTATCTTCTATTATAATTTCTCTCCTCTGTCAGTATCTCTACATTGTCAAAATTTGGTGTATGGCCTGTGATGGTACAGTGCGCTGCAAGAGCTGTCTTCTGCTCTAATGCTCTGTTAATAGCTTTATGGTCAGATTTGTGAGATGATATTCTAGTCTTTAATTTTGTCTTAGTAGTACCAACATATACCTTCTTTTTTTATTCATTACAACAAAATGTGTCTCCAAACTTTGCGAATAAAATAAAATTATTTTTTTAATGGGATAAAACTTCTAAGTTACGTCTAGCTAATAACCAATATAAGTAATGCTTCTCGTTTCAGATTCTGGACAGATTTAGTGCCGTCAATATGAAATCAAATATGTGTTTCTTTGTCTGACAGGGGAGTCTACTTTTTATGAGGGGATAAAGATAAATATGTCAGCGAATATCGACCGGAGTCGATGATTCGGTTCTGATATTAACGATGTAACTAATTAAGAGATTATTAAAATTGGAGATTCGACATACAAGGCGTGTAGGCGAAAAAATGAACGAACAACGCCCATTTATGTTTTTAAATATGACTTTAAATGTAGAAGTATTTGTGCGATTTATACCATCCCCCTTACGAAATCTATTAATTGCGTTGACAGAACTTGTGTTACACAGTGTTATTAAAAGTGTAATTAAATACTAACAGTATTTTCTAATTTGCAAAGTGCAACATAAAACAAGTAAAAACGGCGTTAAGTTCTGCCGGGCCGAACTTTATATACCCTCCACCATGGATTGCATTCCACAGAGGCTGTCGATTTTCGTACAAGTGCAGTAATATTACAGGAAAATATATATTTTTTTAATATAGCCAAACCAGAAAAAAATACAAATATTGAAAAAATAATTTTATAAATAAATATAATATTTTTATTATTTCAAGCCACGCTTATAAGACAAGCCTACCAATACGATTACACTAGATATATATTGAAATAATACTTCAAGTCAATTCAAAAAACAAATATACTTATATTTATATTTTCAAAAAAGCTTAAATACCATAAATATTGATAGGTAGTGGGTGGTACAGTTGGTTGTATTTCCATTCTATTTTAATTCCAAAAGTACAATTTTTGAAAATCCATTATCTCACGTACTTAGTGCAAAATAACTTATCTATTATTCAACCAATTTTTGCCGTAAAAGTACGAATTTGGAAAAATCTTTGTATTTTGCGTGTCTATGCAGTCAGAGGAATGTATACACCGAATTCCATGATTCTAGCTGCGGCCAGTTGGTTTATACCATTTTATCCCCTTTTTCCAATTTTACCCCCTCAAGAGTTCGACTATCTAAAATCTCTTTATTTTACGTGTATACGCAATTAGAGGGATACACATACCGAATTTTATCATTCTCGCTGTATTCGTTTAGATGGTAATATTTGTATCCCCCGTACACATTGTATCCCTTGAAAGTACGAATTTGGAAAAAACCTTTTATTTTTCGTGTCTACGCAGTCAGAGGAATGTATATTCCGAATTTCATGACTCTAGCTGCGGTCATTTGGTTGGTACTATTTTTATCCCTTTTTTCCGTTTGAACCCCAAAAAGTACGAATTTCGAAAAATTTACGTATTTTACGTGTCTACGCAATCAGAGAAATGTATTCACTGAGTTTCATTATTCTATGTGTAGCCGTTTGGTTGGTACCATTTTTATCCCTCTCTTCCCATTTTATCCCTTAAAAGTACGAATTTGGAAAAAATTATTTCATATTATGTATCTATTCAATTAGAGCGAATTACACATTCAATTCAATTACACAGCGAATTTCGTGTTTCCAATTGTTGTCGTTTGTTATGTACCATTTTTATCCCTTTATGTCCCATTTCACCCCTACAAATAAAAATCGTTTTATGGTGCACGTTTTTGTTATCGGGGGATTGCGCATACCCAATATCAAGTAAGACAAGCAGCCATAATGACAAAACAGGCTTAAATACTATAAAATATTAGGGGTTATTATGGGTTTTTTCAGTCCTTGTGAGGGAAAAAATTCCCTTTTGGGCCGATTTCGCCCAGTTGCAATCCCAACCGATCCTAGCTCCTTTCGTTTAGATGCTAGAGTGCTTTCAACAGACGGACGGACGGGCATGGAATTTTTTGACGATCAGGTCAATATTTTAAGGTGTTACAAATGGAATGACAAAGTTAGTGTACCCCCATCCTGGAGGTGGAGGGTATAAAAAATACACCGGAAAACAGTAGCGTTTAGCTCATAGACAGCTGTCGTAGGAACGAAATATTTTACAAATCATCGTTAAAAATATATTTTTCAAATTATGGACCGTGACCCGGTTTAACATACTCTACTTTGGGATATCACATCTTCATCAAAAGACCTGCGCTAGTATCACATTAACAGATTACCGATCAGATTCTGATTTGTTTGCAATGCAATTTGAAATAAGCACATCACAATATCTGTTTTGGTCATTATTGAACTCCATCCAACTCTATGGCTAGTCTCTCTACACTTTCACAATATTTCTATCCATCGAATAACGCATCAGCATTTCTGGGTGACTTTATGTGGATTCATTGCAAATATTCCCCAATCGCATCGCTTTTGTTTCGTTCGAATATTTATTCTAATGGCAGAATGGAAAAGTCCTTAAAAAGGACGTCAGCTTTTATTTGTTTGCCAAAAGTCGAGTATATGTGCTACGATATCCATGTGTGAATACGGCGACAGTCACACGGAATTGCCAAATTTTTAATCAATTCAATGGACCGAAAGTAAACAACTCCCCACCTCTCCAGCACGGGGCTGTCCATAAATAACGATAAATACACTTGGAGTTTCATCACTTCTTAATTTAAGATGGCATATGTAAAATTGTTGGCCAAGCTGAAAATAGAAGGAAGAAACGAATAGAAATAATAATAATAAATTTTATGGCATCAGAGGGTGTGTGTGTGTGTGAAAGAGTCTGAGGGGAAAAGGCGGGATATTGGGGCTAGAAGTGTAGCATACGTTACGTTGTTAGTTTTATTACCATATAAATTTGACCCAAAACAATTTTTGTCCATAAAAATACAATTTTCAGCTACTTACTTAAATGAAGCACGTAAAGGACCTACACACATACACACACGCTCCCATTCACATTGAGACTGAGACTGTGTTCATATTGCGTATGAATGCACAAACACACGTCACGCCAATATCCACACATACGCATAGGACAACTCACACTCGCAGTCTTACGATTGTGTGTGTGGGCGAGTGTCCAGGGCTTGGGGGAGAAAAAATGATTATTAAAAGACCTTTTTGCCACATATTTACCACACATATGTACGCACACATACACACACTCATGCACAAATAAACATCCGCACTCCCACAACACGAGTAGTATCTATGAATATAGAACAGTGTGAAAAATATTGAAGACGGAAGAATGTGTTGGCCAACACCGGCCATGTGACACACTACAATCATCAGATGTGATACCCAAATTTGTACCCGGATTAGTAATGTAATTAGTAATGTCTATTGTCATTCATCGAATCAGATGTAATCAATAATGAATATCGCACATGCGTCATCATTACAAAGTTTTAATAAATAACAAAGATAAAAAATTTATATGAATTAATAAACAAATTTAAATTAAACTATTGTAGTTAATGTAGCACCATTCAGCAGCCTCCCTGTTCTTCTAGAAGTCTAAATAAATCTAATTCTAACTGGACAAAAATAAAATATCGGTTACTAAGTTTTCAATCTCTGGTCCTGCTTATGGACACAGCAGACACTGTGATATTATGAAGGCTGCTAATTCTGCAGGGAATATGTGGCAAGGCTACACAACCGAAATATAAGTTTATATTGAAATACAAACAATAGGCGATTTTTTTACCGTGAGCGGATTTCCCTCCTTAAAAGTATTTGTTAGATAAAATTTTAAGATTTTAGAATTTTCAAAATATGATGTTGTGATTGCAGAAACGAACTAACCAGAAACAATTTGCTGTGTTAAAAATAAGGAAATATTATTCACTTGTGGTAAATAAAACATGCTTAATGTATCACTGCGCTATTACAATGTTTGCTATTTTAATAGAAATCAAAGATAACGGAAATACACCCTTCTTCGAGATATATTTTGTATGGTCACTTCTAGTAAATAAGATGAGATAATATTTGTAGTAATTTTTTTTTTTCACTGAACCAACACTCAGGGGATGTCCCCTATAAATGCAGTGCATTGCGTTGGTAGAAGGAAGATAAGGTATTGGAAGGAGGAAAGAGGGAGTAGTGTCTGTTGACATCTGTTTTGAATCTCTGAATGTCGTAATTGGAGGGAAAGATATTTGCCGGAAGTCGATTCCACATACGTATAGTACGGGCGAAGAACGAATTTATTCTGTAATGTGTAGTGCGGTCGGTTGTATAATCGACAACAAATGGGTGAGCGTTCCTGGAAAGTCGCGTATCTCTACCGAACGTTCTCACGGGCGGTATAAGATCACGAATTTCCGAAGAACAAACACCATGAAAGTATCGATAGAACAATGACACACAACCAACATTACGACGGTGTTCAAGGGAGACAATAGAATTGGATATCCTACCATCACCTATCAACACCATCGCCCTCCTCTGGACACGGTCAAGTAGCTCCAGTGATGAAGCTGGAGCTCCCGACCATATATGGGAGTTGTATTCCATCTTTGGTCTGATGTAGGTAGTGTAGATATTGAGAAGATCAGAGGGTGTGAAATATTTTTTTACATTGAAATTGAAATAAGACAAAATAAATTAAATAATTTAATAAGTATGTGTAGCGTTGGTCACAAATCAGCTCACATTCATTTCACAAAATCTGCATTCACGGTGCATGTTTATGAATCAACGAAAGTAAACGCTACTGCGATCCGACAATGTTGACGTTTATGCGTAACTAGCAGTGTCCGCTACTTCGCACGCGGAAAAGACAGTTATTTGTTGTCAGTTTTATTCATATCTGTTTTTGGATAGTATTTATTTAATTTTCCTTTGGTGGATATAGTTAAATCTAAAATAGTAATTTGGAAAACTCCTATTAGATATCACTTATACACAGTCAAAGGAATGTGCTGGTTTCACTATTCTAGCTGAACTCATTTCATATGAATCATTTTCTACCCAGATTCGAACAAAAAATTACAACCGCAGAGCCTTTTATATCCTCGATCTCATGTTTCTAGATGCAGCCGGCCATTTGATAACCTCTTTCAGGAAAAGTTCACATTTTGAAAAATCACTATAGGTAACATGTGTTCCACTTTCACATTTCCACATTAAAGGGCTGTACATTATTTTTATCACTTTTTGTGCCGCGCACACCCTCAAAATATAAATTTCGAAAAAAAAAACCGATTTAATACACGTATAAGAGGAATTTGCATACCAAATTTCACAATTATATGTCCAATACTTTCGTTGGTACCATTTCTATCCCTCTCGTGCCTTAAAAGTGCAAAAATGTATTTAAATAGCGCTTCTATGCGGTGAGGGGAATTAACATATCAAATTTCACTATTCTAGAGACCAACTAAAGTATTACAGGTACCATTTTTATCCCTTTTTGTCTCTAAGTACAATTTTCGAAAAGTCCATTTAAGTTTCTCTTCTACATTTACACACCAAATTACACAACTATAACTGCAATACTTTAATTGGTGCTAGTTTTATCCCTTTTTGTACAATTTTCGAATTTACTGCGCTTCTACAAAGTGAAAGTTATTTACATATCAAATTTCACGATTCTAGTTACAATACTACCATTCTCAATTGGTATTCTCAAAATTTTTCACAATATAGCTCTGACAATAAGAATTCTCTCAAACATTTTCTTATATTGTTTCTTTCGTCCAAAAATGAAAACTTTGACCCACTTAAAAAACTCAGACCATCTAGACAATATTGTTGCAAGAAATCAAATTTCATGGTTGTATTTTCATGTATTTTAAATTTCTCTATCTGGGCTTCTAAAGCTTTCGCTCACAAATATTCGCTATTTAGTCAGCAATCATACTCCAAAAATATTTTCGTATTCTCTATATCATAAAAAATTACGCGAATTTTAGTCTGATAACTTGGAAGTAAAATGCTGTAAATGGCGAAATGATGCAATTTGGTATTACCATACCCTAAATATAGAAAAAAATTAACAAAAAACGTCAATTGCTTTTCTCCACATTATTCCTCAGGTCAATTCAAATACAATTTCGAAAGAGATCAGTATGCCAATCAGATTCTGGCATCAGAATTGCTCTATCAATTATTTTTCCTGAGATATAACAATGAATGTTTTGAAAATCCTGATTTTTTGCAAAGTTTGAAGTTATGTAGATCATGTTTTCGAAGACGGTTGTTAAATCTGATCCACGACATCTTAAAGATAATTTCTTTCTCTTCAGAAATATGTATATAAATTCAGTATTTAGATATTTTTAAAATAGCTAAATATAGATAAAAATTAATCAGGTAATTTTATAAATATGTATAGTGTTGGAGGCAAATCAGCTAACATCCATTTCTCAAAATCTGAATTCACTGAGTAGGTTTATGAAATGATAATAAAAACATTTGAATTTAGTTCCATTAATGCACTTATGACACAACAGGGAACTGCTACGTCAAGGAAAGTAAACACTACTTGGATCAGAAAAAATGCAGAAAATGCACTGCTGAAAATGAAGAATAACATATAAAGGGTTTTCCAATAAGGACTTGACAACTTTTTTAAAATAAAACGCAAACGATAATTTCAAAACTTTATGATCGACTTGAAATACAATCAAAACATTTATGAATGTTCCGTTCATATGGCCACCGCGGGCACGCCGGCAGCGGTCGATTGCCTTGGACCCAATTTTCGATAACTCGGTCACACATTTCGGCCGTAACGGCCGCTATTTCGCGTTCACAGTTGGCTCTGAGTTCTTCCAACGTCGTCGGCTTGTTGGCCCCAAAGAAAGAAGTCTAGAGGCGTTAAATCGCTCGAACGAGGCGGCCAATTGACTGGTCCATTTCTTGAGATAACACGCTCACCAAACTTACTCTTCAATAAATCGATTGTAATGTGTGCTGTGTGGCAGCGTCCGGTTGAAGCCACATGTCGCCCAAGTACATGTTTTCCAATTCGAGCCAAAAATAATCGGTAATTCGATCGCCATCGAAAAAATATGGCTCAATGACGCCGCCGGCATGCAAACCGCGCCAAACAGTTATTTGTGTGGATGAAGTTGTGATTCATTAAGCACATGTGGATTTTCACCAAACCAATAACGCATATTTTGCTTATGGACGAACCCATTGAGCCAAAAATGAGCTTCGTCACCGAAGATGATTTTGCGATGAAATTCATCATGTTGGCGCATCTTCTCCAGAGCCGGAGGACGTACGTCGCGTCAAATGGTCCATCGGCTTCAATTCTTGAGTCAGTCTGATCTTGTATGGCTGTAAACCAAGATCCTTACACAAAATTCGCCATAAAGCGGTCTTAGCGATGCACAGTTCTTGAGAACGTTGCGGTCGCTGACTCCGAATTTCGGTAGGACATTTTTATGATTTGCATACGAATGTTGAGTTTACTGAAAACTTTCCCTTTTTCAGTAAACTCAGTTAAATTCAAAGTTGTCAAGTACCTGTAGGAAAATCCTTTATTATTATTATTCCGAAAAATCCGCTGAATTAATCTTTTTTATCTCATTACCTTTTGAAAAGTAAGTACGTTATGATGAGCAATTTTTCTTTATCCTCAAGCTAAATCGTTCATTAGTAGGAACCATGCCCAAAATGCTCTAATAATAACTGATTTTGCAGACAAATCGAATAATTAGAGATTTTTTGCGAGTTAAGAACAAATTCGTAAAATAATGTTAAAAAAATAAAAAATATTATTACGAAAAAATACGAATAGTAGTCAATTTTGTGCTAATTTCTTAGATATACCCGATTGATCGGTTTTCAATGTTAATATCAGGAATTTAAAATTTTTACAGAACTCAAGAATGTTTACTAGAACAAAAATAATTGAATTTTAATTGTGAACCACTGTGCGCTGGTGTTTTTATTCAATATTGAATTTGATATCCCACACTTGAGCCTAAAAGATAATTTTAGAGCACCAAGTTTTCTGGGCTATACACCATAGATCCTAAATTATTTTTCGTACTGTACTGCATTGTCTTTAATGTGTGTTTGATACCGTGAAGAAGGCTCAAGGGTCCATTCTAATTTACGTAGTTTCTTTGTATTTTAAATACGAATAAAAAATATATTTTATAAGAAGTTGTGGTTATTTTTCCGAAATTAATTCGATACAAACACTAAACCCATCGCTTTATAACCGAATTTCGGCGAAGAAATGTTTGAGACACACATCATTTATAAAAACTTCATCGAAATGTATTACTAAATTTTTAATAATTCAAATTTGCAAATTCAGTATTGAAAAAAATCACATTTAGAGGGAAGTTGATGTTGTTTTGACTCCACACAAAATGAGTCGATTTAATATACATGTATTGTTGTACATATATTACAATTGGTACGATGGCACAAACCCTGTTCAATTGCAACTTCTGCTTTGAATATTACAAACAAGTAGAGCGCATAAATAGCAGTTCTGTAGGGCACACTTCACATGTGGCACATATAGACGACCGGTTTGTATGAGTTTGTAATAGTTTTCATGACCGTGCGTGTGTCTAGCAGTAGTGAGCATCTATGTATATGTATACAAATATAATAAATAGCAACAAATTTGTATTCTTTATTCATAGTTTCTTTTCATTTGCAAAAAATAACATGGAGAGCAAGAAAGTGGGAAAATGTTTACAAATAAATATTTATGCGTTTATGACCCTAATAAGTGTGCCATAAATGTCCGAGCAACGTTTCGTTTGCCTGTCCGTCTGAGTGACTGCGTCGTCCACAGTGATGCCTCTACGTGGCCATTGCTGTCATTATGCCACAGATGTTGCAAACGTTTAACGAAAATGAAGAAGGGACATGAATATTAACGTGTCATATGAACGCCGCAGTATGCTTCAGTCTACGGCGAGAGAGCTTTCGAGTATTTAATAAATACTTTGGGGTATTAGCAAAAGGGAAATGCGAAAATTAAATAAAACAACAACAAACGAGTACACTCCGGAGATTCTTAAAGATACACTTACACTTATATGTATTTTGCTCTGCTCTGTTTCTACGTTCGGGTACTTCTCGTTATTCACTCATGGAGCTGGCCACACTGGCGTATGATTGATATTATGTTTTCCAAGCTTTGGTGGGACTAGTTCCGTCCAAATTTATGACAGCCATCAGTACAATATTCAAATCATATTTCAAGTTTAAAACGTTAGTTTACGAATACAAATTTGAAATCATAGCAGTTGTGAGAAATCTCTGATATTATCTATTTGAAAAAATAATATTCAAACCAGGATCACATTGCAGGAAAATTGTTTGCAATGAACGCGGCAAATCTTATCGCAAACCCGTCATTAAAAAGAAAGAAGTATGTCTGCAAATAGCGATTCCATTTTCCATAATTTTTACTTAAAAAACTATTTAAATCTCGGGATTCCGACATTGGAACGCAATTCTATATTGTTCAGCTTGCGTCTGTTACAATGGCTGCTGATGTTCATGTTATAATGATGTCAAGACGTTTTCTTAGAAATCTTCGAGTTGACTAATTGAACATTCAACATTATTTCAAAAGATTAGTCAATAAACAATGTTCATAAAAATGCAATATTTCGCATGGTTTTGTTGTTGATGTTTTAACAAACAATAATAAGAGCATTTGAATTTATAAAGTAAATTGTAAAGAACGTATTTATATCAATTCGGAAACATAAAATAAAAATTAGTACTTTTTGTTTTGACTAATAACTGAAGGGATGCGTAAGAGAATTCTAGGATTAACAACCCAACCAAATGACATCAGTGTACATCTTAACTTTGCTGGCAATGCTCATGCCTACGTATTTGTCTCCAGTGGACACAATCAGACCACCAATGATGCTTCGCATACAACTTCACCTCGGTGGGCAGCTATAATGATACTGAAAGCATTGATAACACCGGTGACAGGGGACCAACGCAACTTTTCAGCGCCTTCTGATCCAATTGCTTCATGACGACCTTCCATACCGAAAACTTGGATTGGTGGCTTGACCATTTTAGTGTCAGTGCTCACTAGAGGCTCAATAGAGACAATTTATTCATGGCAGCCATCGTACTTTCGTATTACATTTGCAAGTGTGGCTGTCAAAAAAATCACAAAATTCTGTTATACACACTGGATCACATAAGGAATGAGGAAAATTTGAATGAATGCGGCAAATCTTACCGCAAACCCGTCATTCAAAAGAAAACAGTATGTCTCCAAAAATCGATTCCATTTATAAGCGCAAACACTTCTCACGATATGTCTCCTGACATCTACGCAGTCTAGAAGGCAAAAGAAATACAAATATATAATATATCAAGGGCTTACATTGATTGATAAGTGGCTATGAACCATTTTCTCGAAAATGAGTTTTTGATGCCAAACTATTCTCAGATTTGGATGTCATCTGTCATATAAATTTGGAGAAGAAAATTTTTTTCTAAAGCCATTTTTTAAAAATTTTCTGATTTGGCTATCTACTCACACGTTTCTTTCTGACTGCCAAAGTGGCCATGAACATAAAAATAATATAAATAATATATGTAGTTCAAAAATGGAGCAGCATATAAACGAAGGTTGTAATTCGCTACAAGGATTTTGCTTAAAACATTTTTCTAGATTTAGGACATATCGTACTATCAAATTCCATCATTTCGCCGTTAATAGCATTTTGCTTCCCAAGTTATCAGGGTAAAATAGTGGCTGTAAAGTCAAAAAATTTGAAAAGTATCTTTAGAAAAATCTGCGTAACTTTTTATCATATTGAGAATAACAAAATATTTTTATAGCATATGATTGCTGACTTCATTCGGAATATTTGTGTCAGAAAAGTTTCAGAATCCTGAACAGAGAAAGTTTAAATATAAGCAATAGCAACCGCGAATTTTGGATTTTTCAACAATTGCAGCGACTGGATACATATATGTTACAAGCGACATTGGTTCTTAATACACAAACTAAAATTCAGTCGGATCCGTTGGCTAGATCGAGAGAAAATCATAAAACAAAAATATAATGAGTGAAAATCATTTTAGTCATATTTATCGTGAAAACGAAAATTTTCCAAAAATATCCAATTTGTATTTTTTGTTTATCGTGCCCTACCGCAATATCCACTTTTTGTAAAAAATCTGACGGATGAAGCTGGAATCTTTAAATTCACTATGTACATCCCAGAAAATGCGTTTCCTACACAACATGGCCAACATTTCTTAAAAACCGTTTACAATAAGTCTTATTTACAGTGGCCGACAAAAGTCAACATTCGACCCACATTTTTGCGATTTAGCGAGTTCCAAACCATATTTGAAAAAAGTAATGATGCGGTTTTGTTTGAAATCGTGTTTTATTCATATAACAATAACAAAATGCATTACTTCAATATAAACACAAAAGATATTAACAGAATACACAGAAAAAACCTTGACAAAAGTCTACATACGGTTTGAGATGAGACATACAAAATGCAATTTAACGTGACAAAATGATACTATTACATAATTTAATATTTTGTTGGTCCACCATGAGCATCTACAACAGCCAGCAATCGTCTGGTCATTGATGCAACTAAGTTTTCCAATTCCGCAGGTGATATTTGTCGCCATTCCTCTTCCAGCTTGTTTTTTAGCGTTTGGGGGCTAGTTATGTGATGTTTTCGGATCCTGCGTTGCAGAATCTCCCACACATGTTCAATAATATTCAGGTCAGGGCTTTGTGGCGGCGAATAAAGTTGTCTTGGAGCATGGTAAATCAGCCAATCTTTAACAAATTGGGCTGTGTGCTTCGGATCGTTATCTTGTTGGAAAATCCAGCGCTCTCCGAGGTTTAAATTATCGACCGATGCCTTCAGATTTTGTTCCAATATGGATTTATATTGATAGCGATCCAGACCATCAACTCCAGACGCCGCGACGGCACCCCAAACCATTACGTTGCCACCACCATGCTTTACCGTAGCAAGTAAATTCTTCGGATTCATTGCCGTATTCGCTTTTCTCCATGCTTTGGCTCTCCCGTCACTTCCAAATATATTATACTTCGACTCGTCCGTAAATAAAACCCGCTTCCAGAAGTCTAATCCCTTGTCCAAGTGTTGCTGGGCGAATTCAAGGCGAAGCTTACGATTCTTTTCACTTATAAGAGGTTTTTTGCGTGGTGTTCTGCTTCGGAAACCATTATTATTCAGACTTCTTTGAATTGTTCTTGGATGTACAATTGTATCCGACCTTTCTGCGAGTTGTTTGGACAACATTGTAGCATTCACTTTCGGGTTTTCATTAACTTCTTTTAAAATAAAGCTTTCATCTCGTCGACTAAGTTTTTTTAGACGCCCACATCTGGGCTTATTTTCAACAGTATCCGTATTTTCGAAGTTTTTGCATATAGTTTGGACAGTTGATTTACTTAAATTAACCATTTTAGCTATTTCGCCTAAAGATTTCCTTTCGTTTCTGCATTTTATTACTAAATTTCGAATATCAGTTGCAATTACTTTACGAGAAGCCATTTTCGTGGACTAATGTTTCTTGAATTATATTTATTTAAAGAAGAGCAAGCACAAGACAAATGACAATACAAATTTCGTCAATTCTCCTATAAAGTACATTATAAAAAATGACGTAAAGCATGGGATGCTATGTCGTATGTAGACTTTTGTCAAGGTGTTTTTTGTATATTTTGCCAATATCTTTTAAGTTTATATTGAATTGTTATTGTTATATGAATAAAAAACGATTTCAAACAAAACCGCATCATTACTATTTTCAAATATTTTTTGGAACTCGCTAAAACGCAAAATTGTGGGTAGTATATTGACTTTTGTCGGCCACTGCATATATTTGAGCATTATTTCAAAATTCATAGTGCTCAATTTTAAACGTGCCAAACATCTTTTACCAAAGATGCTTCTAGTGTAAATATAAGATGTCCTGCCGAATTTGAAGAATATCGGTTAAGGTATGTGGTTTCTACAGCGGTTAACCTCAAATCGGGAGCGAAATATGTATGGGAGCTATATCTAAATCTGAACCGATTTGACACATTTTTGTCATAGATGTTTCTAGTTAAATATGAGGTGTTGTACCAAATTTCATCAAAATCTGTTTAAATTTTCTTTTTCTAGACCGGAAAATGTCAAATAGGGAGCGAAGCTTGTATGGTGGCTATATCTAAATCTGAACCGATTTGACCCATTTTCACCACAGAAATTTCTAACTTAGATATAAGGCGTTGTGCAAAATTGTATCAAAATCCCTTCAATTATGTGGCTTCTAGAACAGAAAAATTCAAATCGGTAGCAACATTTGTATGGGAGCTATATCTAAATCTGAGCCGATTTAAATTGTAATTGAAAAAAGCTTTGTTGATTGGAATAATGCTGAAAAGTGAAAGGCTTGTCGCTTGCTGTAACATCTGTTCATACTGCCATCAACTCTGGAGCCGCTGTTAACTCGGACATTATTTAATTAAATACCATATTTATGAAATTATATTAAGCAGCGTATTTGAAAAAAAATACAATACTAAAATGTACAATACTAAATCAAACAGAACAAGATAATTCTATTTATTTATGAGAAATTTGCTGGAGTCGGAGTGTTTTTTAGGTCACAAGAAATTCAAATTAAAAAAATTATTTTGAGTAAAGAAAAGATTTATAAATGTTAAAAAAATGTGGCAAGACCAGCTGCAGCGACAAAATTAATCACATTTGTTGTTGTTTTAAATTGTATTTTAAAATAGATCAATAGAATTTTATTTAACACTTTTTATGTAATAAATGTTTTGTTTATAAACTAAAATGTTTTCTTCATTTAAAGCATATAGCCGTGAGGGCCGACAATATGATATTATCCACTCTCTTCATAATTACAATGCTTCTGTTATCAATTCTCAAAGTTTTAAAAAGCCAGTGAGGCTTTAATGCCGGAAATATTTGAAATCACGGCGCGTTTTTTTATTTTCGATTCCACGGCCCTAAAAGAACGAGAACCATGTAAAATAAATGCTGGAAACACATCCTTATACTTATGTGAAAACTTATTTAGTTAGCCATTAAGGATTTTTATATTTGAGTGGAACTATCTGCATTCTTTACAAATCAAACAATATATTCAAGGCCCATTGCCCATTTGCATTAAAAACATTTATAAACCGAAAACATGTATGAAGATATTGTGTCAGAACTTACCTTAAAAATCGCATCAATCTTGATTCACTTTAATAAGTATTTGAATGGGGTACAAAATAACAGTCCAGTTGAGGACAGAGTGGGCGCAAAAAGCGAAGTGGAGTCTAGCGCAAAGCTGATTCACGTATACAAATTAGTACAAATGCGCTTGAGTATGACAGAGTGAGTGCCGAGCATAGCGGGAAAACAGTTTCGAGCTGAATCATATTGCTGATGTGAATTCATTGCTGCATATTTGTGTTCTTTGGAAAGGTTCGGGTATATTCTTGAATTTTGGCAAAATGGTCTTGCGCCAGGACAATATCCCAGTTCAAATCAAATCAACCTAAAACAAATGAGCGTTGGCACGGCAGAAGTATTGGGTAACTATACCTGTATATACACATACTTACATATGCAAATCAACGAGATGCTTGTAAGATGGCATGTGTACTTTATTACTTGGTGCGATTTTTTAAACGCAATTTTCGGCAAGTCAGTTGTGCTTCTCGTTCGTCTGTGAGAATCATTTCCATAAAGAGGCCGGGTTTTAATGTTGAAAAGTCGCTGCGAAGCCACTTGAAAAAACTTTTGACAGGGTCGAAATCATGATAGTGGTAGTCTGCAGCCAAGTAATAAATGTCACCATGCCATTTGCAAATATAGATGCAAAATGGTCTTGAGCCAGGACAATATCCCAGTTCAAATCAAATTTGGCAGAATATTTTTTTAAATCATCATATAAATGATAAATCATTTATTCTTGCACTAATTAGATGCACCCACTGGGAGAAGCAAAATACATTATTTTCGAATTCAATTTTATAAACACAAATGAATAACAAGACTGAATACATATATACATAGATACATTTGTAAATAAAAAACAAGTAATTAATGGCTAAAACCGGACGGAGCCGACTATATGATACACTCCACTTTCTATCCTATTACCATTTAACTCATTAAAAAAGTGAAATCGGGAAGGATTTTTTATCCTGTAAATGTATGTGTTTGACAAAAATTTTAAATCGGAGGGGACATCCGAATTAAATAGCGTTCGTCCTTGATCCACAAAACTTACTTATGCCATGTTTTGTTAATTGCGACCTGTAATTTGAATATAGCAATAGATGGACAGACAGACGGACATTGCTAAACCGACTCAGAAAGTGATTCTAAGACTATCTGTATAATAAACGATGGGTCTAACTCGTTTTGGGTGTTACAAACAAATGCATAAAGACATAATACTCTAGTGGAGTGTGAAAACACGATGACTAAAAGGCATTTACCGTTAAGTTAAGCCGTGCAAATGCTAGAAAAACAAAACAACGACCTTTAGTTGTTGATACCCTCCAAGTCGTACTATCAAAAATGTATTGGATTTAAGCAATTTCGTAGAATTTACTAAATATATATTTTTACAGTTTTTGTGAAAATATAAAACTGAAAAGACCTGCGGAAGCAAACAAACAATCGTTGAACTGGTTCGTAATTAAAAATAAATAGCGGGAATTGGTGGCAGTAAAAAACTGTTGGACTGAGTTTTTTAAATCGACTTTGACCACTGCAATTGCAAAACATTGAACAACAGTCTTGTCTCGTTAGTTTTCATAAATGGTGTAATATTAACTAATTATTGTGAAATGCAACCATATGTCAGTTAGAAACTAACAGCTGAACCCCGCACGTTTCTCCAGGCATATCGACTTCAACCACGCCGCACAGTGGTCAATTTCGCGAGATAGCGGTCAAAACTCTATAACTTTTGGCCGGATTGGTATTTTTTACGCAAATTGTTTTGTTCAATAGGAGGGACTTTAAGCTTCAATTTGCGTGTTCAAACGTAAAAATCGACTGATAGGAACGTAAGTAATGTGGAGTTAAAAATGCATTTTAATTTTTTGTTGAGTATCCATGTAAAAGTTGAATATTTTGACATTTTAAATAGGTATATTTTTTATAATTTCTTATTTTCTTCAATCGTATTTTACAACCAATACTTATTTATTATTCCTAAACTTAATTTTGGTCAGAAAATGCCAACATTTGGCCCCTGACATTTATTTAGTCTCAATATTCACAGGGGCCAAAGGTTGGTTTTTGTGGAAGAAAGCTAATTCTTGTGAGGATTAAACTGAAAAATAACACTGAAATTCCCAACAATATCAATACCATTTGGATATATTATATACAGAACACAACATCGATAAAATTTTAAGTAAACTTTTACTATTGATTTAAAGTGCACATATATTTTATTTAAATGTATTAATAAAAATTTATACTAAAATTAGAAACAAATTATAATCTTTAAACTAGTGTTAATTAAACAATATTAGTAAAAATTTCTTCCAAATAGCTTTGATTTTCATTTTGCAGTAGTTGTTTAGCTTCTTCATCTAACTCTAATGAGGTTGATTTCCATTTTTGTCGAATACTGGACATATATGGGTCTGATGTGCACAACAAAATATTAATAAGATCTTCATTAGTACAATATCTGGAATTTTTTCTTGTATTGTGCTCGCGAAAGAATCTGTAGTCTTTGTTCCTTTTTTCTTGCGCTTCTTCTGAGAGATCTCCAATTGGAAGCATATTGTGCTGAATTATTTGTTCCCCATGGAACAAAATTTTGTGAACTGTGGTTGGCATATGTCTCCAAGAATATTTTTGGTTATAAAGGGTTGCTATCTCATTAGCATACTGACCACATTTTTTTGCATCTATCTTTTTGCTACATGCTATAACTTCTAATATGATTTGGAATCGTCGTATTAAATCATAATCTACTCCAGTTATAGAAGCTGCAGTTTCTGGATCGGAAAAAAATCTCCTTGCTGTGTTTCCATCATTAGAATTTCCTTCTCCTTGCTTTGGCTGGTCAATTATAAGGCCTATCTCACGGTATTTTTCTTGAATATCTTTTTTTTTTGCTTTCTTTTTTTCCAAATTTTCTTTGTTGTTTCTCACTGTTTCGCCTAACGGGCCAAATTCCAAATCGTATCCCAATTTAAGAATATGCTCCATAAAACGAATTCTAGCATGAAGAGGTGACATTCCAAATTCATATGCTTCATTAAAACTATCGTCTTGTGTTGGTGGTTGGCTCAATTGACTTGATGTTTTTTGGCATATGGTGCAGCTTGACGAAGACTTTGTTTCGGTTAAAGCTTGTGCAACTTTTCCATCGATCATTGTAAGTGACATTTTAAAGTTAACTTCGATGCATTGGTCATTAAATTCAAATATCACTGGTTGAAGTTCCTTAATTTCATCTCTTATTTTGCCAACTTCTTCAGTTATGACATCTTTAGTTTCTTTTTTGTAAGCAAACTTTATTGGTCTACAAAATTTTGTTGACGAGGGAATTTCATTCTTCCATACATCTATCTCTGCAGCTCTACTAGTTGACGGCTCTGAACCAATATAAGTTTTTGTTAAACGTAATGGAACGAATGAAATCATGAATAAATTGGCATCTGATGAATTTTCCGCATTACATTGTTTGTATTGTTTCTGGCCAGAGGACCCATCACATCCCCATTTAGAAATTAAAGTCATGCTGCAATTTTTAAACTTCTTTAAATAGTCAGCATCAAATGTCTTTAATAATCGTTCTGCAGTGTGTTCAAGAAGATCCTGCAATTTTATTTCTGCTGAACTTGAAGTTACACTAATAGCAGTTGGTGAAGGTAAGCAATCTTTTTTGGCAGAAACTAAATCTCGATATGATGGAAAAATTCCACAATTTTTTTCATTGGTTCGCTTCCGCAATTCTGTATATTGGTTTTTAGTCATTTTCAAATCCAAAAATAGTGCAAGTGCTTCTTCTGGAGTAAATTTATTTTCTTCAGTTGGTGTCGGCATACTTTCTAAAATCCTTTTTGTGCGTCTGGGTCTTGCTTCCACTATTTTTTCAATTATAGCAATTTTACTCTTTTTAGTTTTCGATGGTTGAATTTGATGCAGAAATGAATCCTTTATGATGCTACAACAAACTTCTTCATTGATATGTTTAAGCTTGCGTCTTCGTGATCTTTCACTACAATTATCAATTGGCTTTGCTGGTCGACCACCTTTTCCAGTTTCCGTGGTAGTTACTGATGGCTTTTCAAAAATAAGTTTATTTCTTAGCCATTCTTGGTTGCGTGAGTAAAACAATTTCTTGTTTCTGGAACATTGGAATTGGATCATCTGGAACTATTTTACTGACAGGTACTTGTAAATGGGTGCATATTTTTTATCGTCGCTATATACCTGTTTCACCATGTGTGAGGTTTAAATTTTCCGAATAATGACCACCCCTAAATGTGAAAAACCCAAATAATTAAAAGTTACTTTGCTTACTATGGGTTTTTCAGTTGGCTACCTGTTTTTTACAGAAATTCAACGCACATTTAGGGGTCGTCATTATTCGCAAATGTATTTAAAACAGGTATTCTGAACGGACCTGATATTCGGAAATTGATCAAAAGTGATTCTTTCATGAACAACCTACGAAGAAAACAAGATCATCAGAACCACAAGCGTCAACTTCTGCAAGCATGGATATTGCCAATAATTGAAAAAATGTTCTGAATTTGGTTTTTATGCATATTATTATTGCGTATTAATTGCATATTATTTTATTTTCATAAAGTTTTTATAAATATTTTTTTTTGCATGATAATTTTTTAATTTTTATTTTTATTTTATTTTTTGAAATTGCGAATAAAAGCGAAACGCGTGCATCGATTTTCATGATCTTTGTCTCATTTTGCTCATAGGTTATGTGACTTTGCGAAAAAGTAACTACACTTGAAACTTATTTCCGTTTTGTATTTTTTATGAATTTAAAAAAAATTTTTCTTCATTTTTTATTGGAAACTTATTTTTAACTTATTTTTAGGAAAACAATATATGAACAGATTAAGGGAATTGTAATTCCTAATTTTTTAAAATTTATCTCAACTAAATCGGGCTAGTGGCTGTCGAGCTATGTCAAACAACAGGGCCTAAAACGTGATAAATTCCCCTATACGATAGTACTAACTTCAAATCGATATTAAAAATATTTCGGCAGGTAAGAAGACAAAACGAATGATGCAGAAATTTCACATACTGTTCTCAGAATTGAGTTGGCAAATCATGTGTTGTAGTGTGTAATCAGGGCCGTGCGCAAGGGGGGGGGGGTTTGGGGGTTCAAACCCCCCCCCCCCAGAGAGGTTTCGAACATATACTTTTTAAAACCTTCTAGACTTTCTGAAGCAATAAAATATAGAATTTTAAGGTATTTTTCAAATAACTCGTCTGAAATGGTAATTTTCCAGTAAAATCATGAAAACACGAAAATTACATAAAAAGTCGTGGACACTTTCTTAAATTTCGGACAAAGATTATAAAAAATACAAACAAACTAAACGAATTGTGCCAATTTCAAGATTGTGTAGTGCTAATTTCGCTAATGGACACCACATTGTTCGGAACATTTTCATTTTTATTAACCGATACCACTTCTTGACATTCGACTAGAGCTATATCTTATGAACTTTTAATTGTGTACTGCAATAAAAGTTTGGAAATTTAAAAACAAAATCGTTTAATAATTTTAAACAAGTGTAGATAAGAATCACTATGATATCATAATGAAATCTAAAATATTCTTAATAAAAGCAAATAATTAGCTTGATGCTTGTAGAGCGCTAAGATGTAACATTTGCGATTGGAAATTTTTATGGAGCTGTCTCTAAATCTGAACCGATGTGTCCTATTTTCACCACAGATGCAACAACGACGGTTTCTGTTACTTCCAGTGTTTTGAGAGTTTGCAATCATAATACAAATCCATTTCGACAAACAAAGAAAACTGTTTGATATATGTAAACACATTTCTCTTTGTTCATTTACAACAACTGATGACATGTTTACCGCAAACAAACTAATTTTTCCCAAAAAAAACGTGTTCGTTTCTACGAAATGTATTTTTTCTCTGCGTGTTGATCTCTATTTTAAAATCTACTTTAAAGTTGCGAAACAATAAGAAATTAGTTTTAACTTACTAAAATTTTTGTTATTTTTTTAAAGTTAGTATTTTTTGTACATTTGTAACAAGTATTATTCAAAAGAGAAACAACAAATTCATTAACTTGGGTCTACGTAGGAAAACGAAACTCTAAAATACCAATTATTTGATTTTTTGGAATTTGTTATTCGAATACATATTTAAGATTATAAAAATGAAGAAACATTTCCAAATATTTTTTATTTAATCGGAATATGCGTATAAAGATTTTGAGTAAATATCCTGTTACTCATGTCCTATATAAATAAAAAACCCCAAAACTCTTCAGGCATCTTATTTAGACCCATACTTTGTCAAAAAGCATATCCAATCATAGAAAAAATGCGGGACTGAAGGGTTTATCGCCAAGGAATTTGATCGTTTTTTGTGTAATATTTCTTCAAAATATATATCGAGGGCTTATATCGATATGTATGTATGTAATTTCAAGCAACTATTTAAAAAAATCTACACTTAGAGAACGAGTCTGTTAATAAGAGCTGCGATTGTCTGCCTATCAGCAGACACTTTTCTGCCATTACAGCTGTTTTTTGGCATAACAGCAGTTTTCTGCAATCTTACATCACCATTCACACTGCTAAAGAGTTTGCAGTCTGCTAAAATTGGCTGTTGTTAATAAAATATAAAAATATATAGATAAGCGTTCATAAGCGAGTTTAGCTCGAATTTTCTTTTATATTAGCTTGGGACAATATGCGTATCATATATATTGCTAAAAACAGAAAACAGCTGTTTACCATCTCAGCAAATACAAATATGCTGTCTCTTTTTTAACAGCAGAAACTCTGCTCTTTCAGTAGACTTTCTGCTTTCTTTTACTGACATATTCCTTTGAGTGTACTGGTAGATGGATTACTGAAATGCAATTTTTCCGACAATGTCTGTCGGACGAATGTATCAAAATATTTCTCGAAGATTCTGGCAATAAAATATGAGTGGTTTCCAAACGCTCCAGTAAAAAATTCCTAACTACGTATGAGTAAAGTTTCCTTCTTTCAAAGCCATAGTACATAGTTCATTTACTAGAAAAAGGGTAGTAGATTTACTTAAAAGCATTTCTTTGGATCTAATAAAAACTCTTACAATTGTGTAAATCAAAACTTATGTGGAAGAATATTTTCAAGGTTTTAAGTGAGAAAAAATCTGAAATTTTTTGTATGGAAAAATTCCATTTAGGAAATTTTAACTTAAAAATGTGTTTTTCCTAAAATGAAGTTAAAATGTTTACTGAAATTTATGCCGAGTTCTTACATTCTCGTTCATTTGCAGAGACTTAATTCTTAAATATTTTATGAATTATTCTAAACAACCACTGCGAAGGCGCCTATCTTGCCTTCGCAACAATCATGGAGTAATAGCTCAACTCCTTATGGCAGAGGTATCATGAGTCTTTTGAGAAATATTTCATGTTGTCATTTTTTGTATCAGTTTTGCATCCTCTGAAGCAAAACTATTTGTTTGATTTTTTTTAGTTAAATTGTACTTATTTTAATATCACCTTTTTTCCTTGTATAAAATAAAATTTTCCTCAGTTTAAGTAAAAATTTACTCGTTTTGAGAAAAAAATCAGGAAAATTGTCCTCAGTTTGAGAAAATATTTACTTGATTTGATTAAACATTTACTTAGTTTTAGGAAATTTTCAGCAAAATTTTACTAAGATTAATTAAAAAATTTACTTAGTTTTAGGAAAATTTTGCTTAAATTTAGTAAAAAATTAATTGGTTTTAGGAAAAATTTACTTAGATTTAGGAAAATTTCAGCAAAATTCTACATTTATTTAGTAAAAATGTACTTGGTTTCCTAAATTTTAGTTAATTTTAACTCATTATAGTGTTAACTTTTTTATGAGTGTAGATGAAAACCCCCCCCAGGTGAAAATCCTGCGCACGGGCCTGTGTGTAATGAATAATAATGACTTTGGATGATATGTACGTCAATCGTTTCGTTTGTTTTCGTGCACTGGATAGCACTAAGTTGTGACAGTGCTGTTGTCTCTTTCATTTTTGTGATTCATTCTCGTTTATAATGTTCTCTTCGTTGTGTTCTGTCGTTAATGTTGTCAGATTCTATTGTCATTTTTGTCAAAATTTTGATACACCCTTCTATGTGGACTAGGTCCAAATATGGGCCAAATTCTCCTAATTTCAACAGAATTATTTTTTGGACAATAAGAACTCTTGTACAAAATTTCATCAAAATATATGCATAATAGCCACTTTCACATACAAATAACTTCTCAAAAAATATGACGTGCATTTGTACCGAATATCTTACCTTGGGTCAGAAAAATTTGCTGTAGCTCAAAAAGTGCAGTCCCGATGCATGGATATGTATATATAGGAATGTAGGGGAGGGTTAGGACTACAAAATAGTAAATTTGTGTTTTGACTCAGCTTGACTCACAGGAGTTGTGCTCTATGAAGTAGGAAATTTCCAATAAATTAGACCTTTTTAAAAAAAAATATTTAAATTGTTCTGCAAACAGTAGAGCTTCAATTTTTTCTACCAGTGATAGGAAATAAGTTAAGTTACAACACAAAATTTATTTCGTCCAAAAATCTTGAAAAACAAAAAAGTTATGATCATTTCAACTTTAAAAATTAACTAAAAATATCATAAATATCATAAATTCTGAAAAGGCCCATTTTGGACCACCCTGTTCTCAGTGAAATAGTTAAAATAGAGTTCTAATTTTTTGGCACCCGAGGTTTACTACTGTCTACTTTCATATAAGTCTAATAACTTTAAAATCGGAGAACAAAAACCAAAAGGAGTTTTGGCCGCTATCTCAAAATAATGACCACAGTGCGCCGACGAGTTAGCTCTGTCAAATCTCACTAGCAAAATAGACAATCCACTCAAAATTACAAAAGAAAATATAACTGTCGACTTAGACAACCTGCTACTGTGAAATGGGTCTTTCTTTGAATTTGGTATCCACTATAAGATGACTTCTATAGAAAGTTGAATATATAATTCAAATCCAGTATGCGTGGCCATGTGTTCCTATAAAAATCAATAAACAACAGCTACACTAAGAAAAGTGGGTGTTTGGAAGGCTTTATCGTCGTTATAACTGAGCATCAAAGGACTTTGAGTTTACCAATGTTGCACGAAATGAACCTTGATAACTTAAAACACATTGACCAAATTCGGGAAGAAACAAAAACACAATCCCTGTTGTCCTGTTTTGCCGTTTTTTCGTTTATTCATTCTTTGCTATGGTGCGGAATTGCTGATAAAGCGCTGTTTAAAAAAGCGATAAGAAGCGAAGATCAATTCGGCGATAAAAACTGTCCTAAAGAAGACCGTGGACGGCCTCCACTTGAGGTGAATAAAACCATCGCCACAGATTGTCATCATTAAGCGTGACCCGCCTGACTGTACGATATTTGCAAGAATTGCAAATTCGTTCATACAGCTGGGAACGTACTAAAGACGTCCGTTGAGGTATCATATTCTCGCTATGGAAACATACCTAGTATTCATGATTGTTCAACATTTGAGGGTGATGGTTTTGCGCACTTTGCATGGTGTCAGCAGTTTTAGTCTAGTTAGGTTTAAGTTTGATAAGTATTTGAAAAAAAAAATACATTTTGGTTAGTTCTAATAAACTCATCAACAACGTACACGTCTGGATCTTTTATTAACTTGCATCATGGCCTCCAAAATTTAAACTCTACGGATAAGTTTTTTTTGAATAAACACGTAAGACACACTCAGAAAAGTGTGAACGCTACAATGAGTTAAAATGAAGTCAAATTTAGGAAAATTGAACTTCGTCTAGCGCTACAGCAATATTTCCTCATATAAAGTTTAAACTTTTCTTGAAAGTACGACATGATTCTAGTACAATTTTCCTCAAACCAAATATTTGCTCAAACTGAAGAAAATTGTAAACCAAGTACACTTTTACTAAATCTAAGTAAAATTTTGCTGAAAATTTCCTCAAACTATGTATGTAAATTGTTCCTTAAATCAAGTAAGGATTTACTCAAACTGATTAAATTTGTCCTAAAACCTAGTCAATTTTTACTAAACACGAGCAAATTTTTAATTCATTTTCCCAAAGACAAGTAAATACTTGATCAAACTGAGGATTTTTTCCTCAAAACAAGTACATTTTTATTTAAACTGAGGAAAAGTTTGGTAGAAATAAGGAAAGAAGTGAAAAGTTAAAATAAGTTCAATAGAACAAAAAACGGAGGAGATTATACCAAAATACTTCAAAAATTAAAAAAATTCAATACAATAGCTGACAACTTAAAATATTTCTATGTCTGGGAAATCGAACGAGAATTGTGCTTCCTTTCATGGTTATATTTAAACTGAAGATATTTTCTCTTTGGTCACTCTTGTGTAGGACACAAAACCGCAAATCCTCCGATTACAATACCATTTGCACTGTTCGGACACTTTTGGAACATCAACCTTATTATTATGCTTCTTAGGTGTGACAAAGTAGGTAGAGCTTTACCATTCTTTGGAAGGATTATGATATTCAATATGTCTGGTCAAATATGCCTCACATGAAAAGCGGTAATGCAAAAAAATTATTAAATTCATCCATATCAGCCGAAAGCCGCCGCCGCCGATAATTCTCGGTCGGCTTGTAACTCTGTATGGGACCCATTTTATTCTATTCATAGTAACCTTACGAAATCTGTCCAAAAATAATTCATCTTATTTTGTAGAACCAACATATGAATTTAGGCTCAATCTTATAAATTTACCTTCTTTAAAAGTCGTCGTACTATGCTGAACATTACTTTCCTTATGAATGTTATGCAGGACCAAATCCATTCCGATTTTATTATGAATAGAATATTGATAAATATTCCGACAAGACTTACTAGGAATAATGATACTTTGCGCCGCCTGTGTGTTCAATTTAATAAATTCAACCGGATTATTGAATTATCAGAAAATAGAAACTCTATTAAAAGAAAATTTAAAAATACTTATTTTTTGGAGTATCCCTACGGCAAAATGAACTGTCCCAGAACTGGTCCCTGGTGGTTAAGGACCGGTCCTGGTTCTAACCCAAATGTATGAAGGGGACCGGTCCCTCTGTGGTATGTCTTGGACATGACCTAGGATCGGTAATTGTCGCCAATATCCCGTAGGGATAGTATAGACTTAATAATAAACAAAGATTTACCTTCAATTTACATAATTTTCGAATATAGTTCCCGACTTTTTAGCGTGATTTTGGCGCCCTTGCATTTTTATAAGCAATGTTTTGCAATAAATTCCATTTAAGCTACAGCTAACGAACTATTCTATCTACCTTCTGTAATAGTCTGTCTTAAAGAAGCCCTTTTTTTGCCCGGTATTTAAAATTTCGACAATTGCATTACAAGAATATAATCAACAAGTAGTTAAAAGCCAACAATCATTAGGGAAATGCGAAAGTGCACCTTTTTTGCAGCGTTCCTTGCTATTGACCCCCTTCACATTTATAGACAAACAGTTCGTTAAACATTTATTCACAATGACAAGGTCAACAGAGACGGATGTATTCAACGTGTCCTTCACAAATTGCAATAATTGTTACATGGCAAATACGAGCAAAAAAGAAGGAGAATAGCAAACCACTCGTTGTATGTATGTGTGTGTGTGTGTTAGTCTGCATGAATGAATGTGGCTGGTGTTTGTCAGGATACCACATGGGCATTCACCTGAACCGGAGCACGGTTAATGCTCATTGGTGTGAAACCTGCAACGATAAATCTGTTGCCATCAATTTTAAATTACTCTACAAATGGCTAAGCAAACACGTCGACAGCGACAGCTACAGCGACGGTGACAGTGAGAGCAAAAACAAATACAGTTCACACAGACACACACTTACACACTCACACAGTCGATCTGTGGCTTGAAACAAAACGAACAAAAGGCCAACAGCCAACTGCCAACAAGAGACACAAAAGGTTTAAACCGAAACGAAACAAAAACAATTCCATTTAACCTTCAGAGTATCACAGTTCAACATCAAACAAACACCAGCAACTACAACAACACAAAGACTTCTTCGGTGTCATTCCGAGAGACTGGAGGTAATGACGAACTGCCATTTAAAACATCATTGAAGATTTAAACCGCTCCATAAACAAAGCCCAAGGGGAACCTCGGTGGCAAGCAGACCCTCGTTTGGCTGTCACAACTTTTGCGAGGACATCTCCGATTGTGCTCCCTCTACGTTTGCAGTTGGTGCTGTTGCTGCTGTTGTTGCTAGATTTACATCGTGTTGGAACTCAATTTATCTTTGGTAAACACCAAATGGCAGCCAAGGACTATGTTTCGTATTTTATCAATCCTCGTGTTGGGCACATGTGATTTTTTGCCTCCGTCTCCGTCGTCTTGCTTTGTTCTAACACTGCTCCCACCACGCCACTGTCGTGTTTGCCTCTGTTTCTGAGCTTCCTCCGAGTTCGCCTTTGTTTTTTACGGTTGCTTCATCCGTTTGGTGTTTGTTGTGCTGGGCTGCTTCTCACTCCCCCCGCACTTCTGTCATGGCGGCGTTCATTCTTTTGTGACATTTTTTCACTTGACTAACTTTGCTAGGTGGGATTAAATTATCTCCTGTGGGATTTCATAGAATTAACTTATCCGAATAGTCTTTATCCAGACGTTAGTTTAGGTGCTATTTACGTACAGTCATATACACATACACACACACTCATATTTACAAATGTATGTATGTTTGAGCATTAGTACGAAAGCCCTTCTAAGCAAGGAGTTTATTCATCGCATAACTCACAAACACACAGGCAAAGCGACTTCCATTTCAGAAGATGGGCTAGCAAAAATATCCTTCCATTAAACACACCCAGCGGCGGAAATTGTGACTTGGATGGCCTTATATAAGGCCTGTCTACAGCACCCAGAGGCCATCAACGTTCCATCTTCCTTTCCTTTTAACATTGCGTGATATTGGGAGGTAAGGCCTTCCACGCTCGTTTCCTGCAGGAAGGCCTTCTAGCAGGCCTTCCTAGATAAGGCATAATGCATGTCAGAAAGAAGCAGGCACTCCAGAAGATCTCGAAAAGAAGATCTGATGAAGGCCTTTAAGGCACAGGCCTGCTAAAAGGCCTTCATGAAGAAGGCAGACCTTATGTCCAAAAAAATCAGGCCTTCCAGAAGGGCATAAGACGAAGGCCTGTTTAAGGTCTGAAGCCACAGGCACATTAGAAGGCCTTCCAAAATGAATACATAATGCATGGCAGAAAAAACAGGCCTTATAGAATGGCTTAAAAGAAGGTTTTTACTTACACCTATTTTACTTTAGTGCACTTTTGCTATAACTTCTCAGCATTATGTGAAGATCAATAAATATGTTTCGGACTGAAATGCAACATACACTGAATTTAATTCTTACTTATAGCCTTTTCACACTGCATGCGAAATCAATCGACTTCAGCGTGATCGATTTACAAATATCAAATTTGTATGGAATTTCACATTTGTAAATCGACCTTGAGTTAAAATCGATTGATTTCCTATGTGGTGTGAAAAGGCTATTAGGGGCTTTTTCAGATTTGGTTGGGCATAGCGGAAAATATTTGTGGTAATCCTGCTTCTAAATTCGAGTTTTTGCAGCACACAGACGATATATTAAAACATGATACACCTTCTACAGCGAAGTGGAATGCCTACACCTTCCCCATAGCTTCTATTAGCAAGTCTTATAACAGGCCATCTTAAAAGAAGGGAAGATGAATGTGAGAGAGAAACTGGAAACACCTTCCATTGCCTTCCATTTGCAAGGCCTTCAATAGACCCTCTAAGAATAAGCGAAGAGGAGCGAGATAAAAATCCATACACCTTCTTTTTAGATGACATATAACAGGCCATCTTAAAAGAAGTGAAGAGGAATGAGAGAGAGAAAATGGAAACTCATTCCTCTTGCTTTCCATTTGCAAGGCCTTCAATAGACCTTCTAAAAGGAAGCGAAGAGGTACGAGACAAAAAACCATACGCCTTCTTTTAGAAGCGCATATAACAGGCCTTCTTAAAAGAAGCAGAAATAAGATAATAAAGCATGGAAAAAAGAAAGTAATGGCAAGGCCTTTTAACACGACTGATAGTAGCATGCCTACAATAATTTTCTGCAATGGTTTCTCGCAGGCATTACATAAGAAGCCCTCGCCAAATAAGGCCTTCCACATGCCTAAAATTTGGAAGGCCTCGTAAATTCCGCCGCTGGGCATGCATGCATACACATACATTTGAATACAGTGCCCCAAAAAGTATGCCACAAGACCTTTCATGACCGCATGGACTCTACATTGGTGCTTCCAAGCGAAGAGATCTCTCGAAATCGAGCGAACCAGTTTTCCCAATTATTAAGCGGGGAATTATTTTATATCTATTATAAATTTTTTAATGGGCTGGCGTGTCATCCAACGCTATGACAGCAAGCTAAAACAGAAACAATCCCACTGCAGCCGGTTCTATGTACTGGATTTACTCCAAAAACCACATCTTCGACCTAGGGCTGCCACCTCAACGATACATGTTAAAATATACAAAACAGAAAAGGAAAGAGTAAAGTGGGTCGAGGAAGTCCATACGTCTTTCACCGCGTTACCAGTTTTTATTACCAAAAATAGATGTTTTAACATATCAGCGTAAGTTTAATGCTGGATGGTATTTCCCAGGACTCCAATATTTAGAAAAATTTCGCTGTTTCAGAAATTATATGTGTTTTAATTTTGTTTTTCGTTTGTATTTTTTGGTCTGTAATCAATATTTGATTTGAACTGGAATATTGTCCTGGTTCAAGACCATTTTGCATCTATATTTAGTAGAATGTACATTTATTTACAAATGGCATGGTTACATTTATTATTTGGCTGCAGACTAGCACTATCATGATTTCCAACCTGTCAAAGGTTTCGTTCAGGTGGCTTCGCTCCTTAAGTAAATGATTCTCACAAACGAACGAGAAGCAAAGCTCACTTGCCAAATACAAACGAAAAAACTAAAAATATAATAATTTAGTTCATTAAAGTTCGAATGTTTTATTTGGGAAAATATGTTGACGAGTTTAGTCCCGGAATCTCGGGAAATCGAAAAATAGTTCCCGTTTCCCGTGAAAATGCAAATCCTAATCTGAATCAAAAATGCGAGAGCTATTGCATGAAGATGAACAAAAACTACGCAGACATCTCGAATTCCATCCAAGTGGGATTTTACCACTTTAAATTAGTGTCTGAACATAAATATTTTTGACTTCAACAGTTCTTTATGGTGTTGCAGTGAAACAGAGACACATCTGGCGCACAAGTTTTTCCTATTTGGTCTTCGAACACTGTTCTTAGCCTCTATTCGTAGATGTGACGTCTACTCGGCAGCTACATCAAGTCTGTTCTACTAAAACTGCAGCTCCCGCGATTTCACCAATTTATACAGATGTTGTAAATATATGATTACATCTTCAAATAATTTATATAAATCTAGGAGGTTACTCATACATTTTGCCTCCGCACTGTGGGGCCTCTGCCAGAAATCAAAAATAAAAAAATAAAATTTGATAAAAGCTTTGGTAAAACTGATCCGAAAACCGATTCAAAATCGGACAAAAATTGTGGTTTATATAGCCGCTCAAAGTTGATTCATCTCTTCAGAACTCGAGAAAGAAACAAAAAGTAAAAAAATTTTCAAAAAAAAATTCATAATTGAGTTACAGACAAACTATCTACCCAATTTTTACGTTTTTGGAAAATTTTTTGGAAATGGAATGAAACAAAAAGTGGTGTTTTCTGAGGCTTAGTTACCCAAAAATCGCGATAGTAAAAAACACTATATTTTCATCGTTTTTCAACTTTGGTGGAATAAAACTAAAAAAGTTTTGAAAAGTTTTGGAAGACATTACATTTAGGTGATTTAGTACACATTACTCTGCCGTATTCAATTAAAGTTGGCTGCCGATACTTGCCTATTCGCATGTTATTACAATAAAAGTGTGGCACCTCTAACACAAATTTATTTTTTTTTTAAAGCAACATAACAGCCAGGGTCATGAAATTTTGCGAGAGTTCATTGGGTAATAATTTGGAGAGTTGTGAAAAAAAAATGAGCGGAATTGGAAAACGGAGTGTAGCACCTCCCATACAAAATTAAAATCTATTATCAAATATATTCATTTCTATGACACTAAGAGTTCTGCAATTTTATGTAAATCCATCCATTATTAGTCTGGGTAGTTGGGAGAAAATGGGCGGAATTTTTGATGAGGGCGTGGCACATCTCATAATAAATTAAAAGCAGTTATAGAATATTTTCTCTTACAAGACACCGAGTTTCCTGAAATGCTGTGAGTTCATTAAGTTTTCAATTACGTAGGCAAGATACAAATGGGCGGGATTTGAAAGATGGGCGTGCCATATTGTCTAAAAATTAGAACCCAATATATATTCTGTTATATGGCAACAAGAATCTTGAAATCTTGTGTGAGTTCATTGAATATTAATGTTCAAATTTGTGGAAAAAGTGGGCGGTACGAGAAAAGTGGGTGTGGTACCTTCCATATATATATCCATATTAATATTATAAAAACTTTTGTTTCGTTTTGGAACTTCATACGGATAAGATCTCTAGGCTATATATTAAAAAAGTAGCATTGGTGGCGGGAGGGGTGTGGCAAAAATGTTTTTGATAACAACTTTATAAAAATTAGTACATATATATTACTGAGCACGAAAAAAACAACATAAACCCGAATTTTGATTTTTCGGTACGTGTTTTTGTCTGGAGATGCGTGTGGAGTTCAGTTAGTTAACTATAATTATATTACTAAATATGTGAATATATGTTATGTTAGATCAAAAATAAATGAAAAATTATTAGTTTGGTAAAAAAGTAAATAACACGAAATATGATGTTTTTGAAAAGAAATAAAATCCATATTAAAGGTCTGATTTAAAAGCTCCCAGTAAGTATAGGATGCAGTTCGTGATCTCATTTTAAAGCCTATGATGTCTTCTTTACAACAAAATTTTGTTTTTGTAATTATGTTCTCTATTTCAGAAGTTATGATTTTTGCAACGAAAAAAGTCAAAAGGCCCCACTGTGCGCCGTAGGGTGACCCCTGAGTAGTAGTAACATCGTTTTTCATTTCATTGTGTCCCATTTTCGATTTTACAAACTTCAACATGCTTACGACACGGAAATTTTCAACCGATCGAATTCATATGTCAATTATTTTTTCCCTAACCTCACAAAAAGTGAGTGATTTTGAAACAGACGACTTTTAAATTCTTTCATATATTTAATGTGCACCTTAATCTCAATAAATGTACTTTACATTTTCAGGAGAAATCAAAAACCGTTATTTAGATCGATTCTCTCAAAAAATCGTCGTGTTTGGCAACACTGGCTAAATGAAAATCTATATATATATATATATAAAAGAGAGTGGCGTTAGTTAGACCTATTTCGATGATTTGCACCAATTCGGATTGGTCGCCGGCCAAACAAGAAGAATACCCAAGAAAATTCCCGAAATGCCCCCGATTTGTATGGTGTGATTTTACGACGCCATCTTCATGATAGATGACGTTTATATTTACGGTGCATTGAAGTTCACTGTAGAAACACCTGGATTGTGCTGTCTCAGTGACAAGGTTAAATTACCACCAGAACCATTGCATTCTTTACTTCATGGTGAAAGGCCAGAATCACTTAATTTTCTATCGAACACTGAGATATATAAAGAATGCTTTCAAATGTCTTCATTTGGAGCAGATATTATTGATGAACGCGAATTCAATCCGATATTCGAAGTAATAAAGTAACCCATCATTTCCTTTTCATGCACAAAAATCATTGAATCTACAGATCCAAGGTCAAGTTCACCATCGAATTGGATCATAGCTACCGCTTGCAGACGTACAACATAAATTCGGCCAAATATACTTCATTGGCAAGTCGTAAAATCAACTTGATCAGCTCCAAAGAAACATTACGAAGCAGCTACTTCATGAACATCTTGTATAGATTTGGTTATTCAAAACTGCGTTGGATCGCATGCCAAGTGATGACTATAAACTCTTGATCAGAGCGGATAAACGACCTACTGGAACACACGAACTCAATTAACGCTCCAATAATAGATGAGGTTGCAATTGTGATTGTTGGTGAAATTCAGTGAAGTCCATCTGCAAATATATCACGTGTGACAAGTACAAGGATGACATGTCAGAAGACAATTTGCAATGAGTTCGTGTCATTTCAGAGAATCCCCATCTTGATATGAATGAAGAGATGTACAACCAAGCTTTGGTTTTGATAGAAAACTTGTGCTACCTCATGTCCTGCTGTTTGGTAGTCAGGTTAGGAATGCTATGGCAGATCGCCGACCATACGATGCTTTCGAACGAGAATTGCAGCGTGAACGTGAATACGACACAAACGCATTAAGCCAATTGAACGAACGAAAGGTTGAGTGAAACAGCAATTTTAGCGACAAAGAACAAGGATGTGGGTCACTTAAGCTGCACAATTCAAAATCAAATCGTTGGTTCACTGCGTTCCTTCAAATCTATCGACTGTGTAACAAACGAAGACGAAGGATGTGCCTGGCTTGCTATCGCACAATTTACAATTGAAGGTTGGTTAAGTTGTCATCATGCTTCACAATCGCTACTAACCAAAATTAAGCAATAATATAAATACAGATTATACAGCGGTAATAGGATGAATCGGACGGACATTTGAAAGGGGCCTATAACAACACTTGAGGCCTGTGCCAAAATATTCTCATTCACGGTAGGTATTCCTAGTTGAAACATATAATAATCTGCAAAATTTGATGAAGATCCGATGTAAGATGTAGTTTCTAGAGCTGTAATAGAACAGAATGGGCCCCATTTGGTTTATACCAAATGTGAAATCGGGAAGGATTTTTGAATCCTGTAAATATATGTGTTTGACAAAAAATGTTAAATCGGAAATGACATTTGTATGGGGGTATATTGAAACCTGGAACGATGTGATCCGCTTTCACCATGTATTATTGGTGAAATATAATATGTAAAGTTTGGCCAAAATCGGGTAAAGATTCGGGAGCAACATTTGTATTGGGGCTATATCTAAATCTGAACCGATCTTACCCACTTTCACCATAGGTGTTTTTAGTTGGATTATTCTGCCAATTTTAAAGACAATCGGGAACAATATGCGGTTTCTAGAGCGGAAAAGGTCAAATCGGGAGAGACATTTGTATTGGGGCTATATCTAAATCTGAACCCATTTCCTCCAAATTCAATACCGATCTCCGTGGCCAAAAAAGTAACTTCTGCCAAATTGCATGACGGACTGAAATTGCGACCTGTGGAGTGCGAACAAGCTTAGATGGACAGCAGACGGACGGACAGACAGACATCGGTAAATCGATTCATTTGGTGATTCTAAGCCGATCCGTATACCCTAGTCCACGAAGTGGTGTAGGGTATACAAATCAAATGCCATTGACAATTTTTCTATTTCCACACTAACAAACTCTTAATTATGTATATAATTTTTATAATTTAATAGTTCATATAATCTTCACATTTTTACATTTTTTTTAAATAATTATGAATATAACCGATCTCCTTTAAACATTATCATGTTCCTGTATTTTAAACCTACCCGTGACAATAAAACATTAACATATTTCATTCTGACAAGCTTTTAAATCTGTCTTCGGGTCATACTGAAAGCAAACAAATCATATAACTGATATTTCATGCCATAATAGCCTTTTCTATTGCTTTTGCAAATACAATATTTGGTATTTTTGCTACATAAAAACATAAAATTATATCTTCTCCGGTAAACTAACAAACTATAAACCTTTATTTAATTAAGTTGCAGTGCCAAGAACGACTTTAGTCATTTCATATTTTTGAGTTTCCACGTTTACGTTTACTTGACTTATGTCCGTAATTTCCACAAATAGATATCAACGGGTTTAACTACTAAAAATGGCATGTGAATGTCAGTGTACCTAAAATTTCCAAATATGGCTAACACAATAGGTATCTATGCACTGATAGATAGCTTCTTGTTGAAATTATGGACTTTAGAGTATGAAAAAATATTCACGAATTATACACACTGATCGACTAGTCTGTTCTGCATTTGTTCTTCGAGGAATGGTCTGTCTGTAGATTTTTGTCAGGCACTGTATATTGAAATATGTTATGTTTGCTTTGGTATTATTCGCAAACTGCGAATGTAAATATCTGCAAGTGAATGCATTTAGAATAAACAAAACGAAGAGAAGATTAAGAGACTTTAAATGAAAGTATCAACTGCAGTTGCAATGTTTTTGTTGTGGCGGCACTTCTTAAACAAAAAAGCCGCCATTTTATTTTAAACTTTAATCCTCATGTAATTTGATGAAAACCTAAGAAGAAATCATGCCTCATGTATTTTCAAGATTAAATTTAAGCCTCTGATTGTCACAGATGTTGGTCACAGAGAAAACAAGACTAATAATTACAGATCCCCTACATTACTTTATGAGAGGAAGAATCCAATCCCAGCAGACTCGGATGTATGGAAATTTACAGCGATATTTACTACAATTGATGTCATCGAAATGAATATCAATTCAATTGAAATCATCGAAATATTTAACTTAAAATCATGCATTTTTAGTAGAGATTAGTGCTTCAACCAAATGTAGTCATTCCTTAAAGTTGTTTGCATAGTTTTCTTGCTTCATTATTGTAGATTGTTTTGTGTTGAGTATACTATATTAACTTTGTTGTCGGAGATCCGTTAAATAACTTATTTGGAAAATTGTGGTCTGCAGATTGCAAATCTCGTTACAGTATCCTTGGATAATCAAAGTTTTCGTGAAATCATAGTTCCAAAAGGTGAAGTCTCCGGCCTTTTCGATAGCTTATATTTTCCAGAGTTGATATCGAAGCCGGGAACTATACCACATTTATAGTTTCAGATATCTATTCACGAAATGTCAAAAGAAATATTGAAAAAGATATTTTTAGAACTTCTGAGAGCTCATTCGAACCCTAATTATCCAGAAAAAATTCGCCGACTCCCAAATCTTTCATATCTTTGCAATATGGTATTAATAAATCAGAAAAAATCAAACGAAAGGCTGTAACCAGTTCAAAAAATCTATTGAGTTTAGCCTGAGACAATTATTCAAAGGTCAATTTGGGGTTTGATTATCGCAACTATTCGGTTATTGCAACAGGCATGGGCAGTAATTAGTTGCGATCATCGAATTCGTACTGTACATGGAGTCAACAATGGTTCCCACTGTACTAGTGCAACGGCGACTTTAAAATTAGGCCGAATGAAACAAATGGTGAAAGCTCTTTATCAAATTTCTCTAACTTTCGAATATTTGCACGGATTCTTTCACAAATTATTCGAAGCGAAGATAAAATCGGTTATCTTCGTAGGACCACAAATAAAGAAAATAATTAACAGTGATGAATTTCCCAGAAAGTTCACATGTCGCATGCTAATCTGGTCCAATGAAAGATTTATGATAGACTTTGAACGATGTTAGCAAAGACCACTACAAGTCAAATATGATGGGAGACTTCATTTGGCGTTTAATACGAGATAGTCCATACAAACATAGAAAAATTGCTAACAACGCTCATTTTTTAACTTAATAATACAAAATATTATTTTATATTTCTAAGCTATTACTAATCACTATTCTTACTGATTAGAAGCGAAAAATAATGATATTTTTCGATATTCGGGATGAAGCAATCGGTTGTAGCTAGAATCACAAAATTCGGTCTTTACACTCCTCCGAGACGCGTAGACACGAAAATTAAAAGTACTTCTCCAAATTCGTACTTTATAATAAAACTTTCGTAATAAAACCAAGCAAACGAATGTAGCCATACTCATGAAATTAGGTGTAAACACTGTGGACGCGAAATATATGATTTAGACATTTGGGGGAAAATGTTTCTCTCTTCTGACGACTGATAATAACCTAATATTTTAGACACTTTTTTGATATTTTCTGTCTCATGTTCACTTTATAATTAGACTTGAAGTATTATATATATTAGGATGGGTCACGAAAATAAATTGCAGCATTCACCCCCCAGAAATAGGGTTTGCATTTTCCCGTACTTTTTATTTCCCGGGAAACGGGAATTATTTTTTCAATTTCCCGGGATCCCGGGACAGCACGGGAAATCGTCAACATACTGTTTACCATGAGTTAAGCTTATTTTTTCCAGTGAAACATTCACATTTTATTAAAGTAAAATAAATATATATTTCACAACGAAACTGTCAAAGAATTCATATAATAAAGCGCAATGTGAGATAAATTTAAACATCTTTTCAAGCATCAAAATTAATTAAAGAATAGATATTTCTTATTTTATTGGGAAATGTGGACGCGACGGAGAACGATCGTTCACATTAATAGTCAGTAGAGTATTAAATAAAATGTTTGTTCTTTGTCCTGTCGCTTCGAAAACTTTAAACTTTTTATTTTTGGCATTCGGATACACTCCAAAAGTCTACTTTTTTCCCGGATTTTAAAATTTTCATATGGGCATCTCCCAGTGGCCTGGACGCGACATTCGGACGCCTTAAACTACACCAAAAACAAGAAAGAAACTGAAAAAGTCGATCAGCATTTTTAGTGTTCTAAAGCGCTTAATGAGTACATTTTAAAAATATATCGTCAGGATTTAGTACAAAATTATAAACAAATTTACAAATTTATTTTGTTCGTAGATTTATGAAATATGAGAATTATCTTTTAATTTTTTTAATTAGATACAGCAGAAATACGGACGGGACAAAAATTTTCACTCGTAGAAAAAAATGTAGTAATTTTCGTTATAACACTTCAACTTTTAATAAAAATAAAAGATATCAAGTTAACTTCAAGTTTCATAATAACTAGTAAATCAAAAAAAAAAATTTTTTTCAAATCCATGCTTTATGCAAGCAGAATTCTATTGGGCCTAGAAATTCTTTTTTAGTTATCTTTTGTAGAAGGAAAAATTACTGCGTTATCAGGAGCAGAAATAATAGATTTTTAATTTGTGGTTTGTATGGGAGGTACCACGCCCCTTTGTCCAATTGGTCAAATTTTTCCATTTCCTTGTATTGTCATCGAAAATGATTAAGTGTGCAAAATTTGAGCAAAATTGGTTGAGAAAAAAGCTTTCAAAAATTGATTTCAAATTTTGTGGCACACAAACATATATAGAAAGTAACCTTATATAAAGCATGGAAAAAAGGAGTCGAAATGACGAAAAAATATAGTTAAAAGCTATTAGTGTGGTCTGATTTTATTTTTTGGTAGACCTTTTTTGGGAGATGCCCATATGGAGCTTGACAGGAAAAATCCGAAGAAGTGGATTTTGAGTCTATGTCCGAACGCAACTTAAAAATATTTTGTCATCCAACTGCAATATTTGACATACGACGTGATCTAAATTTTTATACACTGGGTCAAGCCATCTGTGAGCTAAACGCTCCTGAAAACATTTCTTAAAATCAAGTTTTTATAAGTTATAAGTTAGTTTTGTGCCAAATCTTTGTAACACCAAGAAATAATTGTGCTAGGCCCTTTAAGTATACGGATCGGCTTAAATTCACCAGCTGAATCGATTTGGCACAGATTACTTTTTTTTGGCCAAGGACGATTGGTATTGAATTTGGAGAAAATCGGTTCAGATTTAGATATAGCCTCCACACAAATATACCTATAATTTACACTATTACTGCTATAGAATACACATTTTACATGGGATCAAATGACCAAATTTTCAGGATCGTGTTATATTTGAATTAGAAACAGCTAACGGGAAAGTGGATAACATGGGTTTATATTTTGAAGGCCAACTATATTGGTCAATGTATTGGTATAGCCCCATACAAATGCCTCCTCCCTCTGTTTACACTATTATCGCTTACATTGGATCTTGATAAAATTTTGCAGATCATGTTATATTTCAATAAAGAATACCTACTTTGAAAGTGATCTATAAAGGACCAATGTTTAATGTAGCGCCCTTACAAATGGCCCCCATTTTAATTATTACCCATCTAGGACCCACATTTTACATCGGTAATATATGTACAAATCATAATCAATGTACTTCCCTGAGATACTAAAAAATGGATATGTTTTATGGAGAACGTTAGTATACGGCGAATAATGGAAGAAATGTAAAAAATCAAATTAATTTTTTGTTAAGTGTGATTCTCCTCCTTTCCATTTCCTAAACAAATTACATTCAAAACACATAGAAAATCAATCAAATTGTTCACTAATCAAAAAACACAAAAACTAAAAAAATTCTTGACTTAAGTCGACTGTTGACGAATGAATATTTCTCTTTTTGTAACCTTTCTTTACTATTGTACTAAGAAAATCCAAAGAAAAAGTTGAGTTTTCTTTTTACTACGAATGTGTTTACTTGATTACATAACTCGTGTGGAAATTTCAAGCATCGGAAATGAATTCTGATCAGTTCAAATGTCTTGTTTTTGTATGTGGTCTACAAGCTCAGAACGATTCTGAGGATCGAATGCGATCTTTATCTACTCTTGAGGATGACAAAGACTACTAAATTTACAACATGATACAGCCATGTTACAGGATAACACAGAAACAACTGTCCATGCCATCAAACATACTTCAAAACAGAATAAAAATTAGGACATCAATGTCGGAACTGTGGTGAGATGCATTATTCCAAATTTTGCACACAGTGCAATGCAATGAGTCACAAAGAAGGATACTGCAAGAATCAACAAATCGCATCAAGGAAATCAAGTTAAGGGTCGTAAGAGGTATACGAATCAGAAGAAAACAAATTCCCCTCACTCAAGCGTTGCACAGTGGGATTTTTTGTGTAAGAAGTCATATTTTCGACACATAAAATTTAAAAATGTAATGATGCAGTTTTGTAGAAAATTGATTCAGTATGAAGACTCCGTAAATTGTAAAAACGTCTATTTGTCTTTGAAATAATGAAGTAAAGTCATGTAAATTTTGGTTCAAAATATTGAAAACTGTTGACGCACTTCTATAGGTTTTTGTTCGTAAGATAATTTTATTGCACTGATTTAAATAGTGATTTTTTCAAATATAGCCTTTTCTGTGTGTTGAACTGTGTTCCACAAACTTTATTATAAATAAATACACATAAATGAATTACGGATACAAGCCGTAGTATTTTAAGTGAATTACACCGAATTATATATTATCATGAGCCATTATCATTACCATTTTAAGTAGTGATGGAAACCCTACTTCTTATACAGTCCACTTTCAGCGAAAATTTCACTAAATTGTACACTGTGTATTTTAAAAATATACATATAAAGTTGGCTCATATGGTTTAAAAGATATGATAGAATAAAATGTGTTCTATAATGTGCCGTGATTGCAAACTTTTTTGGACGAAAAAAAGGTTGCTCTGTCGTGCTAGGTGCTCCCGCTATAATAAAATGAAAGGTAAGACTCCATACTATCAATTAAAATTAAAAAAAGTTGAAATAATTAATAATCTTTTATAAAATCATAAAATTTGTCTCCAAATTCATGAAATTTTTAATTTAAAAAAAAAATACAAAAAGATATGGATTAAAATTCGTAAAGCATGTTTTTTTTGAAGGTCGAAAAAGCTCGATCTTCCAAAATCATGGACACGCTTTACGAATTTTAACCCATATACAAAAAGATAAAATAATATAGAAATTATAGATTAAAGTTAATTATAGATTAAAGTTAAAGATCTCCAGAAAGTGTGGTAGAGTTGCAACTCTAATACAAATACAGATGTTTTTCATCGACTTCTAGTATCGTCAGATCATTTTATAAGTAGAATTAGATGTCAACCCCGTAAACAGGTTCTAGAACTTGATGCTATAGTTACAGAAATGATAGATGATTATTAAAAGTCTATATTTAAATGTATGTACTGAAATTTTTGTATAAAACAATTAGTTTTGCTAAGGAAACAAAAAGTTTTGGGAAAAAATATAAAATGTGAGCGGTGAGCGGTGAGCGGTGGGCGTTAATTGAGGTAATAAAAGGTTCTGTACCAAATTTCAAAAAGTTTGGGCCAAAAACAAATTTGATTCCTTTGGGCGGTGGGAGGTTGGCATGGCCAAATTTGATGAAACTTTATTTTATTCTTAATAGGGGTAATAAAATATTCTGTGCCAAATCTCAAAAAGTTTGGGCCAAAAATAATCTTTCTATGTTCTATGGGCGTTGAGTGTTGGTAGTGTCCAATTTTGATGAAACTTTATTTTATTCTTAATTGAGGTAATAAAAGGCTCTGTGCCAAATTTCAGAAAGTTTTGGCCAAAAATTAATTTTGGATTCTATGGGCGGTGGATACTGGGCGCGGCCAATTTTGATGAAACTTTATATTTTTCTTAACTGAGCTAACCAAAGGCTCAGAGCAAAATTTCAACATTCTATGAGCACTCCTTATATTTTTTGCCAAACTTTGTATGAACAAATCCCTCTGTGCGTTGTTCAAATCAACCGTCCCAAATATGCTTCTAGTCGGAGATTCCCCATGGTTAACATCAATCCAACCTCATCATCATGGTAGGCTATGATCTTAAAATGCAAAGCGACACTGCATCCGATGTATCATTATTGGTAGAAGCTGTGGATTAAGATGGGGAAACCAGGAACACACTACAATTATAAATATGTGACCAGTGCGTCGAAGAATAAAATCAAACTCATTGCTGAGGTTCCGTGTCAAGTTCGGCAATCAGGTGATGAAAAACAATGTAATTTATCTGTTGTTGAAATTCATTCTCTTTGCGATCTTTGTGGAGATTGGTGCGGAATGTTTGGCTTATGGGAAAAACCATTAAGCAGCATTTGTTGTTAAATTCAGTCTGTTCAAACTAGCAACCAAGAGTGGGACAAAGACACTGCATCAAAATATATCAAGACTCAAGTCCAACTGCATTTGAAATCAAATAATCAGCAAGTATTCAGAGCAAAGAGATCAGTTGCATACGCAATGCTTCCGTTAATTGAAGATGAGTTTCAACGTTTACAAACACTCAATGTCATCACACCTGTTGATTACTCAGAATGGGCAGCACCAATTGTCGCAGTCAAAAAGCAAAATCGAAAGGTAAGGATTTGGGAGACTATTCGTCTGGTCTTAACGATAGTCTGGAACCACATTTGTATCCCCTTCACCGCCCAGCAGATTTGTACGCTAAAGTAGAAAACAGTTGTATGTTTACGGATATCGATCTGTCAGATGCTTATCTGCAGACTGAAGTTGCTGCAGATTCAGCGCAACTTCTCACAATAAACACGCATGTAGTTTTATTTACGTCTAATCGCCTTGCTCCAGGTGTCATAAGTGATCCAGGGGCTTTTCAGGAGCTAATGTGTACTATGCTGACAGGAATAGGCGACACTGCAGCATACATAGATGACAACTTCATAGGTGGAAATACGACGAAAAGGCATTTTCAGAATGTACATCAAGTTCTCAGTAAACTACATGAGTACAATTTTCATATAAAATATGATAAGTGTAAGCAGGTAAAATATCTTGGTAACATCATGACACCGCCAGAATATGGAAAAGATGCAAGCCATCGTGGAGTTGCCAGCGCCTACAAACACTTCCGAACTAAGATCATTTCTTGGATCCATAAATTATTATGGGAAATACATTCCAAACATGACCAATTTAGGATATGCACTTGAACATCTTCTGGAAGAAAAAGTTAAATTTGAATGGTATCAACAGTGCCAACAGGCATTTCAAAACCAATTAAGGTGACAACAGATGCCTCAGGAAAAGGAATAGCAGCTTTCATTTGTCATGTTTATCCGGACAATTCGGAAAATGTCATTGAACATGCATCTCGCGCTTTGACGCCAGCAGAGAAGAACTATTCCCAAATCGAGAAGGAAGCTCTAGGTTAAATTTATACAGTCAATAAATTCCATAAATACATCTGCGGAAGAGAATTCATTGTATGCACGGATCATAAACCCCTACTTTAGATTTTTGGAAATAAAAAAGGGATACCTGTATACGCCGGAACATATTGCAAAGGTGGGCATTGACGCTTATGATGTATAATTTCAAAATACAACATATCAACACTAAAGATTTCGGCTGTTTTGATATGTTGTCAAGACTAATAGACAACCTGATGAAGACACGGTATTATCATGTATGACACTTGAAGCAAGCCACAAACAAAAGCAATACGTTACAATCAGTCAAGACAAAATGATTGGAATTCCAAATTATCTCCAGATTTGGCCAAGTATCATGCAAGAAGAAACAGCCTGGGAGTAATTGAGGATTGCATTAGGTACACTGACAGGATTGTTATTCCTGAAGGTCTCAGAGTCAGAATTCTCAAAAAATTGCATCGTGGGCATCCAGGTAAACAACGCATGAAAACTATTGCTAGATGTCACGTCTATTGGCCAGGAATAGATGAAGACATTGCTACATATGTTAGAAACTGTCAAAAATGTGCTCTCACTTCATCGAACCCTATTCATTGTCATTGACATCTAAGCCAATGGAACGTATCCATATCGACATAGTTGGACCATGTAATGGTCAATACTATTTTGTAATTGTGGATGCATACTCAAAATAGCGAGAAATTTTGCAAGTTGCGAATGTAACATCAACAACAGTAGTTTCGAAGCTGTCTAAAGTATTCGCAGGATATGGAAATTGTGATACGTTGGTGTCAGATAATGGCACACAATTCGTGAGTGCTTAATTCAACGAGTTCGCCAAATCACTAGGTATCGTCCATATAAACAGAACGGTTTGTGGGAACACTTAAACGTGCTCTACTACAATGTTTACATTTTCGATGAAGACAGAACAACGTTGATTCGATCTGATATAAATCAGCTAATACGAAGAACGGATGAGGTTGAACCAAATAAATTAAATTAAACAGTCATCGATCTCAGCTGATTTAGGAATTCAAGACGATATGATCCAGGAGAATGAATCTTTGAACTCGTTAGATGATCAGCAACATTCACCATTAGTTTTTATACCCTATATACTATATACTAACTTTGTCATTCCGTTTGCAACACCTTGAAATATCGACCTGAGACCCTATAAATTATATATATTCTTGATCGTGAAAAATTCTAAGACGATCAAGCCATGTCCGTCCGTCCGTCTGTTGAAAGCACGCTGGCATCTAAACGAAAGGAGCTAGGACGTCCAAATTTTCCATAAATGCGTCTTATAGTCGTATATCGGTTGGGATTGAGACTGGGCGAAATCGGCCCAAAGGGAAACATTTTTCCCTCACAAGGACTAAAAATACCCATAATAAACCCTAATATTTTAGAGTATTTAAGCATATTTGTTCAATATATCTGCTTGTACTTACTTGATATTGGGTATGCGCATTCCCCCTATTACAAAAACGTGCACCATAAAGCGATTTTTATTCGTAGGGGGTGACATGGGACAAAAAGGGATAAAAATGGTACATATTAAACGACAAGAGCTAAAACACGAAATTCGGTGTGTACATTCCTCTAATTGAGTAGATACATAATATAAAAGTATTTTTTTCCAAATTCGTACTTTTAAGAGGTAAAATGGGAATAGAGGCATAAAAAAGGTACCAACCAAACGGCTGTACCTAGAATAATGAAATTCCTCTGATTGCGTAGACACGTAAAATAAACGGATTTTATGTAATTCGTACTTTTTGGGGTTAAAATGGAAGAAGGGGATAAAAATAGTACCAACCAAATGACCGCAGCTAGAGTCATGAAATTCGGAGTATACATTGTTCTGACTGCGTAGACACGAAAAATACAACTTTTTTTTTTGAATTCGTACTTTCAAGGGATACAATGGGTGCAGAGGGATAAAAATAGTACCCACTGAAGGGCTACAGCTAGAATGATGAAATTCGGTGTCTACATCTCTCTAATTGCGTAGACACGTACAATAAAGAGATTTTTGAAAGTCGTACTCTTAAGGGGGTAAAATGGGAAAAAGGGGATAAAAATGGTACCAACCAAATGACAGCAGCTAGGATCATGGAATTCGGTGTATACATTCATCAGACTGCATAGACACGCAAAATAAAAAGATTTTACTTTTACTGTAAAAATTGGTTGAATCATGAAGTTAGCACTATGTACGTGGATTTTCAAAATTTGTACTTTTGTAATTAAAATGGAATGGAAATATAACCAACTGTAACACCCGCACCCACAGCACTAACTGGGCGAAATCGACTCAGAGGGAAAAATTTTTCCCACACAAGGACTGAAAATATCCCTAATATTTAGAGTATTTCAGCATGTTTCTTGAACATATTTGCTTGTATTTACTTGCTATTTGCAATGCACATTCGGCCCGGCCGAACTTAACGCCGTTTTTACTTGTTTCATCTGTCCCCATTCAGTCCGGGAAGGTTGGCTCATTGTGATGATCTCAATGGATTCGGCATAGCTCTTTACTTAATAATATTTCGGCCAAAACTTTCCTCAATCTCGTCTCTATTGTTCTCTATGGAGCTCAAGTTTTCTGAAGCAGTCATGCTGTGTCCTCCTGTGCGCCTGTAACTTTCCACACACAGAGCGTACATCGTCGGCGTATATGTATTAAAATGTGAACGAGAAAGTACAAATCCAATTGCATTATAATATATTTATTATCCATTTAATTAAAATACAATGAAGCTCTTATGATAAGTGTCAAAGAATTGAAAAGGATGCGAATGGAAAAAGAGAGCATTCGAATGCAAGTACAAATATAAAGTAATTCACTTATGAAATTATTCAGATGAGGACATAATAAGTTTATGAACAGAAGAGTATCATACACAGACGTTCATAAATACAATGATGGGCAACTACAATTAATTTAGTCGAATGAGTATACATACATATATATATATATATATATATATATATTGTGCAGGAATAAGGCAGTGTGTTCAACTATTTGTTCGAATAATGATGATGTCTTTCGAATAATGAATCAGTTGATCAACATATCGCAAATATTTGATTAGACCAATTTCACTTTAAAGTTTAGAGACGTTTTATATTAGTACATAGGTTTTATGATAAGTATAAGTACAAATTTGACCACTTAAGTGATTAAAGTGACAATGTTAAATTTCCTTCCTTTGGTGTAAACTTTACGAACCAATATACATAACAGATTTTCTGCGAAGTTCAGATCTAGCATGCAGCTCAGTCAATAATTGAAATATTTCTTTAAAAAGCTCACATTTTAGTTTCGTTTCGAATTCATGCTTGAAAATCCAGATTTCAATGGGGGTGATTTCGTAAAAGGGGTATCAGTCTGCATTGATATACTACAAATTAACCAGAACTGCGTACCAACATCATGAGAAGTTTCGACCTGAGAAGTTTCGTTTTCTTTACGTATGTAGTGTCAATAATGGGGTTTTTCTATCACACCAATCCAAATTCCATTTTTTTTCTCGCCCGAAAATATCACATTGAGAAAGGATTAATTTATAAAAAGGATATCGCAATTTTGGAATACCGCATGTTGTTTTTTTTTTCAAAATTAAAATGGTGAACCAGGGTAATGTGAACATTTTCGGTTAACCCAGATACCCGAGATATTTGTTTACTATTTCAAACTGCACGGCATACTTATTATGTCCATTGCTTTAAATAAATTGTGATGCATTCCCTCGGGGCCGATTTCCTCCAGCTGAATATCTTGATTTCAGCTACAGACCAAATGACTGTATCATTTTGATACGAAAAGTACTAATACTGAAGATCCATTATGATTCATTCATGGTTCCAGCTACAGCCGTTTGCTTGGTTTTATTCTTTTTTTATTTTGACCATAAAAGTACGAATTTGGAATCCTCTTGTTTTGCGGGTCTACGCAGCCAGACGAGAGTAAACACGGAATTTTATGATTCTAGCTACAGTCGCTAGGTTTATCAATTTGATCCTATTTCCTATTCAGTTTTGATCCTAAGGTGCGAATGTCAATAGATATCTTTATTATGTTTCGCGTCTACACAGTCAGTGCATACACCAAATTGCATGATTTCGACTTCATCGGTTTGGTTGGTACCATTTTTATCCCCTTCGTTCCATTTCCCGCCTAAAAGAACAATTTTCGAAAAATTCCTTTATGTTTCGCGTCTACACATGACTTCAATGGTTTTGTTGGTACCATTTTTATCCCTCTTTTCCAAGCGGGACAATCCCGCGAAAGGCGGTTTGGATGGCCACCTTACGTATGTGGTGTACAATTGTGACGTATACAACGTAGTAAAGCTAATGTACTTTGCGACGTCACAAAGTATGTAGATAAAACGTAGACGTATAATTAATATTTAAATTAATTGATTTGAACTGGGATATTGTTCTGGCTCAAGACCATTTTGCATCTATATTTAATAGAATGCAAATTTATTTACAAATGGCATGGTGACATTTAAATTAATTTTATAAACTAACAAATAAAGGCAAACTATTTTAGTTTTATTTCTTATTTTCTCTTCTGTATAAATTCCTCCTTACTCTATTCGATGTCCTCGAATACTTTTCAAAATCGCATTGAAAACAATCGATTCAGAAGTCAGGAGACACATGAGAGCAATTGGGGAAAATTACATGATTTTTGCTAGACTATATTGGAAAATAACTGTTCATATGCATTATGTGTCGAAACTAACCCATCTCCGTGAAGTTATTGCAGTTTTAAGTTTCTTCTTATTTATTTCTGATGATAGTTTTCACCATCATACAACGGTTGTAAATTATTTGCAGCTTGAGAGTATTTTTTGAACATATTAAGTTCGCATCGAACACTCGCTATTTCACATAATTCGGCCACAAAATTGTTCCATCCTTAGGAACAGGACTGCTACTGTATTTAATAAATTTAAAACATATCGAAAGAATGCATAATTTCGCATATGTTCGTCTATATTATTTAAAATAGTTTGAATACCAAACCATACATGTATCAGCTCTTATCTCCGGAAATATCAGAAATGAAGCTTCATTGGTCAAATCTACGATAGAATTTGATCACAATAATTTGATATCAGTGGCTGTAATGTTACAACAAATAATCGAAATTTATATGGAGGTTATCTATAAATCTGAACCGTGTTTCATATTTTAAACCTGCGTTCCTGATCAATAATATGACTTCTTGCAAATTGTATTAGGAACAATTGCGAGTTGTGCGATTGACTTTCAATCGTTGGGTCTCTCCTTTAGTAACAAATGAATTGTTCTAGAGTTCCCAAAAACGACGACTTGATTGCACATACAGTTGCAGTTGCTGGTTGTACAGAGTACACTTGTTGCTATTGGAATCTTTTCACAGCGGACCGGTTTTTATGTGGATGCTTTACCAAAGACAACGATCATTCACTCACCAAAATTACTAGAAATAATACCGATGGCATCGCAAAGTATTTCAAAGGGTTTGTGTACCTATAATGATATAAGCTAATATTTGAATTTAAAATTTTGTGACACTTGATACATTTGTGACATGTATGCGACAGAACGGCAACGCGAACGAAAATCTATGCGAACGAAAACGTAAGCATTTCAGTACAAAATCGGGGCCCACTTACTATTTTTTCTGCCATCTGAGCGAATGCAAATGCCAAAAGCATCCACTTGTGTTTCGTTTGTCGTTATCACAAATAAATGAAACACACAAAACAAATTTAATTTATATTTGTTGCTGCCCTCTCTACTTCATCTCCTTCTTCCTTATATTGCGAAAGGGATCTTCAAGAATGGCTTTTTGTAGTCATCTCAAGAACATTAGTGATGACTTGGAACTGCCTACGGGTAACTCCAAATTAACATTTGCACGCGGGAAAAATTTATACAAAAATCACCCCCAAATATTGATTACTTTTTCGAATTTTGTTTTCAGTTATTTCAGCTGAGAAAGAGTTGTGTCAGCTTTTTTATGTGTTACAATTTGGATATTTAACGATTTTTTCTCGGCAAATTTACGATTTCTTACGGAATTGTTGATCTGGTAACATTTTCATTCACTCACAAAATGTGAGGCTATGCGAATGCAATGTCAGAAGATAGTGGGTCGCATTTTTATGTGAAAGCGAGTGACTGGCTTTCTTTCGTTTATATTTTCTTTCTGACCCACGGTCAGGCAGTTAATCTTTAATTAAAATTATTTTTGAAAGAAACCAAGTAAAAGTTATTATTATTAGATTTGAACTGGGATATTGTCCTGGCTCAAGACCACTTTGCATCTATATTTAATAGAATGCAAATTTATTTACAAATGGCATGGTGACATTTATTACTTGGCTGCAGACTACCACGATCATGAATTCAACCATGTCAAAAATCTTTTCAAGTGGCTTCGCAGCGACTTTTCAACATTAAACCCGGCCTCTTTAAGGAAATGATTCTCACAAACGAACGAGAAGCACAACTGACTTGTCGAAAATTGCGTTTAAAAAATCGCACCAAGTAATAAAGTACACATGCCATCTTACAAGCATCTCATTGAGTTGCATATGTAAGTATGTGTATATGCAGGTATAGTTACCCAGCATTATTATTATTATTTTAAACCACTCTTATAAGGCAAGGCTGCCAATATGTTTACATTGTATAAATCGAAATAAGACTTCAAGTCAATTCAAAAAGTAAATATAAGGCAGTTATCTTCAAAAAAGCTTAAATACCCTACAAATTGGGGGATAGTGCGTGTATTAGCTACATCCGTTTGGTTCCTTGTATTTCCATTCTATTTCAATTCCTAACTTCATGATTCTACCCATGTCTGCCGTAAAAGTAAAAAATACTAATTTGGAAAAATATTTTTTTACGATCATATGTAGCCAGATGAATGTATACACCGAATTCCATAATAATAATTTCATTATTCTAGATGTAGCAGCTTGGTTGGTACCATTTTCATCCTTTCATTCCCATTTAACCCCTTAAAAGTACGAATTTGAAAAAAAAAACTTTTATATTATGTATCTAATCTCTTAGAGGAATGCACAAAAAATTACTCTAGGGTGCGCTTTTATGTTATAAGAGGAATGCGCATTCCAAATATCATGTAAATACAAGCAAACTTATTAAAAAAACACTCTAAATATTAGGAGTATTTTCAGTCCTTGTGAGGGGAAAAATTTTCCCTCTGGGCCGATTTCGCCCACTTTCAATCCGAACCAATCTGCAACCATAAGACACATTTAGGGAAAATTTGAACCTCCTGGCCCATTTCGTTCGGAAGCTACCGTGCTTTCAACAGACAGACGGACATGGCTATATCGTCATAGAATTTTACTACGACCCAGAATATATATACTTTTAAGGTGCTACAAACGGAATGACAAAGTGAATATACCCTCATCCTTAGGTGGAGGGTATAAAAATTAAATTTTTTCTTAGCACAAAAACGTAAAAATATTTTAAAAAGCATAAAAACAAAAAATAACAAGTAAGGAAAGGCTAAAGTCGGGCGTGACCGACTACATGATACGCTCCACTTTCTATCCAAATACAATTCAATTCGGTAATAAAGTGAAAAAGGATGTGTGTGTTTGACAAAAAATGTTAAATCGGAAAGGACATTTGTATGTGGGTATATTGAAACCTGGAACGAAGTAGGTGAAATATAATATGTATAATTTGGCCAAAATCGATTAAACATTTGGGAGCAACATTTGGGGTTACCCAGTCTCACCATAGGTGTTTCTAGTTGGATTATAAGAATAACGGGTCCGACATTTGTATCGGGGCTATATCTAAATCTGAACCGATCTAGATGTTTTGCCAAATTTAAAGAAAATCGGGTTCAATATGTGGTTTCTAGAGCGGAAAAATCAAATCGGGAGCGACTTTTTTATGTGGGCTATATGTAAATCTGAACCGATCTAGCCCACTTTAGCCACATGTGTTTCTAGTTGGATTATAAGATGTTTTGCCAAATTTAAAGAAAATCGGGTACAATATGTGGTTTCTATACTGGGACTATATGTATGGGGACTATATCTACATCTGAACCGATCTTACCCGCTTTCTACATAGGTGTTTATAGTTGGATTATAAGTTGTTTTGCCAAATTTAAAGAATATCGGGTTCAATATGTGGTTTCTAGAGCGGAAAAAGTCAAATCGGGAGCGACTTTTGTATGGGGGCTATATCTAAATCTGATCCTTGATCCACAAAACTTACTTGTGCTAATTTTCGGATCGGACTATAATTGCGACCTGTAATTTGATTACAACAATAGATGGACAGACGGACATTGCTAAATCGACTCAAAAAGTGATTCCAAGTCGATCGGTATAGTTAACAATGGGTCTATCTCGCTTCCTTTTTGGTGTTACAAACAAATGCACAAAGACATAATACTCTCGTGGAGTGAATAAAAATTTTAATTTTATTTAAAATCGAAAAATACGAAAAGAAGTCAACTTTTGATCGATTTTTTTAAATATATCCGATTGCTCGATTTTTAACGTTTAATGCTAATATCTCAAAATAATCCTTGAGTCCTTGTTTAATTTTGGTTTTTTACAGAACTTAAAAACGTCTACCAGCACAAGAGTTATTGAATTTTGGCCCATGGATTTCGATACTGAACCACGGTGCTCCAGTGGTTATCGGTTCTGTATATGCGTCTCGCAAACTCAATTGAATGAGAACTGCTGCGAACTTACATATACACCCGAAAATCCCTGTCAGTAGTTACCGAAACCATACAAATGTCCACCACTTCTTTCGTGTGGAATCGACATTTTTTTCGTGTCTACGCAGTCAGAGGAATGTATACTCCAAATTTCATGACTCTAGCGGCTGACATTTGGTTGTTACAATTTTTATAACCCCCCCCCCCCTTAAAAGTACGAAAAATCCGTTTAATTTCCATGTTTACGCAATCAGAGGAATGTCGTCGTTTTGGTACCATTTTATCCTGGACTATCGTGCTTTCAACAGACGGACGGACTTACAAGGCTAGATCGTCTTAGAATTTTACGACGATCAAGAACATATATTCGTTTTAGGGTCTTAGGTCGATATATCCCATCCTGGAAGTGGAGGATGTAAAAATAAATAAATCATTTGGCAGAAATCTTCTTCGTCGGAATAAATTAAACTATCCCCAATTAGGTTTTCCACTGGGGGTTATTTCGTGGTAGCGTCCTGTACTTTGATAATAAGAATAATATATCCCTGTAATAATCTAGGGGTGTAACAATAGCATAAACCTTGCCCCACAGTGAGTTGGAAGGAATTTTTGATTCCGAGAATTTGTTCTTTTTTTATGATGCAGGTGTGGTTTTAATTCGATTCTAACTTTCACCCCAAAAAACAACGCTATATGCAGAGTTCATTTCATGAAGAATTTTCAAAGCACAATTAGCTTGACAGTCTGTAAAAATTTCCATTTCGGGCTTGAATGCTCCGCCTTTAGCATGTATTCTGCCACAGAAAACAACAATACCCAGCGAAATAAGAAAAGTTAAAAAATAAAATCCATGACTTAGTTTGGGTTTCACCCGCAATTACACAATTCGGAATATATATGAATTATTCATAACTACTTGCATACAAAAAAGTTTCGATTTCGCTGGAAAAACTCATTCCCGGACTAATACAAGTAAATAAGTATTTTAAAGTTTCTATTTACTGAGCAACCGCCAACCGCCAACTACCACTCCAAATACACTCACCTTGACAGAATTTGGTAATTTTGTTTCGGTTTATCAGAGGAGGATACTTCGCTGATGATTTCTGATGATGATGCCGGTGGGTGGTGTCGATGTTGGTGCTGGTGTTGCCATTGCTGTTGTCATCGTTCTTTACGTGGTACTAGTAGTGGAGTAATGTATTATTTACAACCTCATTTAGTATGCAAAACAGGATGAATTTTGAATGTTGTGTGATTTCGTTGGTTGTGTGTTGTGTGTTTTCCGCTTTCCGTTTTTTTTTTCTTCTTCTTCTTTTTGTATTTCGTTGTTCTCCCACTTCTTGGTTGGTGCGAACCGGGTGATATTGTCATCCACGTCAACAAGAAGGAGCTCGTGCTCCACAGAATAAATATTCTCGTATGGAATTATTTCTTGGCAACTACCCACCGAGTATATTTGTTAAATATGTATGTATGTATGTACGTACGCAGTTTGGAGTCGTCGTGTCGGTGTGCCTCTGCATATTTGGTTTGCCACTATTTGCTTAAATTCTATTAAGAAATCACGTTCCATGTTTGTTAGCAATGTTTACAGATATTGAGTCTAATACGAGATGACAGTTTATAAATCATCATAGTAAACAATAAAAGAATTTATAATGAAATATTTGAATCCTATATTGCGAGCGAGAAAGTATGTGCAACCATCTTTGTCCGTGAAAATTTCCAAATTTCCAAATTCATCGGTGTGTATGGACTGGGAAGTACGCCACGCCACGGCAAACTGGGAAATGGGATGCACTATGATTCAAATCCAATGACGACACCAAATAAGGCAACAAAAATATTTTTTTTTTTGAAAATTTGTTTTGATACAAATATTTATATTGTAGTTGGGTAATATTTATATTGCAGTAGTGAAAAAATATTTTTTATTTTGAGTAAAAAAATAACTTTTTGTTAACGTTTTTGTTATTGCAGTTTGTTATCCCGATACAGGCCTAATGGTATTTTAAAATTACCAAATATGGGACATTTTAACCAGGTGGCAACTCATGTTTTACTACTTTCTCTGTTGTTTTGTGACGGCTTGTCTCTTCCTCAGACTCTGCAGTAGTCATTAGATTAAAGTGCATATCGTCTGACGCAGTTCTCGAAAACGCCATGTTCCGTAAGTGCGGCTGAAATTTATCGAATTTATCGCAGTTAGAAACGCAAGATGCAGTTTATCCTCAACTTGGAAGAATACGTTTTGCTATCAATTTATCATGTCATAGTTCGTTTGTCCGAATGGGGAAGTCATTTTCCCTCACCAGATTAGGTGATATATATGTATAATATATACTTAATTATATATATTAGTCTGAGTCTCCGGCCATACAAATGAAAAAAAAAATAATTTCCAGTCACCCCACGGAAATAAAGTTTGGATTGTTTATGATGATTTAAAAATATTTCGTTCCTATCAAGATCAAGCCGTCTGTGAGCTAAACGCTTCTGAAAATCATGTTTTCCTTATGAAATTACCTTTTAAGGTAAATATCATCACTCCGTAGAAATTAAGGACATTTTAAAAAATATGTGAAAAAATTTATTTATTTGGAAAATACAGTTCTACTGTCTCCTTTATAACGTTTGATTCGTGTGAGATCCCATGTATTTGATTTTTTGCAGTTGCATTGAGCTGCGAAAAATAATTATAATCGAAGGACCTTTCAAAGACAATTAAATGTATCAGTGTCCAGGTAAACGGCTAACGCCAGGATCATGAAATTTGAAGGGTAGTTGCCAAATATAAATAAACGAAAATTCGAAATTTTTACTTTTAGGGGGTAAAAAGGGATAAAATTCGGACATTCGTCCTGACTAAACGGCAGTAGCTAGAAACTTAATATTCGCCGTGTGACTTCCTCTTACCACGGAGACACGCGACAAATAGGGATTCGAAAATCGTAGTTTTAAGGACGGAAAAAACAAAAAGGGATAAAAATGGTACCAATTTAAGTATTACCAACATGGTCGTAAAATTCGGTATGCACAACGTAGATTCGCAACATAAATGGAATTTTTGAAAAACGGGATAAAAAATGTACCAAACAAAACGGATTTTTTAAAATTTAAACCTTTACAAAAAGGGTTAAAAATGGTACATGGTATTACAGACAGAATCTCGAAATTCGGTATGTAAATTCCTCTGACTGCGTACACTGAAAGAATTTTCCTTCATAATATTTATGAAGCGATTTCATAAAAGGTTTTTCATAAATTTAGTGACTTTTATGTATGAAAAATTCATAAATAAAATGAAATCATTCATGCAATTCCTTCATAAACATTTCATATTTCATAAAATTTAGTGAAACTTAGTCTCATAAGATCAAAGAAAGATTTCATTGTATTAAAGAAACAATTCCAAAATATTATGAAATATGTCAAAACCAATAAAATATTTTTGTTATGAAATGGAAACTTCAGTATAAATTATTAATATTTATGAAACTTTTTCATAAAATTAATGAAGTTTTTGTTGTAACTCTTACTCAGGTTCGAGATCATTTGTTTTTGTTTTCTTAAACAGAAAACAAAGTATTTAAAAAGAAGTGTGTTCTGTTTAAGAAAACAAAAACAAATGATCTCGAACCTGAGTAAGAATTACAACAAAAACTATGAAAAGAAAAGATCAAATAATAAAAAACAAAACAGATGAAATGAAGTGGAGTACGACTTAAACATGTTGTTGCTTGAACATAGCAACAACAAAACACTGTGTGTATTTATACACTCCACGAGAGTATTGTCTTTGTGCATTTGTTTGTAACGCCCAAAAGGAAGCGAGATAGACCCATTGTTAAGTATACCGATCGACATAGAATCACTTTCTGAGTCGATTTAGCAATGTCCGTCTGTCTGTCCGTCTGTCCATCTATTGTTGTAATCAAATTACAGGTCGCAATTATATTCCGATCGTAACAAAAACTGGCACAAATAAGTTTTGTGGATCAAGGACGAACGCTATTTAATTTGAAGCAAATCGGTTCAGATTTAGATATAGCCCCCATACAAATGTCGCTCCCGATTTGACATTTTCCGCTCTAGAAACCCCATATTGTACCCGATTTTCTTTAAATTTGGCATAACATATTATAATACAACTAGAAACACCTATACAGAAATTCGGTAAGATCGGTTCAGATTTAGATATAGCCCCCATACAAATGTCGCTCCCGATTTGACATTTTCCGCTCTAGAAACCACATACTGTACCCGATTTTCTGTAAATTTGGCACAACATCTTATAATCGAACTAAAAGCACCTGTGAAGAAATTGGGTAAGATCGGTTCAGATTTATATATAGCTCCCATACAAATGTCGCTCCCGATTTGACTTTTGCCGCTTTAGAGACCACTAATTGGCACAACAGCTTATTTCAAATTTCGCTCCCGATTTGACTTTTTCCGCTCTAGAAACCACATATTGAATCGGATTGTCTTCAGATTTGGTAAAACATCTTATATTTCAACTAGAAACACCTGTGGTAAAAATTTTTTAGATCGGCTCAGATTTATGTATAGCTCCCATACGAATTTCACTCCCGATTTAACTTTTTCCGCCCCAGAAACCACGAATTTTCACCGAATTTCTTCAAAGTGAACGTTATATTTGAACTCGAAGAACTTATTGTGAAAGTTAGTCACATTTTTTCATGTTTGGATATAGCCCCGATACAAATATTCTTATCGATTTGACAAATCGAACCTATGATTAGGAAACATACAAAAATTCTTCCCGTTTTCACTTTTTTTCCGAGTTGCATTGTATTCGGTTGGAAAGTGGAGTGTATCATACAGTCGGCCCCGCCCGACTTTAGCCTTTCCTTACTTGTTTTCGATTGCGATTACACACGAGAAGAAGTTTGGACATTTGTTTGTTTTCGGTAACTACTGAATTGGGATTTTTGGGTGTATGTTTAAGTCCGAAGCAGTTCTCATTCAATTGAGTTTGCGAGGCAGATATACAAACAATAATTAACCGGAGTAGTTGTTGCATTGCACTGGGCATTGATATGGGGGAGTAGTGTCCCTTGAAACGATCGTCTGCACTGATAACAACCGAACCAAATAAATGTCACACACTTCTTTTTAAATACTTTGTTTTCCGTTTAAGAAAACAAAAACAAATGATCTCGAACCTGAGAAAGAGTTACAACAAAAACTATGAAAAGAATAAAATCAAAAAAAGTTTCTTATAAAATCTATGAAAATTTGTATAAATCATATTACGAAAAATAATGAACTTGTTGAAAAAAGTTCATCGAATGTATAACTGCATTTCATAGTTTCTAAGAAATGTTTCATAAATTCGATGATACTTTTCATTGATTTGTGCTTTATGAAAAATGTTTCGTACATTGTATGAAGTGTTTCTTAGGCGAAAATTTTCACTGAGGTTAAGACCAAATCATAAATAGTATGAAGACAATTCTTTCAGTGTACAAGCGCAATATAAATAGATTTTTCGATGCGGAACAAACAAAAAGGGATAAAAATGGTGCCAACTAAAGTAGTGACTGGTGAATCGATTCTGATTCTAATCGAGAATCGATTTTATGGGTCCAAAACCGATTCTTTTGGAATCGATTATACGCGTCAAACATTATACTGGAATCGATTATTGATGCTTCGGAATCGATATTTATTTTAATAGAAAATACCGAGAAGTATGTACAATTGTCGGTAACAATTTGTGAAATTTAAAAGTTGGGAAATTTTTAAGTTGTGAATTCTATAATTAAAAACAAAAGAAAATGTGGAATTATTAAAAAACAAACAGGCAGTGTGGAATTATTTTAAAGAAATTGAAAATGGTTCAAAATATAGGAACTCAATATGTCCCAAACAGTGTTTTTTTGTGTGGTAACACCTCCATACATTCCAAGCATTTGGAAAAGTTCACAAAATGTGGCATAGATATTGCAACATATAATTAAAATTTCAATGCAATATTTCGCGAAACTTTGAAAATCATTATTATTTTAATATGAAGATCTTCTAGTAAATTTTTAATAAGTCGTCGCCAAAATATCATTTCATTAGTGCATCTTCATTAGAATTGCCGTCTTTTTTTTCAAAAAGTCGTTTGCAAGTTGAAGAAATGTTACATAAAACTCGAATTCCCGGTGTATGAACAGCGGACCTCGAAAAAATCCAAACACGGTCAGTAAGCCTGTAAGAAGACAGGCTACTTTCAAACTATATGCTTTTGTTAAATAAAAATATAATTATTTGTGATTTAAAATAATTATTTTTTAACAATATTAAAGACATTGTCATTGTTGTCCATATAAAATGTTTTATTGATTTTTTATAAATTCACAGGTAAATACTTTTCAAACGTATCTTCATGCTTTCAAATATTTCTTACCAACATAAACTTCTACATTCTGCGAAAAATCGGAAGACAAATTTTAATTTTTGATCCATTTTGCATAGAATCCAATATACAGATTGTATGATTCAACATTTCAACCGATTCCGATTAAAAATCGATTATCAGGCCCGATTCTTCGATTCTAGGAATCGGATTGAAAAATAGTTGATCGGGAATCGAGAATCGATTCTCGCCCTTGATTACCATTCACTAAACTAAAGTATTGCAGGAATCGTGAAATTCTGTGAGTACATTTCTCTGACGACGTATAATAAATGGTATAACTTTTAAGAGGGGAGCGGGATAAAACGGAATAAAATTGGTACCAAATAAAATACCAATCTAGATGGTCAACATAAATAAAGTCATTTTTAATAAAAATACATTATTTTAGGAGAGAAACGAGAACACATAGCAATTCTTCACAATGTGCATTTTTGGGAAAGAAGAACAATAGGTGATAAAATGGTCGGCTATATCTAGAAACATGAGCTCATGGATGTAAAGGGATCTTCGCGTGTAATTATTTGTTCGAAAACTGCTACACGCGAGTTCAGCTAGAATGGTTCAATTAGGAAAACACATCTCACTGCGTTCTAAAAGTAGGATTCAAAATTACTATTTTAGATATTATTCATCAAAAGAAAATTGAAGCAATACAATCCGAACAACACATACGGATAAAACTGCTACTCTGCTAGTAATTATAATAAATGAATAATAATTCCTCGCAAGGAATACTTGACTCAGTCACGGTTCACATTGTTTTGCCAATCGGAAACTTAGTGTCAAGAGTATTAATATCCCTTTGGAGTATTCTGTGAATTTCCTAATTGCTGCATTTAAATAGTCACACGCTCTATTTTATTTAAATTTATTGTGTACATACATACATATCCATTGATATTGAAAATATGTATTGCATTACTTTAATTTCCGACTGGTATTCATTCGTCACTGGCATGAAATCAGGACTCAATGCAATGGCAGGGATACTGGGACATTTACAATGAATTGTTTATATAGACTCGTTATTAATTTTTATCAAATTAGCCGTTAAATGATTTAAATTGTAAACAAAACGTGTTGATACATACATTCACACACACACACCCACGCGAATGTACAAACGATTTAAAGAGATGCGGTTTGAAGAGCAACAACAACAACAACACGAGCACGAACAGAACAACATTTTACCGCAGTCAAACATCAACGGTTAGCATTGTGTACACTCAGACCCACACACACACACCCATACACACAGTTATTTGTGTTTGAATGCAAATGTATTACCTACATACATGCAGATGCAATCATACATGCATGTCGGCATGCTGCATGTACATCGTACACTTGCATACGCACGTACATACATCTGGGCATTGTAGGGACAACACTGAAGTTTGCAAATGCCCGTGTGTCTCATTCACACATGTCCATATCTACAGATTCGCATACACACATATGTACGTACGTATACAGTGGTTGAAGCATATGACTGTGTCCATGCTGATAAATAGGGAAAATGACTGCCGTGGACATGCCCAGGCACACGACACACCCCCACATGGACACAAGTCGCCGACTTGCATAAAGGTTTTCTAAAAATTTTAATTAAAAAGTAAAGAAAACACTAACGAACTGAAAAAAACTAATACAAATTAAACGCAATCAGAGCATATAAATATGTACGAGTTGCAGTCATGTTTAATCTACATCTGCTACACTGAAGGATAAAACTATTGCCGTATTTATAGTTTCTGGAAAGAAGTGATGTTTTCACCACCCAGAAGTAAAATGTGGATTTCTAAAATATTTCGTACCTAGTTCAAGCCGTGAAAACACCGTACAAATCATGTTGTTCCACCGAAATTAGTTTACGTTGCACTTTTGTCATTTTTTTCTGAATTAATAGATCCAAGAAAATACTTTAGACATCATTTTTTATAATTATCTTAGAGTAACGTATTTGTCTAATTATAGGACGTTTTATTATTTTGTTTTTTCAAAGTGACAACAAACACTTTTTTAGGAACGAAGCAATTTATGAAAAACAAAGGAAAGTCTAAAGTCGGCTGGTATCCTCCACTAGACGTTAAGTAGTCAAATCGGAGGGGGCTACATCGAAGTATAATGATCCACTTTTACTACCGATGTTTTTAACTGAAATACATCGGATCCACAAGGATAGTAATATGTAAAATTGAAATCATGGAAAAGTGACATTTGTATGAGAGCAATATATAAATGTGAACCGAGGTGGCCAACGTGGTTCGCCTAGTTTGAATATAATGTGTTGGGCCAAATTTGAAGAAAAGTGGTCAAAATATGTGGTTTCTTGAGTAGAAAAAGTGAAGAAGTGAGCGTTGTTTGTATTGGAGATACAAACCGATCTGAACCGATCTGACCCACTTTCACCACGGATATTTTTAGTAGAAATATAAGGTGTGTTGTGCCAAATTTGAAGGCAATCGGGTATAATTTGTGGTTTCTAGAGGGGAAAACTCTAATCGGAGCAACATTTGTATGGCGGCTATATATAAATCTGAACCGATTTCCTTCAAACGAAATAGTATCCGTACCAGACACGCAAAACTTACTTGTACCAAATTTTGTTTGGAGCGGACGATTACATCGACCTGTACTTTGATTGCAAGAATCAATGGACAGACAGACGGACATTGTCAAATCGACTGTGAAAGTGATTCTAAACCGAGCCTATGCATAGAACAGCAAAATTATTATGTGGCCCAAATGACGTTAGAAATAAAACATCATTTCATATTTAATACTTTTTATAATATTTTTTGTTGTGTTTTTAATTGCCTTACATTTTCTTAAGTTTTAGGACATCAACAATCATTGAGTTTTTTATGTATGTATATATTTATGTCACGTTTGTATGTTTGTTTCTTATCTTTTAGATCCCCCGAAGATGTTCTTAGACTAAGAACGAAGTATTGGGAAAAATAAATAAATAATTGAATAAAACATAGACCTTGAGCTCGAGTTTTTATTCAGATCCAGATATGAAGGCAGAATTTTGGAAAAATTCTTGAGTGGTTGAACTTTGTTCCGACATCAAACGAGAACCACACAAAACTATCAATGACTAGCTTTATAAGTACACCTAACGTTATTAAAATCAAAAGGTTTCAAATTTTAAATGTACATTTTTTGGATTAGCCTAGATTAGACTGACAACAGCAGGACACTGATTCGTAGAATTTTACAACGATCCAAAAAGTTTCATCTAGTAGTTTTATTGAAACGTAATTTTAGTAATTTTATTGAAAGAACATTCCTATATTCTAAACAAGTAAGGAAAGGCTAAAGTCGGGCGGGGCCGACTATATGATACACTCCACTTTCTATCCGAATACAATTCAATTCGGTAAAAATTTAAAACAGGAAAGATATTTGTATGCTTACTAATAATAGGTTAATATGACCAAATTTGTCAAATTGAGAAGAATATATGTATCGGGGCTATATCCTAACATGGAATGATGTGACCCACTTTCACAATAAGTTCTTCCAGTTCAATTATAACGTCTGAAAAAGTCAAATCGGGAGCGAAATTTTTATGGGAGCTATATATAAATCTGAACCGATCTGACCCCAATAGTTTGCCAAATTTGAAGAAAATCTGTTGTAATATATCGTATCTAGAGTGAAAACAGTCAAATTGGGAGTGAAATTCGTATGGGGGCTATATCTAAATCTGAACCGATTTTTTCAAATTAAATAGCGTTCGTCCTTGTCCCGAAAAACTTCGTTGTGCAAAGTTTCGTTTGGTTCTGGCTACAATTGCGACCTGTATCGTGATTATAACAATAGATGGACAGACGGACAGACAGACGGACATTGCTAAATCGACTCAGAAAGTGATTCTAAGCCGATCGGTATAATTAACAATGGGTCTATCTCGCTTCCTTTTGGGTGTTACAAACAAATGCACAAAGACATAATACTCTCGTGGAGTGTATAAAAATGGGGCCGATATCACGGCCAAATTTAGCTGCAAATGCATTTAAAGTTCATAATTGCTAAAATAGTTCAAAATTGTATCATAATAGAGGTTATTTTATTGGGATGTATCTCGGAAACCATGTATCGTATTGAAATTTCGTTTAGTTCGCAGGAAGCAGGAGCTGTTGAGAAGTTCTTTTGCATTTAAAAGTTTTAATTATTCTTTCAATTTCCTTTTCGTACAGTGTTTTACCTGAAGATAGAATTTATTTAGTATGGTTACTTTTGTACAGTTTAAAACTATATTAAAGAGGCCGACCGATGCCTCAGCATTTACAAATATTGTTAATCTACAGTCTCATTTATTCATTTTAAAAATAATAATCTGATCATGGTTGCAAACATTGATTTATTGATTATTACTGAAATGGTAAAACCTTCTGAAAATGAAGCATTGTCTAAACATACCTTAGGGATGCAAGGTTTTATGACAGCGAGCGCATGTATATATTGAGCCGATGTTATTTATTAAGGTATAGTATCCGTATATCATCAATTAAAAAATAAAATAATTATTAAAAAAATTACGAAAATCGTAAAAAAAACAAAAAGTTGTATGTGGACGTTGGCTGTGGCACTGACAATTTTCATTTAATTGTGGAATCAGCGAAATGGTAAAACCTTCTGAAAATGAAGCATTGTTTATGACAGCGAGCGCATGTATATATTGAGCCGATATATTAATCTTAAGTTATTTATTAACCGTATATCATCAATTAAAAAATAAAATAATTATTAAAAACAAGTAAGGAAAGCCTAAAGTCGGGCGGGGCCGACTATATAATACCCTACACCACTCCCTGCATATATACCTCGCTTTGATTACTAAACCCAGGTATTTCATGAGAGCAATTTAATGTAGTTCATATAACATATACAGTATACGTTAAATTCATCTTTAGTCAAATTTAATGAGTATGGTAAATAATAAACATCGAATGATAAATACAGATTATACAGCGGTAATAGGATGAATGTGCCAAAACATGCGCCTATATATTTCTCATTCACGGTAGGTATTCCTAGTTGCAACATATAATGATCTGCAAAATTTGATGAAGATCCGATGTAAGATGTAGATTCTAGAGCTGTAATAGAGCAGAATGGGGCCCCATTTGGGTTATACCAAAGTATGGACATATAGGCATCTCCCAAACAAGTAAGGAAAGGCTAAAGACGGACGGAGCCACTATATGATACACCCCACTTTCTATCGCATTACAATTCAATTCGGTAAAAAGTAAACTCGGGGAGGATTTTTGAATCCTGTAAATGTATGTGTTTGGCAAAAAATGTTAAATCGGAAATGACATTTGTATGGGGGTATATTGAAACCTGGAATGATGTGACCCGCTTTCACCATGTATGTTTATTGTTGAAATATAATATGCAAAGTTTCGCCAAAATCGGTTAAACATTCGGGAGCGACATTTGTATTGGGCTATATCTAAATCTGAACCGATCTTACCCACTTTCACCATAGGTGTTTCTAGTTCGATTATAAAATGTTGTGCCAATTTTAACGAAAATCAGGTACAATATGTGGATTTTAGAGCGGAAAAAGTGAAATCGGGGGCGAAATTTGTATGGGGGCTATATCTAAATATGAACCGATCTTACCCACTTTCACCATAGGTGTTTCTAGTTCGATAATAAAATGTTGTGCCAATTTTAACGAAAATCAGGTACAATATGTGGATTTTAGAGCGGAAAAAGTGAAATCGGGGGCGACATTTGTATGGGGGCTATATCTAAATATGAACCGATCTTACCCACTTTCAGCATAGGAGTTTCTAGTTCGATTATAAAATGTTGTGCCAATTTTAACGAAAATCAGGTACAATATGTGGATTTTAGAGCGGAAAAAGTGAAATCGGGGGCGAAATTTGTATGGGGGCTATATCTAAATATGAACCGATCTTACCCACTTTCACCATAGGTGTTTCTAGTTCGATAATAAAATGTTGTGCCAATTTTAACGAAAATCAGGTACAATATGTGGATTTTAGAGCGGAAAAAGTCAAATCGGGAGCGATATTTGTATGGGGACTATATCTAAATCTGGACCGATCTTACCCATATTCACCACAGGTGTTTCTAGTTCGATTATAAAATGTTGTGCCAATTTTAACGAAAATCAATATGTGGATTTTAGAACGGAAAAAGTCAAATCGGGAGCGACATTTGTATGGGGGCTATATCTAAATATGAACCGATCTTACCCACTTTCAGCATAGGAGTTTCTAGTTCGATTATAAAATGTTGTGCCAATTTTAAAGAAAATCGGGTACAATATGTGGATTTTAGAGCGGAAGAAGTGAAATCGGGAGCGACATTTGTATAAGGGCTATATCTAAATCTGAACCGATCTTACCCACTTTCAGCATAGGTGTTTCTAGTTAGATTATAAAATGTTGTGCAAATTTTAAAGAAAATAGCGTACAATATGTGGTTTCTAGAGCGGAAAAAGTCAAATCGGGAGCGACATTTGTATAAGGGCTATATCTAAATCTGAACCGATCTCACTCACTTTCAGCATAGGTGTTTTTAGTTGGTTTATAAAATGTTGTGCCAATTTTAAAGAAAATCGGGAACAATATGTGGCTTTTAGAGCGGAAAAAGTCAAATCGGGAGCGACATTTGTATGGGGGATATATCTAAATCTGAACTGATTTCCTCCAAATTCAATACCGATCGACCTTGGCCCAAAAAAGTAATTTCTGTCAAATTTCATGATAATCGGGCAACAATTGCGACCTGTAGAGTGCGAACAAGCTTAGATGGACAGCAGACGGACAGACGGACGGACAGACATCGTTAAATCGATTCAGCTGGTGATTATAAGCCGATCCGTATACTTAAAGGTGGGTCTAACTCGATTATTTCTTGGTGTTACAAACATTTGGCGGAAAACTAACTTATAATACCCTAGTCCACGGAGTGGTGTAGGGTATAAAAATTACGAAAATCGTAAAAAAAAAACAAAAAATTGTATGTGGACGTTGGCTGTGGCACTGACAATTTTCATTTAATTGTGGAATCAGCGATATCATTGGCAATGATTTGTATTAACATATGTATTAAAATAAGAAATTTATGACGTTTTTAAATTTTATGTTACATAAGAGGTTGGCGTTGTTTCAGGCGGATTTAAACAAAAACTTGTTTGTGATCTAATTTGACAATATAAAGGATGTGGGAAAAATTTCAATATCCTAGCTCTATCCCTTCTAATTTTTGCCGCAATTCGTGTGAAAATATTCCACTGTGTGCCTGCTCTACATAAGGCTGTGCACTGGCATTTACGGTGCGTACTGGCGAGAATATCGAGCAAGCCATACTTAATATTGATCGATGTGCTTCTGACAATCATACGTCACGGTGGCTAACGCAAAATCATGTAAAGTACAATAAATGTATGTATGTATGTATATACAGTAGGGCGTATTGATTTTTTAAATCGCTTTGGAATAGCCTCCAACTGTATAAGGAATAGCCTCCATAATGTATAAGGATGTCACAAAAATTCAAATCGTTCGAAAATGATTTTTATAAATGAAAAACCAAAAGCAAAACGTTACGATTTTTAAAACGTGAATTAAATTGTTTTCGTAAAACTTCTATAACATGCTTGATAATAAAGGGTGATTTTTTAGCTATTATCTTTTTGGCAACACTGGTTTAAACAGCTGACGCACGTTTCGTGTTTTGTTTCACTGTCAAACATATTCAGTTTGGTCTATAATTTAACCATGAATCGTCTTACAAACGTACAACGCTTGCAAATTATTTAATTTTATTATCAAAATGCGTGATCTGTTAAGAAAGTTCATCGCGCGCTTCCATTTTATGGTCAGTTTAATCGACCCACTGAAGCGGCTATTCGGGCTATTGTGATTAAATTTCGCACCAAATTTACATTGTTGGACATTAAACCACCAACACGCTTACGTAGAGTGCGAACTGAAGAAAATATCGCAGCTGTATCGGCCAGTTTTAATGATGACCATCAATTATCGATTCGTCGCCGTTCGCAGCAATTGAGCCTCTGTTACTCAAAAACGTGGAAATGCCAAAATTGGACTAAGCGGATGGACCATTTGAGGCGCAGTCAAGGTCAACATTTGCATGAAATAATCTTCAAACATTAAATTATATGGACCGTTCTTTGAATCGATCAAATAAAGATTTCATGCATTTTTCTGAATTTTATGTGTTTTTTTTTGAAAAACTTTCCTATAGCTTTTGACAAATCACCCTTTATAACTATTAATAAATTATAAAATCAGTAACATTTTAAAAATTTGAAATTTTATTAGAGAGAGAATCTCCGTTCTAGCTTCACTTATTCTTGAGTAAATTCGACAATTCTATGGTTTTCACAAATAAATAAACGCTTATCTTGAAATTTCTCGATTTTCAATTTTAATGCAATAGTGTTTAATTGTGTATGACCTATACGTGTACGATTAAAATTATTTGAAAATAGTTTCCTTTAATACCTTTTATCTATAAGAGTGCAAGTGCACTATTTTGGATCTCCTGAACATTGTTGTAATTTTTCCCTTGAAAACGTTTTGGGTGTGTGTTTACCCGTGAATACTGAATCAATTTTTATTGATAGTACTGAATACTTTCAAATTCATTTCAAAGTGCCTTTTTGTCGATGACCTCATCTCCTTTTTCATATCATTATTATAATTTCTTTACTGAACAGCGGAAGATGGTCGTCACCGACCAAAATCATAATAAAGGTAGTGAGCGTCAAGTAATAAATTTGCATTCCCAGTTCAAATCAAATACTAAACATTTTAAACAAAATCCCCTAAATATTTTATGAAATACCCACAAAAATCCCCTGTCCCCATTTCATATTTGTTGTGCCCATGGTGGGGGACAAATCGCACATCTGGTAAGGAGAAGTGACCATTATTTTTGCGCCTTAGGTTACATACATTTGATACGCAGTTAGTGGGTGGAAGAAGGAAAAGGATGTGTGTACCATGTGTAGAACTTTAATTTAAAATAATATAACACAACTAACTTAAATAATATTGCGATGATATTGTGTGTGTACTAAAATGGGTATTTGGTGAAATACCATGGGACTTGTGTCATTTTATAAAGTTATATACGAATTATTTATTGTGTAACGAATAAAAATGACGTGATATTTCAGTGTACAAATAACATTTTCTGTTTTTTTAATATAATTATCTTAAAGTAATGTATTGTTCTAATTATACAAAGTTTACAGTATTTTTCAAAGCGAACATTTTGTAAAGAAATTTTTGAAAAATTAAGTTATTATTTGTCTAAAGTTTTTTTAATAATCCAATCTTAATAGAATACAACTTTTTGATGCACGTGGATTCTCGAGCACACTTCATAGAGAATAAAGATGAATAGGTGGATTAATAAAGTAATAACAACGAGATGTTTGGTTAAACTTCTCCCGAAAACACGGAAGAAGTTTAATACTTTAAATTTATATATTCAAAAGTGGCTATGGACCAAAACACAATTTTTCAGGAGAGCGAAAAAAACTGTTTTTCTCCTTAATTTTAAGAGTAATTATTAATCATTCCTCTACAATGTAATTTAAATATGATTATTAAATACTATGATTAAATATTATTCGAAATTCCTTATTATCCGCGAATTTGTGGTTCATAGTATCACATTTTAAAAATGGCCACTATGAAAGTTCATATTTGCAGATAGCCATTATTCCACAAAAATAAAAATAGGATATTTTGCCATGTTAAATTCAATTACCGGTAATTTACAACAATAAAAGTAAATTGATGAAGGTGAGACAGCATCGTTTTTACTATTAGTTTGTATTCTCCTTTCTTGAACTATTTTCCATTTCACATTACTTTTCATGTTCATATCCCATTTTACATTCAAAAACTAACGTGTACAGCCAAATCAGAAATATTAGAAAGTAATAGTTTTAGAAAAAATGAATTCCCAAATTTAAAAATTAAAATAATTTTATTTTTATTTTAGTTTTTTCGTTTGTATTTTTTTGGTCTGTAATCAATATTTGATTTGAACTGGGATATTGTCCTGGCTCAAGACCATTTTGCATCTATATTTAATAGAATGCAAATTTATTTACAAATGGCATGGTGACATCTATTACTTGGCTGCAGACTACCACGATCATGATTTCGACCATGTCAAAAGTCTTTTCAAGTGGCTTCGCAGTGACTTTTCAACATCAAACCCGGCCTCTATACGGAGATGATTCTCACAAACGAACGAGAATCACAACTCACTTGCCGAATTTGCGTTTAAAAAACCGCACCAAGTAATAAAGCACACATGCCATCTTACAAGCATCTCATTGAGTTGCATATGTAAGTATGTGTATATGCAGGTATAGTTACCCAGCAATACTTCTGCCGTGCCAACGCTCATTTGTTTTAGTTTTTTCGTTTGTATTTTTTGGTCTGTAATCAATATTTGATTTGAACTGGGATATTGTCCTGGCTCAAGACCATTTTGCATCTATATTTAAAAGTAATAAATGTCACCATGCCATTTGTAAATAAATTTGCATTCTATTAAATATAGATGCAAAATGGTCTTGAGCCAGGACAATATCCCAGTTCAAATCAATTAAAATAATTTTTAAAATATCCGAAAAATTGTGTTTATATTTTACAGAATGTCAATTTAATTCGATAATTTTTAAGGATTTTGCGGATAACCAAAATATGATTTTGGTTTTCATTTTTTTTTTGATTTTACAGTATTCGTTTCACATTTTTTATCATTATCGGCGACCAGTTTAGTGGATCGTAGGTCTAGATATTTTGGCAAATATTATTTAACGACAATGTTTCTATTAGAATAACGACCTAACTCAACATAAGATTTAATATATCTTTTTAAATTCAGTTATGAATATGCAAATTAACAAAACTCCAACGTGCAACATTTCAAAGATATAAGACGGCCAAAGTTTCGACTGATTGGGTGGAGTATACTATGACACAGAGTGGTACAGAATCAAATACCACTAACTTTTGTTCTAGTAAACATTTTTGAGTTCTGTAAAAAAATAAATTAGACAGGGACCAAAGAATTAAATCGGGATATATCGTAGAAATTAGCCCAAAGTTGACTACTTTTCGTATTTTAAACAAAAGTAAAATTTTTATTTTTTGTTTTCATGTCTTTTTAACATTAATTTACGATTTGTTCATAATGCACAGAAAAAAATATTTTTTTTATTACATATTTTACCCTTATTTCAGATTTTGAAACTTGAAAAAAAAACGTAATTTCTTTTTTGGACTTTGTCAAATTTTAAGAGATTTTGAACACGAATTTGTTTTATTAGAAATTGTGGTTTCTTAGATTTATTATGGCCAAACTGTTTCTGCCAAATAAAGATTGTTTGTAATAAAAACTCATATGTATCCCAATCGAATTTTTAAACTCGCTGTACTTGCCCACAATCTTCAGTTGCAAATTGGATCATTTTTGCAATGGCACCGGCTTTGCAGCGAAGAAATAATATAAATAATTAAAAATTGTATATATTAAAGGAACTTTAGATCACTTGGGATGGATGTACGGTGGACGTCACGGCATTTAAATTCAATACAATCAATAATTGGAAGAATGTATTACTTTATCAAAAAATACCGTAGAATGTTCTTCATGGTCCGGGCTGCATTCGCTGTTGGCCATATTTCCTTCGACACTGTACATGGATGGTTATGTGTCTACAAATATACTTGTGTGTATGTACGTCTAGAGGTAGATATGGCCAGAATCTAGGGTTTGGGGACGGGAATGAAAAGATTCATTCACGGGAAAAATAATTTATTTTAGGCACGTCCAATATGGTTTAAAATATCAACATTTAGTAACGGCTGTGCTTTTATTAGCCACTATGGCTGTTTTTCTTTAATTTATTTTTTTGTTGTCGCAGCTTGTTGTCCCGGCTTAAAGAAAACAGCGCTTCTATTTCAAGGTTTTCGAACTTTTCGTGATATGACACAAGTGATCGAGAAGAACAAAACAAAATAATAATAATAATAATCTAAAAATAAATATTTGTTATTATTGTAGTAGTTATAACGAAAATAGAAAGAAATTTAATAAATTTGGCGTTATTGGGCTAAAATACTGGCATATTACAAATTAAAAACGAATGTTTTTTGTCAAAATATTTCAGAAATTATTTTTCATTTTACAAATAGTTTACTCTAGACAAATCAGAATAGAAGGAGTCATACTATTGGACATTTAAATCATAGGCACAAATGACTGACACCTACACCTAGATTCAATGTTATGAAGTGTTTAATTTAGAAGATTCATTTGTCTAGAGAGGAAAATATTTTACGGATACCGGTTAAAAATATACTAAACTGTAAAAGCAATAGAAAAGTTTGTGTTGTTTGTATAAAAAAAAAACGAATAGCGAATTTATAAACTTTTGTTTGTAGAAATATAATATAAACAAATGATCAGTATTATTGCCAATAATGTAAAAATTTGAATTTGGAATAAATCTACATTTCCGCAACTGTATAGTAAAACCAAATTAGTGCTCAAAATAATCAATCAAATATTTTTTAATATTTCCCGTATTCCCGGGAAATTTAAATTTTTTCCACGATTCGGGAATTCCCGGACCCAAAACCCTACCAGAATCACAAATAAACCTACCACCATTTTCATAGTCGCCCGGTTAACAAATGTGGTTGGTCAAACAGAGTGATACATTTGAAATTGGCTAAAATATGCAACATTAAAACGTTCACTTTGATAACGTCGAAGAAACTGATGCTCTACAAACTGAAAACAAAAGAAGTGAAGTGATGTTGAAGGAGATGATGGTGGTGGTGGTCGGTGGTAGGTGCAGTGCAAACAAAAGGAATCACTACACAAAATTAGAAATTACGATTGGAATGATGAGCAGACTTGGTTTTTATTTGGGCGTAATTAAGCAAATTGAATTAGAATGGGATGCAACGCAACGCAATGCCATGCAATGCAATTAAATTTAATTGTAGCACTTGAATGACTTGCAAAATGTTCATTTTAGCACGATTTTTTAACAAAAATTACATTTCACAACAATCTTAGCAAATGATTGCTGCAACACCAACAACAAATGAGGTACAACAAATACAAGCAACGGGGTATGGTGTGTGTGTGTGTGTATGCGAGTAGTACATCATCTCTCAACAATCTCGAATAATAATGACGACAATGAGGCACGGAAGATTTCTAACAAGCAGCCAAGATGAGTTGTCAGACAGCCAGCCAGCCAGCCTTCCTGCCATCCTGCCAGCCGGAGAAAACGACAGACGGCGCTGCGACGACTGCCGACTGGGGAAATCTCTGCTGAGCTCTCGCTCTCTGTAGGCCAAACACACACAAACAAATCATGGAAATTTTGTTAAGATTTGTTGGAGTTTGTTTTCCACTTTCCTACGGAAGTTGTTCTGGCATTTAAGTGTGTCTGTATGTGTCCAATATTCAAAGTTTCTTCCGCACCAACTATTTTCGACTACTGTGTGATGGGTGGGAGCAAAGTGTTGTTAGTGCATGGATTCAGCCGCTACGGTATTGAGGTCTGGAAGAGCAGCTTTATTTCTATGATATAAAGCGGTAAAGCGGAAATTATCATCAGTGGACGTCATCCTAGGAACACTATCAATTTTTTTCAACGCCGTGTAATTCAAGGGCCATATCTTAAAAGAATAAATTAAGAACAACTACATAGGACACTAAGATCGACAGAGCCAAATGTATTAACTAATAGCATGACAAAAGAAAAGGTCGGCTGGTCAGAGAGATGAAAAGGAGTAAAGAACATTTTACAAAAGAGATAAACATCATATAGAGGGCTTTGGTGCTGGTATTTCCTCCAGTACAAATGAAAGTGGAATATCGAGAGCGTACAGTGACTATGGAAGGAACACGTCTCCGAACTGTTAGTAACGTTGTGAAGAGCTAAAGCTTGTCAAGACATTAATTGAATCTACGTCAAATCATAGACTCATCCATAAAGGCGCTCCCTACTGTGCCTATTCATGGTTCTGGCTACTAAACCTTGGTTTGAGTTAACGTTTAACAAAGTTTGAAGAATATCTGTTGCATATGTATTAGGGTGTTCATCATTATTAAAAAGTCGAAATATTTTATGTGCCACCCCTCAAATGAGTCTTGATGCTAAACCGACTCTCAATAAATGTCACGCCCTGGGACCACGCCTTCCTGTGCCGACCTGCGGCTGACATTTTATAGATTACAATCATAGGGCATTATGACCCATAAGAGCGATTTCATGAAGTATTCCAAATATGTACTTTTTCTATAAGTCAATTTTCAAAAAAAAAAAAAAATATTTTAGACACTAGGTGTTCCTGACTTATTTGCTCGATTGTATCTTGGTGTAACAAACATTATAAATGTACTAGCTGAACACCAGCCCGATTCACCATGCAAAAAAAAACAAACGGTAAGATTAAAATCAGGTTTCATATTCATTTTTCTCGTGATCAGTGATATATGCAATTATAATCAAGGTATATCGCTGCGATACTAAAGAAATGGAGATGTTCCATGTGAAATATTGAAGAAGAGTACGTTTTATCTTAAGAAATTCCACAGAACGCGTGTAATTTTAGAACATTCAAATCAAAATTTTCCCATCTTTCAAATTCCGCCAATTTGTATATTGTCTAAGGAGGTTACAACTAAATTAAGTTTCACAACAATTTAGGAGTCTCGAATGTAAGCGAATATACAAAAATTAGTTTTAACTTCGTATGGAAGGAATCATGTCAACTTTCTGATGTCATAGATGAATATATTCGATAACACAGTGCAACACGAAAAAATATAATCATATACGGACACAACTACGTGAAAAACACCAACAAAATATCCGTGTCTCCCAGTTTTGAACAACGATTTGGGGCCTCGGTGTCACGTTTGCAAAAAAGTGATCATTTTCTCAGGCTCATATCTTGCAAACCGTTTGGAATTTTGATTTACTCTCTGTAGTTCTTGTCACAAAGAACAAAAAAGAGTATCTTAATCTCAATGTTGAAGTAAAGAAAAAACAAATGAAATTAAAAAATTTTCGGGACATTTTTCACTTTTGCGGCTACCTAAGCTCTACCTAAACGGAGTTAAGAATCATTTTTAAAGTTTTTTGCGATTTTGACCTTGAAGATGAAGTTTTTATAAAATTTATAAATTTTATAAGATATAACGAACAAACAAATATATTTTTATATATGAAGATTTTCTAGCATACAGTGTTAAAGCAATGGTTGGTTTTGCATAACTGAGACTTCGTAGATAAACTACTAAACATAGTTCATCATGACGAAGAATATATCATTCTTCAATTTTCAGTTTCGTTATCATAAGATCGTAGTGAGATTTTATGTGATTTTTTTTAAACCAATATATTACTGTACACGGTAACTCTCGAAAGGAGTTAAGGAATCAATCCAAACTTTGTACATGGTAATATTTTTCCCAAGCATAGTGTAAGTTTGAAGATGGGCGAAATTGACACGCCCCATCTAGTACATCCCACACAAATGATTCATATTCCTGCGTAAAATTAAAACCACTGTGATTTGCGCACGGATATTCGGAATCAGTTATATTTTAATATTTGATAAAGCTTTCTCATCTATGAAGAGAGTACTAAACAATACTATTTGGAGTGAGGGCTTGCGTTCAATTCGTTTCGCATAACCCAATGCTATCAGCGCGAGAATGTGTTGAATTTTTCATATTACATTGCATTCATTTTGGAAAAAAGTTGAAGTTTTAACGGTCTTCTCGCAAATTAAGTTGTGCGAAAACTCGGCAAGAGCGCGATTGTAACAATGAATTCCTGTGGTATTCATGTGTAAATACAGATCTTTGTTTGAAAGGCAAATGGACGTAACTCCAAAAAAAGAGCTGTGTTGATGCATGCACGACTACATGCCGTGTTTAACAAAATTCGAAAGGACTCTGACATGAGACCCCATGCATAGATAAATTGCTGTCTCTGTTTAGTAATCAAGAAGTAATGAAGTTGTATCCATTTGCAGTTCTCTCGGACATATATAGGTGTGGGTGTATATATGTTATTTATTTATGCTGCCGTATTTAATGTTTCAATTTGTGGTTTTATAATAAATTTGTTCTAGTAATCACTCACAAAAGTTAATTGTTTCATTGCATGTGGTTTTGTAAATGTAAAGCACAGCCATCGACACATGCAGACGCCACACACATACACAGCCATGCGTTCTCAGCGTTGGATTTAGCAAGGCCTTCAAAGAAGTGGGGCTTCTGGTACCTTCCAAAATACCTCTTTATTTTTATTCAAAAATACCTTGTTTGGTAAAGACAACGAAAAGAAGATGGAACAAGGCTCATAATGGCTGCCATATATTGAAACAAATCGTTAACATCAATCATTTCATCGTTTCTTAAATTGAAAATTGTCATATATAAAATAAAAAAATCAGTCTAGTGGTAATAGTATTTTCTTTATTTTACGGTATTTTTAAAATCACACTATTGATATTAATCTACTAAATAAAATAAAGATATTAGTAACAATGTTTTAGCTTGAAAACGCATTCCAAGGTATTAAAAATAGCTTTTCTATAATATTTAGTTTGTCCCGTTTACCAAATATAGTCAATAGTTCATTGCACATTTCAAATAATTATTTGGATTGTACCAGTCTTCGTTATTTTGTTCATCTAGAATTTAAATAGTAGTTAAAATATTTAGCTTTTAACGTTCTACGTGCAGTGTTATAGGCAGTGCAATTTCCACAAAAAATTAAAATCCTGGTGACGAGTTTATATTTAAATCCTGGTATTTCGCAAATCGTTTAGCCGATTTTAAGGTCATATGCATTGTTTAAAAGTTCTTTTAAAACTAAGAACAATTTTTATTTTGATGCTCTGTAAAAATGTATACAGAGGAAATAGTAAATTGTCATATGATTTGTACTTTTGGAATCAAAATAGGATGGAAATACAACCAACCAAACGGCTGTAGCTGAAAATTCACCCACTTTTTTATAAATGTTGCTGCATTATATTTATATCTAAAAAATCGTCAAAATGCAATAAATCAACAAAGTTGGCTGCCCTTTTAAGGCCTGCTAAAATTCCATTTCTTCCATCTCTCTTACCGCTGATTAGCTTTGTGCATGCATGTATGTGTGCGTTTGTATTCGTGTGTATGGATAATTTTGGTAAATTAATTGAACAGCTAGCTAACTAAACTAAACTAAACGAATGAAATTATAGGCTAACTAATTGTTTGGTAATTGAAAGCCATTACAACAATTACAGCTAAATTAAATGAGCTTTACAAAACAACCCATTATTGGGAGCAAAACAATGCTCGTTCGCACGAATGCGTGAATTGTTGCGGAAGAGAGGAGAGTGAGTAGCAATTCAATCAATTTCCGCTATTACTCATTTTTCGGTCAATTACCTGCTGCTTGCGGCTAATTCAATGGATCGACCTTTAGAACTTATTAGTAAACATCAACTTCAAACCAAGGTGCTGATGGTCTTGACTAAAATTAAACTATTGATTTGTTTTATGCAATGCCCAAAAAATTGGAAATTGTGGACACTCAAATTTTGTAATACTGGAACATACTAAAATTGAGACCAAAATATAATTTTTAACGGACTGTGGCATTGATAGTGTCGATCTTAAATCGTCGAATGAAGATACAATTTCAGGAGAACACGCTCTTCCAATAACAAGTTGAAGAATTGTAATTGGCCCTTAAGTGGATAACGGATTCGCAATATATGCAATTGCATCATTTGAAATTTGCGATATGAAAAATTCCAAAATTATGGAAAAGTGGATTTTGGGTGTATATATGAACGGAACATTGACCCTTTTTGAATTAAGGTAACGACATACACAAGCGCTTTGGAGACTCAATTTTTTGGGGGGTTCTAATTTTATTTCTGGATCATACTGCAAACGAATTTATTTATTAGATTAAAATCACCAAGAACAATTTGAATATCACGTGAAGTGGAATTTTGGAAAACCAACTTAATTGCGGAGACATGTTTGTTATAAAATGAAACATGAGAACCGGGAGGAATGTAAGAACACGAAACAAATACAATACCAACAACAGAAGGTAGTGTAATTTGTTCGACAGGAAAGTCTATGGAGACTGCAATTTGAACCCCACCGCCAGTTTTTTTTTTTACTTTTATCCACACGAACACATCTGAATATCTGATATTTACCACATAGAATTTTGTCTGTAAGCCAGGTTTCAGTAATGGTATTAATATGATAATTAATATTGAAACTATCAATGTATAAATTAGACAATTTAGAATTGAACAGAGTTACAAGCCGAACCATAATTATCGGCGGCGGCGGCGCTGTTCAAAATGGGTCGGCGGCGGCGGCTTTCGGCTGATTTGCCGGCTCGTTTTGTCATTCGAATACCCCTATTTATTTGACAATTTTGGGAAAATGGAAGGAACAATTTTCTTTTATTTTTTGGCAAGTAGTTCAATATTCGTTAATATTAGCCAATGTTCCAATAATTTAATACTGTTATTAGGGTATCAAATTATTCGGACTTTTAAGTTATTCGATTTTTCGTTTATTTGAAAACAAAAACTTTCCAATTAATCGAATAATGAAGTCGAGAGTTATTCGATTAACCGATTAATCGAACAATTGTCCACTTAAATAAAATATAATTAATATCAGAAGTTATCCATTGACTTTTTTCGAATATGGATCATATGATTTATAACAGAACTGACTTTATTATCACGGTGTTAACCTCAATTTTTCTATGAATTTACTATTCTTTAAATTTTAAATAATGAACTCGGATAAATCGTTATTTTAATATCTGTGGAGCATATAAATCAAAAATCGAAAAAATTGTGGTTTTATATTTGGTGTACCCAAATGGAGCAAACTGGCTATTCAAAATCAATTTATCATACAAAGCATACTACGATTTCATTAATTTTTTTAAGGCAAAACTTATAATATCGATTAAACGATTATTTGGGACAATTTATTCGAATAAATATTTTTGCAATTACAGCTTTTCATGTGAGGCATATTTGACCAGACGTTCTTGAATATCATAATCCTTCCAAAGAATGATAATACTCTACCTACTTTGACACACTAAAGAAGCACAATAGATATTGTTATTTATAGGAACACATGGCCACACGTACTGGAATTGACTTATATAAATGAAAGATAGATCAATATATTTCACAGCAGTAGATTGTCTAAGTTGACATTTATATATTTTTTTTGTAATTTTAAGTAGGTTGTCTATTTTGGTAGTAAGATTTGACTGAGTTAGAATTCCGTCAAATCACGTTGTCGTGGTTGAAGTCGATAAGAGTCGATGAAATCGGCGGCGTGGTTGAGTCGATTTGAGCCGATGAAATCGGCGGCGGCGCGGCTCGTGCAGAAACATGCGGCGGCGGCGGCTTGTCGGCTTAAAATCGGTCGGCTTGTATCTCTGGAATTGAAGCCTCTGACATTTTGATAAACTAAACGTACATAATTATCAGAAGGTAGATATGTTAGTTTTTTGATACCTCTCTTGAACGCAACGGTAAATATGCTATAACAGATCGACCATTATCTCTGTACACATATTCATGAATTATAGCTTTTGGCTTTTGGCGGCCAGAAATCAGGATTAACAACAGTATGGAATACATCTTCCGGTACAATGATTTTAAAAGTTTTTCCGTATTTTTAAATTTAAAAACGTTAATTTCAATATCTTCATCCAAGTTTGATTTAACATATGAAACAACATCTTCTACTGTAGTTTATCCCTTTTTCGATAACGCCACTACTAATTGTTTAGGAGGGTTGAAATTATTAGGTGTGTGTGTGGGCGAGTAGAATTTCGTAGATCCAGAAGGTGTTACCTCCAACGCAGCAACTACAGTATTTTGCGGAACAGTTGTTTCAATTTGTAAAGGAGTAGCGACATTTCCGGCAACTTCACTTATATTAATATTTGGAACTGTACGTTGATCTGATTCAATAATTTGGTTATCCAAGATTTGGATTAAGGAGACAGAATCAGATGTTTATTTTCGTTTGAGTAGGTAATCAGAGGGCGATTGTAGAAATTATTCAACGCAAGAGGCACTCTCAGATACTTAATTATATATAGAAATCTTTTCGGTAAGGGATATAAGATCACTATTAATTTAATCAAATACCTTACGAGTATTTTTGAAGAACAGGAAAAATTTGTTATCCGAGACAACAACCAGGCATCTTAGGGATGATATTGTAGAAATTGTTCAACGCAAGAGGCACTCTCAAAGACTTCCTTATATATAGAAATCTTTTCGGTAAGGGATATAAGATCACTATTAATTTGATGAAATACCTTACGAGAATTTTTGAAGTACAGGAAAAATTTGTTATTCGAGACAACAACCAAGCATCTTAGGGATGATATTCACAGGGTAACAGATAACCGATAAACAAAACAGCTGATGACAATGTATGCTTATTTATGTGTATGTGTCCTTTCCCATCCAATTACAACAAAACAGCAAAGATCGATGCCGACACACTTGTAAATTACCTGTACACATTTTCTAGGCAAATCGGAGCAATAAAACAGAGTATATTATTGTTATAATACGAGCGATTATAAAGCACGCCCGCACAGTAGGAATTTTGTTTGCATTTTTGGATTACAAGAATTGATGGACAGACAGACGGACATTGCTAAATCGACTCAGAAAGTGACTCTAATCCGATCTGTATAATAAACGAAGGGTCAATCTCATTTCCTTTTGGGTGTTATAAACAAATGCACAAAGACATAATACCCTAGTGAAGGATATAAAAAATTAAAATACTAAAAACTAAAACTCTACGGTCAAAGCCTTAGTTTTTAGATCCGTCCGTCTTAAATCTAAGTCAGCTACAGACCGAGGAAAATATGCAGTCAGTAAAGTACAACGAAGTCGTCGAGTTGTTCGGCCCTGAACCACTGGATGAGAAACTACTTCATGAGTCGAATTTTGATTAGTCAAAATGTTGAAGCGCTGCTGATTAACCTGCAATATTCCAAAGTTTCTTCGGCCTCTTCGGTATTGCGCTTGACGAATAGTGCTGCTGACATTGTTCTGATACATGGACCCACTTGTCATCTACAAGGCTCCAGATACTCCCAGAACTTGTATCTTGGTAAGAAATTATGTTAACATCTCACTTTTACTAAGTTTTAGTAATACGGATCAAGCAGTCACCAGTTTAGAGGTAGGTAAGAGGATAGTATGGTCTTAGCTGTCATATGATGGCTCGGTGGACCCATATATTCGCTTTAGAAGAATTATAGAATCGGCCACTAGTGATAGGCGTGATCTGATACTGAGAGTAGACTCACCATTCCAATTGGAGTAGAACGTATGGGAAAGAGAAAGTCGAGACACAATTAGAATTTATACTTACTACTAACATACGTAACATACCAAAGCAATGATATTTAATTTGTTTTAGATGAACGCCTTTTTAATGCAAAATTCTATTTTTCAATGAAAAAATGGTCGGCTATCCGGGCCGAATATAACGTTTTGGCCGATTATTAGGTCGGGCTTAATAATCGACTTATTGGTTCTGTTTCCTGCAGGATATTGTTTATATTGCTGTGCTTCAATCTGCTACTACGTATGGCCTGCTTCTAGCAGTGGAACTTCATTCCGTGGTCTGTGATTTCCTCTTGGATAGTAAACTTATCGGAGGTAGACCGAAAATATTTTTCCTGCCTAGTTTGACATTAACGCTCAACAGAAAAACTTTAATCAAAGCTCACGACATTCACAGAAAACTATTTTTTCTTTCGTAGTCTCATGAGCATATATTATTATATTTATCGCAATCCTTTCTCAAAACAATTACTCATTCATATTAGTGCCACTAGATGTATAAATACGTTCATCTCATTCACGCCTTTGGCTATCCATCGCATCTCCAAACGAAGTGCTGGATTTGACTTAGTTAAAGTCAGTCAGACCGCTGTTACTTTCAGCCAATACCATGAAATCCACTTCTGCAAAAGTATGTTACTGTTCTCGCAACACTCTATTAAATGCATATGAATAGCATACATACATACATACGAATGAGAGACAAACAGAACGATAAAATGTAATGGAATGGGATGTGTGGAGGAAAATGAAAATTCGCTGAATAAAGAAACACAAATATACACAGCCAATTTCCATGAAATTATTAGAAAAATTAAAACTTTTACCTGCAATTGCACCAACATAACCTTCTATATACAAGCCAGGGATTGCAGTCCTTAGGATTCTGACTCGCTGAAGCGAGAAGATAAAATCACATAATGCCATAGATTACTCTAACAATAATGCTATTGATTAATTAATATGTTACAGTCAGAACACATCGATTGTCGTAATTCAAAATTACTCTTTTTTGAGTTAACTTTGAGAAACAGATGTTAACAATTTTCAATATTTTCGACTCGAGACCATTTTGACCAATGCCTTGCAGTCTATACAAATTGAAGTTTTACCGCAAAATAGTTTGAACTATCAATTAACACTTGCAGGTGAAATGAATTGAAATCATCACTAAACCCATGAGAAATAAATCAATTTCTTACGGTGATTCATTTCCAGATTAATGCTAAGAGCTTTCCTCAAAACGTATATAGAGCAACCTAAATACCAAATCGTTGCCTGAAAATTCCTCGTCACCCACGGATATAATCATGGATTTCTGGATAGGCATCCCTAATACATACAAATGCATACGTATGTAAACATTTCCGAATTGTCGGCAAAGGAAGCTCAGAAAATAGCACTAATAATCATAAAAATGTACACGACCTGAATGGAGGCAACAACAGAATTCAAATCATGACCTGAAATTGGAAGACAAGGACCCACTCCACAACAACAGCAACAGCAACAATGTTACATAAACATCCAGACGATAGCCACGGAATTGCAACAGCAACAGTGATCAGTGTTGCATGCAGAACTACGGACCACGAGTAACAAGTATGTCTCGACTCGACTTGCACCGGAAGCAGTGTTGCCGCCAGTGAAGTCACCAATTACACAAACTCGCTTGGAATTCCACAAATTAGATCTATCGTAACTGTGTTCGAAAGAATTTCATTTATTTGTCAAAATAGTCTTTTTAGAGATCAATAGCCTAGCATTTTTATAATCTCCACCTCCAGGATAGGGGTATACTAACTTTGTCACACCTTGAAATATCAACCTGAGACCTGATATACTTGATCGTCACAAAATTCTAAGACGATCTAGCCATGTCCGTCCGTCTGTTGAAAGCACGCTAGCAAAAAGGAAAGGGGCTTTTCCCTCACAAGTTATTTTTTTATTTTCCCATAATAACCCCTAATATTTTAGAGTATTTAAGCATATTTTTTCAATATGTCTGCTTGTACATACTTGATATTCGGTACGCGCAGTCCCCCTATAAGGAAAACGTGCATCATAAAGTGATTCTTATTCGTAGGGGGTGAACTGGGACAAAAAGGGATAGAAATGGTACATATTAAACGACAACAGCTAGAAGCACGAAATTCGGTGTCTACATTCCTCTTATTGAGTAGATACATAATTTTTTCCAAATTCGTACTTTTAAGGGGTAAAATGGGAATAGAGGGATAAAAATGGTACCAAGCAAACGGCTGCACCTAAAATAATGAATACATTCCTCTGATTGTGTAGACACTTAAAATAAACGGATTTTATGTAATTCGTACTTTTTGGGGTTAAAATGGAAAAAGGGGATAAAAATAGTACCAACCAAATGAATGCGCAGACACAAAAACAAAAGGTTTGTACATCCCTCTAATTGCGTAGACACGTAAAATAAAGAGATTTTAGAAAGTCGTACTCTTAAGGGGGTAAAATAGGAAAAAGGGGATAAAAATGGTACCAACCCAAAGGCCATAGCTAGAATCATGGAATTTGGTGTACACACTCGCCTGACTGCATAGACACGCAAAATAAAAAGTTTTTTCCAAATTCGTACTTTTCACTTTTACGGCAAAAATTTGTTGAATCATGAAGTTAGGTTATTTTGCACTATATACGTTAGATATGGATTTTCAAAAAATTAGTACTTTAGGAATTAAAATAGAATGGAAATACAACGAACTGTAGCACCCACTACCAATATTTATGGTAAGCTTTTTTGAATTGACTTGAATATTATTTCGATATGTAAACGTATTGGTAGCCTTGCCTAATAAGTGTGGTTTGAAATAATAAAAATATTATATTTATTTATAAAATTATTTTTGCAATATTTGTATTTGGTTTGCCTATATTAAAAAAATATATTTTCCTGTAATATACTGCACTTCTACGAAAATCGACAGCCTTTGTGGAATGCAATCCATGGCGGAGTTTATATAAAGTTCGGCCCGGCCGAACTTAACGCCGTTTTTACTTGTTAAAATTGCATTATGTTCCAAGCTAAGCCAAGATTTCAAACAGACATTAGCATCAGGGAGTTAGATCTGGATAATTTGCATCTTTTTATCTATGTCCACCCCAAGCCATTTTTGGTGGCAAGACAGACGATATTGTATTGGAAACGATTCGGCTGAGACTTAGATATAGCTCCTTTGGCTAATTGTTGTAAGAAACTGTTAGTAATAGTCCGAACTAGGTTTTAAGATGATATAACTTTTGGATAGTTGCAAAGTTGGAAAATTAAAAAAAAAAAACTGAAAATGCCTTTTTCTACAGGATTTTTGAACGAACTCAAGACAAGATTGAATATACGAAATTCTTTTGTGTTTTGTTTGTTATGATTCAGCAAAAGTTTTCAGTACAAAAAATTTAGGTAATTGTAAAGAAAAGTAGGACTAACTGTAGAATATCGTAATGTTGTATGCACTTTATTCTTATCTAAATTAATTTTTGCTTTGTTCTTTTTACTTCTCGTCTACAACATAGACCAGTTTTTAATGATATAATGAACCGAATGAACCGAATGAACCCAAATATATCAATCATCAAATGAACAGGGAAATCCAATTCCAGGTATTTGTATTTTCCGTCGATGCATTCTATAATTATTAGACCTCGGATTTTTTCATATTTTCCATTCGATTGCAACCATCGACGTTTTATCGTTCAAATATAAATTCAGAAGTACCAATATGGACTATTATTCTCAAAAAACAATTGTTGGTGCAGTCGCAAAGGAAAAGATCGCTGTTGACATTGTGACTTCTGCATTAAATTTAGATTTTTTGCCAATTCATCGACAGAATCCCAAAACACTATAAGTATGAGTTCGGTATTCATACGAAAACTGTTCCCAAAAATAGTGCTGTATTGCCTGTCAAAACGCATTAAATCGATGAATTTCGTTAATAGACAAGATGCTGTGAATTTTAATACCTTGGTTTTGAAAGATATTAAATAAATTAATCTATATATATAAAAGAATTGCGTGATTGAGTGACTGACTGATTACTCCCCAGACCAAACGGCTAGAGCTAGAATCATGAAATTTGGTGTGTAGGACGGGGTTTTTTCGAAATTTGCACTTTTAAGGGGTAAAACGGGGTAAAAAGGGATAAAAATGGTACCACCGCAATGACCAAACGGCTGGGCCTAGAATCTTGATATTTGGTATGGACATACCTCTTTCGGTATGAAGACATCCCAAAAAGTGGCATTTGCAAAATTCGTACTTTTGGGGGGTTAAATGGGGCGAAAAGGACAAAAATGGTACCAACAAAACAACTGAAGCTAGAATCATGAAATTTGGTGTATACATTTCACTTTCAGCGTAGAGATCAGATTTGAAGAGATTTTTTCGTAATTCGTACTTTTGAAGGGTAAAATAGAGTTTAAAAGGATATAAGTAGTACCACAATGTACCGCAATGACCAAACGGTTAGGCCTAGAATCTTGAAATTCCTCTTATAGCTTCAAAGCGCCCAAGAAAATATTTTTCAAAAGTTGTACTTTTTGGGGGTGAAATCGTGCAAAAAGGGATAAAAAATGTACCAATCAAACGGATGGAGTTGGAATCATAAAATTCGGTGTGTACATCCCTCAAACGGTACCAACATCACAGATGACGCTACAATAATGAAATTCGGTGTGTATATTCGTTTTACAGCGCAAGCGCAGATCACTCATATGAAGACATTTTTCGAAAATTGTACTTTTAAGGGATTAAATGGGGAAAAATTTTACCACAGCCCAGACCAAACGACTGGGCCTAGAATCATGAAATTCGGATCGAATCATGAATTCCGATCATCCGTATAGATATTATATTAGGTTTAATATTACGTACGTACGGGTCGTTTTTTATAATATGGGGGTAACATAAGGTGTATATCAATTTCCCCCATCTCCGAATTTAAACTAAGTCTCAGAAAATAATTCTATGTGAGGAGATTGAATAAATTATTTAAATTTACCCGAAGTAGCGGGTATTTGCTGGCTAAAATATATTTTTAAGGGCTCATGCAAATATGAAGACGTAAAATTATTTGTGGAAACACGCCACGACACCCACATGCACATCGAGTTGTAAATTGAACAATCTGCACAATTATTTAAAAAAAATGTCATCGATTTTACCAGATTACCGACTTCACCAGATCACCGAATTCACCACTAAAATCCGAATTCATCCGAAAGGTTGTACTTAACATTGCTCAGAATCAAGTTTAGCGAACGAGTACACTTCCAGCAGTATACTGAATTCATCTCGCCTGTTTATGTTCCCACTGGGGTAATCCGAATTGAATGTCATGACCGTATCCTTAAAATGAATATCTATGACAGTATGCTATGATCACTGAGAATAATTTTTTCCCATTTCAATATTGTTTAAACATTTGAAATGGCTTACCAAAAATTAAGACTGAATCACAATCAAAATATGGACGGGAAAGCTTCTATCGGGTCAGCTAGTTAAAAAATAAAATAACAGATAATGTTATAGACATTCCTTCGACAATGGCAACAATTTGATGTAACTGTCGCCCAACAAAACAAATATTAAAGTTCGCCATTTTTAGATAAATATTCGAAAAGTGACAACACTGATCGAAATACACGGCCGAAACTATCATTGTTCGAGTGTGTGCGGTGGCAACCACACCAAGTTCTTCTTCAAGTTGAAACAACAAACATCATAGAACAACAGGAGCAACCACAACAACAGCAACAAGAGCTCCAGTAGTAGCAGTTGTAGCCACGACACCAGCAGCAGCAAGGACATGGCCAACGAAATGAACAATGAATGCAACAGCAATTTCTTTTTGGAAATTCGAGCTGACTCACTTTTATTTGGTTGCGGTTGCTTTTTGCCTCTTTTTCTATTAGACTGTGAAAATTTTCACTTACCTTTGCAGAATTTTCTCTCTCCACTTTCCACTCTTCGTTTTTCGTAAACACTTTGCACTTAGCTTGTTTTTGTGTTTTCCCAACACCGCAACGACCATGCACCAGCACCATCACCATCGCCATCGCCATCGTCACCACATTCAGACGCCTGGATGTTGTTATTTTTCTCTGCAATTCATGCCGCACTCACTCGCATACAAACACATACATAGATGCATCTGTACATCTGGATATCTGCACATACGTACACACGGTCGGTACATTTGGAGCCACGTATATCCTGTGGCTTGTAGTTAAAGCTCTATGGCGAATGTGGTGCAAGGACTACGTGAATGTAATGGACGAATACTAAATGCGGTTTATGCTCGTTTCACACTTGTTGCAAATTATCGTCGAAGAATTGTTATTGTTCTTCCATTTGTTCCGGGTACGGACCGCTCCGAGCCAGGTGGGTTTTTTTTTTGGGAGCGAGATACGTGTAATTTAAATAGGTATCACTGACATCTCACAAATATGTTATGCACGGGTATGTGTCAAATTCAAACATTCGGAGTGGCTTTTGTTCCATCGGTAGATGGCAGCCACAGCTGTTAGTTAAATGTGATTATAGAAATTGCATTTAGGCGATTCCCAAGTCGTCTACAGTGTGTAAGTGTCGATCATTTGGGACTAGATAGTCATAACTCAAAGTCTTGTTTTTAATGCCAAACCTAAATTGACCTAATTAAAAATGTTCTCACTTAAACGTTCACAGCTTAGCTATTAATTTTGTGTTCTGACATTATTTTCGCAAATGAAAGACAATTTCAGAAAACTGGGATCTAAAATTTTATATCTACTCATTGATCATTCGGTATGAACATTCCTCTGAAAACGTAGACTCGCAACATAAATGGATTTTTGGAAAAATGGGATAAAAATGGTACCAATCAAAGTATTGCCGCTAGAAGCGCAATATAAATGGATTTTTCGAAATTGTTTTCTTAACCATTGCCCATATATCCAGAACAGGATCACAGTCATACACACTTGCATTGTAGTATGAATTCGTTCGTGAATAAAATAATGTTACATTTTCCTGTGGAGCGTATATAAAACGTGTTGAAGATCAAAACGAACACATCTCTTTCTTCTTCTAAAAAATATTTCTTTTGGGAGTTTTTACACATGAATATTAATTGTACAAGTAGATTTTCAGAAAATATAAAAATGTAACTTAGTTTTTCCAGTTATTTAATACTTGATGAAACATTATTTCTCTCTTAACTGAAGACTTTAGATTTGTTTTTGCTACGCATGTGTTTTTTGTAATCTTCTTTTTGCTCTAAAATATTTTGTGCTGTCATTCCGTTTGTAATACCTTGAAATATTCGTCGGAGACCCCATAAAGCATATATATTCTGTATCGTGGCAAAATTCTAAGACGATCTAGCCATGTCCTTCTGTCCGTCCGTCTGGCTGGCTGGTGTACACGATGACTCTCGAAAGGAGTTAAGGAATCAATTTAAACTTTGCACATGGTAATATTTTCCCCAAACTTGGTTTAAGTTCGAAGATGGGCGAAATTGTCACGCCCCTTCTGGTACCTCCAAATGACCCATATTTCTATGTAACTTCCACATGGTTATTCGGAATCAGCTCTATTTTGGCATCTTGTTGAAATAAAACCGATACAACTTCAATTGTGGCAGTCAAAATCAGATGCAGTTTGATATTTGCTGATTTTTCCACGCCCCTTCTAGTATCAACCACACAATTGTCTCCATCGTAGGTAAAATTAAATGCTGTATAATTCCTATACCGGTGCCTGAAATCCATTATGACTTCACACTTGATCATGTTTTTACAAATATTTAAAATTGTGGAAGCCGGGTCCATTTGCCACAAGTTTCCAGTACCACACGCACACACACAATCGGACGGTATATATAAGTCGGTTTAACCGACTGAAACTTACTTACTTGTTTTAACATCTAATATGAAATGTGAATAAATAAATTTCATTATTCACAAACATCGATAAAACCAGAATACATTGTATTTTCTCTTATTTTGGTTAATTTATTGAAGAGAGAATTTTGAAATTTTCGCGAGTACGCAAAACATAAGCAAAAAATTGTCCTATATATATATATATATGTACAGATATGTACATTTAGTTAAATTTCATTTTATGTGTTTTTTGTCAGGGTGCACAGAGGTAAAAGTCCAAACACGCTAGCAGTCGAACGAAATGAGCCAGGAGGTTCAACTTTTCCCCAAATGTGTCTTATGGTTGCAGATCGGTTGGGGTTGAAAGTGCGTCCCAGAGGGAACATTTTTTCCCTACCAATATTTAGACTACAAAATAGAAGAATTTTTCTAACATCGTACTTTTGGGACAAAAAAGGATAAAAATAGTACCAACCAAACGGCTGCAGCTATATTAATGAAATTCGGCGTGTACATTTCATTGACTGCGTAGACGCGAAAAATAAATAGATATTTCTATATTCGTTTTACTTGTTTTTGCTTAATATGTATGACAAATTCGTAAATAAAATGAAATGTAATTCCTAAAATAATATTGTCAGTCAACCAATTTCTTGCTTTTTGTTTATATTGAAAACTTCATTAGAAATTATTAATATTTATGAAACCTTTTCATGAAATTAATGAAGTATCATTATAAAATCTATGAAAATGTTCCTAATCATATTATGAAAAATAAAGAACTTTCATGACAAATGATTATGGAAATAAGAACTGCACATCATAGTTTCTAAGAAATGTTTCAAAAATTCTATGACACTTTTCATTGATTTGTTCAAATCTTTGAACCGGTCGAACTATACGCCGTTTTACTTGTTGTTTTTATGGTTTTACCGATTTTCTCGGTAAACTCCACTGAGTTTTAGACCCATGTGTCGAAAGAAATAAAAATAATTGTTAATTAGCATGTACATAAAATAGGTTTATTTACTTCAAAAATATATGTTTTAATATTATTATTTATGTATTTCCAGTGGTGAACCAGAATAGACTCTATGTACTTTGATTACAAGAGTTAACGGAGACGGACATAGATGTCACTTTTAGCCGATATCTGTAATAAGTCTAACTTCGTCCGTTCGTTTATTACAAACACATGCACCTGGTGCATGTATGGTAGAGTGTATGTTGGCAGTGTATGGTAGAGTGTATGTTGGCAGTAAAGTCAAAAATTGTGAAAAGTGACTTTAGAAAAGCGCGGATAACTTTCTATCATATCGAGAATGCCGACAAAAGTCAACATACAACCAATATGCACCTCCTAAGGGAGATTTTTGGCGAACGTTTAATTTCAGCATTCAATTGGCCTGCCCGTTCGCCGGATTTAACAGCACCTGATTATTCCCTCAGATCGCCACTACTGTCCGATCCGAATAAAACTTGATGCAAGCGTCTTTTGTGGGTCAGAGGCGAACACTGTTTAATTTGAAACAAATCGATTCAGATTTACATATAGCCTCCATGCCAATGTCACACCCAATTTGGCTCTAGAAACCACAACACATTATATTTCATCTATAAACATCTATGGTGAAAATGAGTCACTTCGGTCCATGTTCTGATTAGCTTCCATTCAAATGTCCCTCCCAATGGGACTTCTCAGTGCTCTAAATTACAATTTTTACAAATGATTTTGTTCATATTAGCCCCACCATCTCTTTATATTTCGCTTAGGAACATCTGTAGCGAAAGTGCATTATTCGGTTCATGTTTGATGCAAGACCTATTTGCATCTATATTTTATAGAATGCGACCTTATTTACAAATGACATTGTAACATACTAACTTGGCTTTATCGTGATTTCTGCTCAGCAAAATACCCCAACCCTTTAAGTTATTTCTTTATCCATTGTGTAGTTTCTCTTATTATTGTCAATTTTTATAGGGACCGCAGAAATAACTTGTTTAATTACATAACTAGTATTGTAATTAAACAAGTTATATCAACTTCTCAGACAACAGTGTTCGCCTGGCTCAAGGCAGTTCTTTTGACGACCTCAACAACGCAACAATTCGAAGTCAGACAAAGATTCCAATTTTATATTTATTTCATGGTACTGCTCTCGCAACAAAAGGTATATGAAAACACACACAATGCAAGGCTTCTTTCCATTAATATCCATTGTTTTTGTGCCCCACCAATCATCCTGGAGATACGAAAATATTAAAATCATTTCGATTCGTTCACATCCACAAAAGTACCGAGCAATCAATAAAAAGCAATAAAAGTCTGCTTATCGCGATTGCACAGAAGACAATTGTCCTGGCAACCACCGCCAACAACAAGGACCTCGGCAACGTCGTTGTTCTGCCCGGCAGGCAGCGACGACGTGTTCGATAGACCCTTTTTGTGTGCGGTCAGGCGTGTATTTTATGATTGCAAATTTTTTGTTGATTGAACCGCGTAAAATTAATTTTTTTGATTTGCCACAAAGGACATTATCTTTCTTAGGTTATGGCTCCCCAGGCACTCAATAAATAAATTACGAAAATGAAGATGATACAATCAATCCTTTGAGTCTTATTTAACAAAATTACTTTTTTATGAAGACAACAAAGGCAATGGCGCCAAGCGGCAAGCGCAACAACAACAACAAAATAATATTAATGGGTTTGATAAATTGAAACTCGGGAATGTAATATGACTTGTTCACAAAATAAACAAACAAAGAGGAAACACGTCGACGATGACGAGGACGAGGACGACGACAGCAACGACAACAAAAAGATAAACAAAAGGCCACACCTGTGACAGTCGACTATGAGGGCAACGAGGACAACGTTGAAGATGCTGATGCTGATGATGCTGTTGTTTGTGCCCTTTCGGCCGAAACTCAATTAACATCCATATCAAAAGATCCTTGATTAGATGAAGAGGACCGAGTCAAAGGATGTGTCATGCTTTTCCATTTTCCCATTTACTTTCATTGTTTGAATCTTCAGAGACGAGCATCACTTAATAGCTTTGCATGAAGGATAACGATAATACGACCTCTACGAATATCCCCAATTCAGGATATATGCACATTTCTAAATTGCATGCATATGCTATACATTTTTTTTGTCAGCAAATGCACATAAACAGTGTGGACCATAGGTGTACATACACTTGTGACATTTATACCATTTTGTTTATGCCTTATGAAATTATAACATCGTTTGCAATGTAAAACGGCTACTAAAATTGTATTTAGGGGAATTGGTAGTGTTTATCATTATTCAGAATTTTGTTAGGCCTTTTCTTAATTTTGTAAATATTTTATACGCTTTCGAAGGCAATTTTCCTATCTAGACTCTGTAACGAACTAAAAATAACTATTTCAACGCCAAGGCATATGCATGTTGTGGCAACCAATACTATATAAACATCGTTAAACCAAGCCTTGGTGTCACGCACCCACTGTTGTCGACCATTACAAGCGATATTCACTCGAAAACACTAAAAATGTCGAATTTTTGAGCACAAATGCTGGAATTAGCAAACCTACATCTATTTTGGAGTATAAAGTAACCAAAACACATTTAGATCTGAGATCCCCATTATATTTCATTTCCAATTCGACTTTCCGATTTATAGATCCAGTCCTGCACTGGATTCTCTGGACATATGCAATACAGCTGTTGCGTATGCATTTTTTGTTGCGCAGTTTCTTTTTGCACTTAAAATCGCAAAAGTGTGGCCACTCTGTTTGTAACACCTTGAAATATCGACCTGGGACCCTATTAACTATATGAGTCATGCCATGTCAAGCGGTACCATTTTTGAGCTCGATAGCTGCGATTGTTTTGAAAGTTTGTGTATGTATTATTCTCATAAAAATATTTTATACGTATTTTTTGAAAAAAAAATTGATTTTTTTCACGAGTTATGACCAATTTAACAATGAACAAGTAAAAAGGCGTTAAGTTCGACCGGGCTGAATCTTATATACCCTCCACCACGGAGTGCATTCCACAGTATTGCCGGCAGATTAGTGTCTGTCGTCTTTACAAAGAAGTGAAGTAACATATTGTAAAATTTGTGATATTTTTAAAGCACGTTACTATATTTGTTTAATATTTCAAAATATAAGGCATAATTATGCGCTCTGCTTTAAATCAAATTCATTGCTTCATTATAATAATATTAATAGTCTACAAATATATATATAATACTGCAATTGTAATCAGAAAGGGAACATGAGGGAGCAATCTTCAAAAATGTACTCTAAATATTAGGTGTATTGCCAGTCGTCATTAGATAGAAACATTTTCCCTCAGGGCCGAATTCTCCCATTTGCAATTTATTGATTCAGCTACGAACATAGTGACTGTATCATTTTGATAAGAAAAGTACAAGTTTCAGACATCCGTTATGTTTCGTATCCATATTGGAATCAACACATCTAATTTCATGATTCTAGGTACATCCGTTAGTTGACCCTAAAAGTACGATTTTGGAGAAATGCTCATATTGTGCGTGTCTACAAAGACAGACGAGTGTAACCACTGAATTTCATGATTCTATCTACAGCCGTTTGTGCGGTATAAAATTGATACCCCGTTTTGATCCTAATATATCGAATATCGAATGATGTCTTTATTTTTTCGTGTCTACGCAGTCACAGCAATGTATACACAGAATTTCACTATTCCAACTGAAACCGTTTGATGTTTATCCCTTTCGTCCCATTTTCCGGCTAAATGTACAAATCCTTTATGATTCGCATCTGCACAGTCAGATAAAAGCAAACACCGAATTTCATGATTTTATCTTCAGCGGTTTGATAGATACCATTTGTATCTATCAAACGGTAGATACTAAAGGAAGGTACGAATGTCAAGTGTATAAATATCGAAAATTTAAAAAAAAATTTAGATAGTCCAAATATTAGGGATATTTTCAGTCCTTGTTGGGGAAAAAATTTTCCCTCATTTTCAATTTTCAATCCCAACCGATCTGCAACCATACTTGCTTTGCAACCATGCTTTGAACAGACAGACGGACATGATTAAATCGTCTCAGAATTTTACCAGGATACAGAATATATATACTTTATGTGGTCTCCGTTGAATATTTCAAGGTGTTACAAACGGAATGACATCCTGGAGGTGGAGGGTATAAAAAATACTACTTTTTTCAAAAGGTGTGTTCGTTGAGCCTGTAACTCCTGAAATTCTTACCGATTTTAATGTGTTATACCTTGTTTTGAAGGTATTTTCAAATACTTTAATATTATTATAGCTGGGTTAGATTTTTTAAAGATTTTGCAATTTTTTTTCTTTTATATTGATTTTCGAAATGCTTCCACTAATCCATTTCGTTAAAATTTTAAAGAAGTCTATTTTTAAGAGACTATGTGAGTTTGAAAGTGGTGAAATGATAGCTTCTATTTTTTTTCGATTTTTTTTTTATTTTTTTTTTACAAAATCAACCAGAATTACTGTGAAAAATCATCAAAATTATAATTTTTCAAATGGTTCATAAACGCAAGGTATAAAAACAATGAAAATCCAAGATAAAATAGGTTATGGAAAAATATTTGTTTTTCAATTTTTTCTAATGGAGCAATTCACATTACAAAAAATTAAAACAACATTTAAAAGTATTTGAAATTACCTTTAAAACAAAAACAAACTTTAAATAAAACAATAGCACATTAAAATCGGTAAAGTATTTCAGGAGTTACAGGCGATTCAATGAACACACCTTTTGAAAAAAGTAGTATTTTTTTCACTGTTAAATTGGTCATAATTTCATTTTCAAAAATACTTATACAATATTTTTATGAGGAGAATACATACACAAACTTTCAAAACAATCACAACTATCGAGGTCAAAAACCGTACCACTTGAGATGGAATGACACATATATATCCTTGATCGCCATACAATACTAAGACGATCTAACAATGTCTGTCTATTGAAAGCGCACTGGCATCTAAACGAAAGGAGCTAGGACGTCCAAATTTTGCATGAATACGTCTTATAGTTGTAAATCGATTGGGATTGCAAATGAGCGAAATCACTCCAGAAGGAAAAATGTATCCCTCACAAGGACTGAAAATTCCCATAATATTTAGAGTATTTCATCATGTTTTTTTGAATATTTGTTCTTATATTTGCTTTATATTTGTTATGTGCATTACCCTTATAGCAACAAGTAAGGAAAGGCTAAAGTCGGGCGGGACCGACTATATGATACACTCCACTTTATACCGGAATACAATTCAATTCAGTAAAAAAGTGAAAACGGGAAAAATTTTTTTATGTTTCCTAATCACAGGCTAAAATGACCTGGTAGAATTTGTCAAATCGAGAGTAATATTTGTATCGGAATGAAGTGACTAACTTTCACAATAAGTTCTTCTAGTTCAAGTATAACGTGTTATGACCAATTTTAAGAAATTCTCTGAAAATACGCGGTTTCTGGGGGAACGAAATTTGTATGAGAGCTATATGTAAATCTGAACCGATGTGACCCATTTTCACCACAGGTGTTCCTAGTATAAATATAAGATGTTTTGCCAATTTTGAAGAAAATCTGTTAAAATATGTGGATTCTAGAGCTGAAAAATTCAAATTGGGAACGAAATTTATATGGGAGCTATATACAAATCTGAACCGATCTAACACATTTTTACAACAGGTGTTTCCAGTTGAAATATAAGGAGTTTTGCCAATTTTGAAGAAAATCTGTTGAAATAGGTGGTATCTAGAGTGAAAAGGGTCAAATCGGGAGTGAAATTTATATGGGGGCTATATCTAAATCTGACCCGATTTTTTTTTTTTTTCGTCCTTGTCCGAAAAACTTCGTTGTGCAAAGTTTCGTTTGGTTCTGGCTACAATTGCGACCTGTATCGTGATTACAACAATAGATGGACAGACGGACATTGCTAAATCGACTCAGAAAGTGATTCTAAGCCGATCGGTATAATTAACAATGAGTTTATCTCCCTTCCTTTTGGGTGTTACAAACAAATGCACAAATACATAATACTCTCGTGGAGTGTATAAATATGAATTTAAGACAAACATCGCAAACGTAGAGTGATTTAAATAATATAATTTTCGGATTTGCGTGGCGTTACTCATTTCGGTTTAGAATGTATATATTATCTTCTTTGTGGAAATTGTTTTCGTGATTTACGTGAGTTCGTGATTTACGTGATCGTGAGCAAAATTTATTTTACTCACGTGAGCGTGTGTGATTCAATTTTTTTCCTTCGTGAGCGTGCGTGAACGTGAGTCAATAATCACTCACGCGCACATCTCTACCTTATCCTTTACCTTTTTCAATACTTATTCTCACCTTATGATACTGATACAAGTCTCAATTTAAAGAGGAGAATATTTGTTAAATATACTTTAAATTTCATGCTTTATTGGTTAATGATAAACTAATAAGTTATAATTAACAAATACATTTTACCAATTTTAATTCAAAAATTACATTTAAAACAAGTGAAGTCGAAGTTAAGTTCGTCCGGGCCAAACTTTATATACCCTCCACCATGGATGTACACTCTGAATTTCATCTAGCTCTAGCCGTTTAGTTGGTACCATTTTTAACCCTCTGTTCCCATTGTAACCTTTACGTACGAATTTGAAAAACAATTTTATTTTTCGTGCCTACGCAATGAATACTTCGAATTTCATTTCTGTATACTGCTCCATAGGTTGGTACAATTTGTATCCCCTTTTTCCATTTTACCTCCTAAAAGTCCTGATACCATTTTTATCCCTCTATTCCCATTTTACCCCTAAATAGTACGAATTTGGTAAACACACTTTTATAATATATATCCACTCAATTAGATGAATGTACACACCGAAAATCGTGTTTCTAGCTGTTGTCGTTCGATTATCCACTTTTGCCCCATTTCACCCTCTGCAAATAAAAATCAACCTATTGTGTACGTTTTTATACACTCCACGAGAGTATTATGTCTTTGTGCATTTGTTTGTAACACCCAAACGGAAGGGAGATAGACCCATTGTTAATTATACCGATCGGCTTAGAATCACTTTCTCTGTCCATCTATTGTTGTAATCACGATACAGGTCGCAATTGTAGCCAGAACCAAACGAAACTTTGCACAACGAAGTTTTTCGGGACAAGGACGAACGCTATTTAATTTGAAAAAAAAAAATCGGGTCAGATTTAGATATAGCCCCCATATAAATTTCACTCCCGATTTGACCCTTTTCACTCTAGATACCACCTATTTCAACAGATTTTCTTCAAAATTGGCAAAACTCCTTATATTTCAACTGGAAACACCTGTTGTAAAAATTTGTTAGATCGGTTCAGATTTGTATAGGGTGTTTTTTATTGAGGTATAGAACTTCGAATTGAAATAAAACACAAGAAAATCGTTTTAATGTCCATCAATTTGGCTTTATTGGAAGGATAATTTTATGCCATTAATGTTTAAATATGATTTCGGGCATGTGGCCGCCGCGGCTGGCTCGAATATAGCCAATTCTACAGGTCCAATTTTCAACCATGTTGGCAATAACGCCACGAATGTTGGCTTCCAAGTCCCCTAACGTTTCTGGTTTGTTGGCGTAGACGAGCGACTTCACATATCCTCAAAGAAAATAATCCAATGGTGTCAAATCACACGATCTTGGTGGCCAATTGACAGGTCCATTCCGCGAAATTATGCGCTCATCGAATGTTTCCTTCTGATGGACGATTATGTCGACCATAAAATGGACGAAGCTTGCGGTGAACTTTGCGAACTGAACCATTACTTTCGAAATAAATTTGCACGATTTGCAAGCGTTGTTCTTTTGTCAACCTGTTCATGATGAAATGGCAAACCAAACTAAATATTAATCACTTGACAGCTGACAAAATGGCCGCCAGTTAAAAAAGTGATGCCAACTTAAAGTTCTATACCCCAATAAAAAACACCCTTTATATAGCTCCCATACAAATTTCGTTCCCAATTTGAATTTTTCCGCTCTAGAATCCACATATTTCAACAGATTTTCTTCAAAATTTTCTTCCCATATAAATGCAGAGCCTAGTGTTGGCGCGGAATGCTAGCTTCAATAATAGAAAAAATTTAATTATACCTGCATTGAAGCACTTTGTTTTAGAAATAAATATGACTTTTATTTTGAATGGAAAATTTCACATTTTTAAACGAAATAAAATATGTGCGACTCACAAAAAATCACGTGATCCACATAGAAATTAGACTCACGAACATTTTTTCGTTCCTCACGTTCACGCACGCTCACGTGAGTAAAATAAATTTTTTCTCACGATCACTCTAGGATAAAGGAGTGAAACACTAAAAACGCCAATTAATTCCATTTTTCTAATAGTTTCAAAAGCATATCATCCTGTTCAAGTGTAACGACTTTTATAATAATTTTCGTACTCTACAAAGGAGTATGAAGTTTATATTTGAATTCTGGTTATTTCGACCCATTTCTTATTGGCACGATCAAAAAATTCGATTCGATTCGATTTAGATACAATAGTTTCAAAGCTTAACACCTCATTTAACTATGTCTAAATTCAAATTCAAAACGTCCGCCTCAGACCCAAGTTTTATTCGAATCGAATTAAACAAAATATTCATCGTATCAACAACATTTTACATTTATTCAATGAAGACGTGCCTACAAGTTCATCTTTTACATCTCTTTGTTGAAGCGTTTTCCTTCAGAGTAGTTTATTTTCAAATGTATGACAATTTATATTAGAAATGAAGGTAATTCAAAGTTTAATTACAAACTGGGATATCTACATTTATCCACTTGCAGAAACCATTCGTATAGTCAATCAAATCGACCACTAATCAAACAACACAAAAACTAAGGATATATATTTTGTCAACACAATTTATCATCGATAGCCATCAAATAATTGATTTATTTTGTGAATTTTAATATCGCTGCAAATTAAGTCGAATATAAAACACCTCCAGTGTAAATCCGGCTGTTTGTTGTGCTAAAAATGCAAGCTTTGCATAGTCCGACCAGAGGAGAGACACAAGAAAGCTTGTTTTTGATGCGAAACATTTTATTTGAACCCTTTGGCATCTCAACTCAAACAACACCACTATCATCGTCAACATTATCGTCTGTATCATCGCTACCACCACTAGCAGCAGCAGCAGCAACAACAAGAGGCACAGCATCATCGACACGAGTACGAGTAGAGGGATACTTTGTTGTTTAGTTTACCTTTGGCATGGCTATATCCTCCATTGTCTAGTGCTCGTCAGAGTGCTCAGTTCAGCCACTTCTGCTGTGCTGCTCGAGTCCTTGCCGCAGTGGATGGCGTTGTTTGATGTTTAGAAAACTATTTCAATTTCATTTATATGCTAATAAGATGTGGAAACAGGTGTTGCTCTAATTATTCATTTGCTTCGCTTTGTCAGGAGAGAAAAACGCAAAATGGAAATAAACAAGGATGAATTCATGTTGTGCTATTGCAATTTGTCTTCGTCTCCGGTTTAAAATTAAAAACCAAATGACTGACTTTGCATGAACACTTTTCGTAGTTTCATAAACCATCAAATTTTAATTATTTATCCGCTCTTGGAGTTATAAATTGAAATTCAAATGAAACCGAAACTGACTTACGTACATGGAAACGCAGATCAAAACAATGAAATATAAGATGGTGCGTGCTACCCTCGAAAAGCTGATTCGAGTGTTGATAGAAAATAATTTCTCGCTTTTTTCTGTCTTTGCAAATGTAGAAATGAAAATAAACATTTAACACGCGTCTCTCCATATATTTCAATAGCAGATGTCTGGTGGTAAACGACCAGATTAACATCCACATCGACCCATATGTATACACCTAGGCCAGAAAGTCGGCCTGTTGTGCGCTCTCAAAAAGAAGCCCAGGGGGGGGTAGTTTCCATATTTCAGGAATTCCGTGTCGATCATGAAATTCCTTAGTTTCGACCATCCTGTGTCCCTGAGGTGCTCCAGGTTAGGTAATATCGACCCTGAGAGGTGATGGGCTCGAGAAAGCAGGACAGTGTCCAAGAAAGTGTTCCACCGTCTCGGTGTCATCCCCGCATGTCCGGCATTCATCCGAGTCCGACCGCTCAATGCGGCGTAGATGCGATCTCAGGGGTATGTGACCATTGAGAAGCCTCATCGTGCTGCTGAGTTCGATTTTGCTCCGCCTCATCAGTCGTCTGGTTTCGCTCTGGGACCATCCCATAAGACTTTGGTCGTACCGCCTACCATTGAAGAGTCCCAGTTTAATCTATGGACCGCATTTGCCCACTTCTCTAGCTCAATTTTCGTTGACCGGAAAGGCTTAGCACCTGCCAAGTTGACAGATTCGAGGCTAGATTCTCCTCTAGCCAGTTCGTGAGCCTTTTCATAACCTTCGATCATACAGTGTCCTGACATCCATATGATTTCTACTTGCCCTTTGGTGGAGAATTTTTCCATCTCCTCCTTACATTCTAATATTGTTCGCGATTTTACCATGGGTTTTGTGATCGCTTTAATCGCAGCTTGGCTATCCGTGCAGATTCTTAAGAGAGATAAGAGTCCTGGACTACATCCAGTATAGCAAGAATTAATACACACTTTTATGTTAATTTTAGGACTGAATTTGAGAGAAGGAGCACGCAAGCTAGATTGAAATGGACAACAAATAGCAGAGGCTCAGACAGCGATCGTGCTAAAAAATATAACATCAACTGAACCTAAGGCCAATTACCATTTTCGATCAGCTCTACAACGGATTATTATCGAACAAGCAACACGAATAGCTGTGGAACTAAAAGGTTCACCCATAAGAACGATAAACATTAGGTGGGTGCGTCGGGCTTATATCCTGTCTCCGATTACCCCGATTACTATGGAAACACAACAAAGAATAAATTAAGGTTGATGACCTCTAAAATCGCCCCATGTAGAGTTGGAACATAACTATGTATATGGGCGAGGAAACATATCTTGAATAATAACCAGGATACTATGTCTTTATGAATTTGCTTGTAACACCCAAAAGGAAGCGAGATTTTCGTAGTAGTGCAGTAACATTACAGGAATATAAAACAAATAAAAATATTGAAAAAAATTATAAGTCAAGGCTACCAACACGTGTATACTATATAAATCGAAATAATACTTCAAGTCAATTCAAAAAGTAAATATAAAGCAGCAACCCGGGAAAATATTTTGGAACCTGTTCCAAACATTATGTGTTCTAGAACAGGTTCCATGGTAACACGATAACGATAAAGTGAAACCAGTTATAGAACTTGTTCTTCAGTACACAGTAAGGTGTACATATTGATTCCGTGGAATACAAACATATCATTAAATTTGTATGTACAGAAATTTAGAAAAATCTTCGGGAAAAATCGATGTGTCCTTGACCTTTTTAATTCATCTAAAGAAAACCACAATATTCCCCAAATATCCCACCTACCAGCACCTAAGATGAAAGCTTGGATTGTTTTATGACAGCTGTAACTCGGCTGTAACTCTTACCTTCGCGTAGTGAAATCGATTTTATATAACCTCTAAAAATCATGTTTTCGCCATTAGCAGAAAACCCTTTACAAAAAAGGGGTATTTCCACGATAACCGTTTCTTCTCCCTCCTTATTTCGTCAGACTTGGATTCTCCGTGCCAGCAATTGACTGGAACGCAAACTCTTGTTTCAGGTAACGTATTATAATAATATCGGCTGAACGCGTATTTTTCATATCAGACGAATCCAATCTAAATCAACAATAGTTTAAAATATAGTTATATATAGTTTTAAAAAATCCCATATAAAATTCACTCATGAAACAGTTGATTCCACAACTCCTTCCAAAGAACAGGTATCTGTTCTAGTTTTGCGTAAAATAACCTGTTGGTTTTGGGGCAAACTCGAACAAAAATAATCAACAAATCAACCGGTTCTTTGCAATCGAAAATTTTGCTGGGAATCATCAAAAAAGTTTAAGTACCACAAATATTGGTAAGTAGTGGGTGCTACTGTCGGTTGTATTTCCAACCTATTTTAATACCAAAAGTACAATTTTTTGAAAAATCCATTATCTCTCACGTACACAGTGCCGTAAAAGTAAAAAAGTATGAATTTGGAAAAATCTTTTTATTTTGCGCTATAAAACATTCAGAGGAATGTATGCACCGAATTCCATGATTCCAGCTGCGACCATTTGTTTGGTACCATTTTTATCCCTTTTTCCATTTTACCCCCTTTAAAAGTACGACTTTCTAAAATCTCTTTATTCTACGTGTCTACGCAGGGGAATGTACACACCGAATTTCATCATTCTCGCTGTAGCTGTTTAGTTGGTACCGTTGTTATCACTCTGTTCCCATTGTGATTTTTTTACGGGGCAGGACTAACTTTGTGGCACTTTTGCATCATTAAGTCCATTTCACGAAAAAGTGGACTTGAAATCATTTATAGCACACCAATTTGGTTCCGATTTGTCTCATGTGCGATGAAAGTGTAAAATACCATGACATGTTAAGATTAGAGATGGGCGCGACTCACGCGAATTGCGCGAATCACGAGTGATCGTGAGCAAAATTTAAAATGGTCAGATTTTTTATAATTAAAGTTAAAGTAAAGATTGAATTAAATATATGAAATATTCTCTCTTTATGGGTCAAGTTGACCTTTTTTTGAGAAATCAAAAAAGTCTTTTCAAAATGGAATTTCTACAAAATTGCCGGAAAAATTTAGTAGGGGTCATCAAAGACACCAATGTTGTAACTAAAGCTCTTCCCTCTTAAATAGTAAACCTATTTTGGAAGATCGATCTTTTTCGATAAAAAAAATGGTTATTTCGGTAGGGCACGGTAGACAAAAACAATACAAAAATTTTCATTTTCGCGGGAAATATGGCTCCCTTCCACCAATAAATGAAAACTTTGAACCACTGTAAAAAAACTCAGACCAGCTGGACTATAAGTTTGTTCTACAAAAATTATCTACTCAACAAGCACTCTCAAAATTATTGGGTCGCTATACTGTTCCAACCAAAAAGTCTTAATTTGTTGGACAGAGTAATTAAACACATATCTTCCATCTGTAGGCATATGTTTTAAATTAAGAGTTTTTTACATATAAAAACTTTTTAAAACAGACAACGCATTTATGGACTCATCAGAAATTGGAGAAAGTGAGCGCGATAGAGAATGATATTGCACACTCGAGAGATGCATTATTATTAGTTGATAATAAATCTTAAATTATCAGTTCCCTTTCCTGTAGCTTCGAAAGCCTAAATTTCAATACATAGTTGTTACTTTAGATTGTATGGATATTTTTAATTTATTAGTAACATTGTATATAATACCCGTACGATTTCTTCACAGAAATTAGCATATCAAGGGAACAGTTTTCGCACTTTATTCATAAAGATATTAAAAATCTGAAAATGAATTATCTCAAAACAGTGCCAACATTATTTGTAACCTTTTCTGTCAAGTTCACTTCATATCAATCACATATAGTAAATTACCTTATTCAAGGTAGAAGATTTGTATCGCCTAGCAGTCACATATCTAATTAAAATAATAATAATAATTTTAAAATAGTTTAGTTAAACTTACACTAATTTAAATTCAGCATCTTTAGAATACAAAATGAATTCTGAATCAGGGTTCATTAAATACTTTTATAGCGATTTCCTCGTCAATGTTGTCCCTTGAAACCATTACCTTGAAGCGAATAACAACAAAATAGTGATAAGCTCAAGAAAAACAATTGATGAAGTTTAGTCGGTTAAATATACTTATAAATCCATCCATACCATCACGTTCGGCGTCCAAACAGATCAGTCTAAGGCAGACTAAAGCTAAAACTGTAAGCAGTTGCAACTGAAGTCTAAAAATATCCAGTATTCAAATTAATTATACTCGAGGTTCCCAGAAAGCTTACATATAAAATAACAAATTCATGCATCGTTCAATCTGCAGTACGTACCTTCATTTAAATTAAATTTTAAATTAATTTCTTAAATCTTGAAGTGTAAACTCCCCATATAACAGTGAGTTTCAATATGACAAGGTTGTGTGTAATTCATATAGATTTGCGCACCCCTAATGGTGCCTTGTGTATCTTCCCATACATATACATACACGTATAATACATATGTGGGAATTGTGTATAGTATGGTTGAGTACATATGAATGGTGTAAAAAGAATCCTTTGGAACAAAGGAAGAAGCTGTTGCTTACCTTATAAAAATGCCAAGAACTCAAAACAACATCTTCAGGGACCATAAACCTTTACAATGTACTTAAGTTAATGGAGTCCTTAAGCTAATTACAAGTTGTTCCAATAAATTGTATTGAATTGTGGGCAGAATTAAAATGTTTACGTTCTTTTTAATGGATTCAGGGGAAATAAGTGTCAAACGCACCTCAAACATTGCGGCACAATTTTAGCAGTAACCTTAAAGTTTATTCATACTTATTTTTCAATGATGTGTTAAAGTTAAGCAGTTAAATAAAAATTCAATGCTGTGCATTGGCAATCGTTTCACTTGAGATGGACGAATATTAAATATGTACAATAGTCCAAAAACGTTGAAGGTGATGAGACCTTGGAAAAGTGAATCCAGGCCCTGCTGCATTCACGTGTAACAATATCGCGAATCCAAGCGAATTGAGCTCTGAATTAAAACCTATCGCTCTGACGGTAAAAAAGAAAAGACTCGACAGCATTGAGGGAGACGGAAAGATTAAGAAATGTATATTAGATAATAATATTAACAACTGACCGTAAATTCGTGAATACCCTGTTCTTGTATGTTTCCATCAAAAATATAATTTTCGAAAATAAGACTTTTTTTATTTTAGTTTTTTTCGTTTGTATTTTTTGGTCTGTAATCAATATTTGATTTGAACTGGGATATTGTCCTGGCTCAAGACCATTTTGCATCTATATTTAATAGAATGCAAATTTATTTACAAATGGCATGGTGACATTTATTACTTGGCTGCAGACTACCACTATCATGATTTCCACCCTGTCTAAAGGTTTCATTCAGGTGGCTTCGCAGCGACTTTTCAACATCAAACCCGGCCTCTATAAGGAGATGATTTTCACAAACGAACGAGAATCACAACTCACTTGCCGAATTTGCGTTTAAAAAATCGCACCAAGTAATAAAGTACACATGCCATCTTACAAGCATCTCATTGAGTTGCATATGTAAGTATGTGTATATGCAGGTATAGTTACCCAGCAATACTTCTGCCGTGCCAACGCTCATTTGTTTTAGTTTTTCCGTTTGTATTTTTTGGTCTGTAATCAATATTTGATTTGAACTGGGATATTGTCCTGGCTCAAGACCAATTTGCATCTATATTTAATAGAAAGCAAATTTATTTACAAATGGCATGGTGACATTTATTACTTGGCTGCAGACTACCACTATCATGATTTCCACCCTGTCTAAACGTTTCATTCAGGTGGCTTCGCAGCGACTTTTCAACATCAAATCCGGCCTTTATAAGGAGATGATTTTCACAAACGAACGAGAATCACAACTCACTTGCCGAATTTGCGTTTAAAAAATCGCACCAAGTAATAAAGTACACATGCCATCTTACAAGCATCTCATTGAGTTGCATATGTAAGTATGTACATATGCAGGTATAGTTACCCAGCAATACTTCTGCCGTGCCAACGCTCATTTGTTTTAGTTTTTTCGTTTGTATTTTTTGGTCTGTAATCAATATTTGATTTGAATTGGAATATAGTCCTGACCATTCTATTAAATATAGATGCAAAATGGTCTTGAGCCAGGACAATATCCCAGTTCAAAAGAAAATAAGACTTCGTAAATGAAAGCATTGCTAATTTAGTCTTAATGCATATTAGTATATTTTATTGTGAACAATTTTGATGAAATCAAATTGCGTTGTGGCTTCCAAAAGAAAGCTCCAAACAAACCAAACCTCACAATAATTTGGTAATTTAAATACACAAGATTGGCGATTTAAGTTGGATTTCCGTTTTCATTGAAAATGTAAAAACTGAATACAAATGAGAACATTTAAATAAGCATTATCTTTTAAATGAATTCTTATGTTTTAACATGATTTCATTTTCATTATCTCAAGAAAGTATTACGAAACCAAGTAAGTAAGTATATACCCTCACTCACAGAGAACATGAGTATGGAAGGACTTACTTAAATAATTGTAAAAGCATGATCAAATATCAATTATATAGAATTTAAATTTACCTAGAATAGAGACAATTGTTTTGCCTTGGAAGTTATATCGATTTTATTTCAACAAGAGCATACGCCACTTTGTGTGGGAGGTACCAGAAAGGGGTGTGGCAATACCGACCATATTCCTAGTGAAACATTACCTAATAGCAAATTTTACAGTATTCCGATCATCCGTTTTAACAGCCTTAATTTTGCGTAGTTTTGGGTGAATTGTTCTTTTTTAAATACCAAACAAGTAAGGAAAAGCTAAAGTCGAGCGGGGCCGACTATATAATACCCTACACCACTCCCGGCGTATATACCTCTCTTTGATTACTAAATCCAGGTGTTTCATGGGAGCAATTTTATATAGTTCATATAAATTATCTATATATATAAATCAATGTGTGTCTGTATGTCGATTCGCCTGAAAATTTTACTGTATCTATCTTTTGGACAGAGGATGGTTCGTGGATAGTCTAGGTCACGATAGGACAAAGGGGGTGGTACCTCCCACACAAAAAATATTTTAAAACTATCACAACAGGCATACCGATACAAACTATCATAAAACACGTTCCGAAGTGCGGATTCTCTTGAAATTTTTATTGTGACTTCTGAATAGAGGATAGTTTCTGAATGGTGACTATACAATGGTCATCATACAAATAGACGTGAGACTGCCCACACCAACATATATTAAAATTATCACAAAACACGTAATGGATTGATTCACTTGAATATTTTATTGTAAACAACAGAGGATGTCCCTTGACTATAATAGGTCATGCTACAAAAAGGGACGCGGGTCCACCCAAACAAACCATATTGTCAGTAACACATGCCGATTTTCTGCCGCCACGTCAGGTAAGTGTATGGTTCTTGAATGTAAGACGTCATGGTATGAACAATTGGCGCGTCTCCTCATATTTTCAACATATTATATAACACTAGCCTTTGGGGAGATTGGAAAGTTCTACTACACGTAAGTCCTGTATGATTCACGCTATTATCTCATTGTCAGTCAAAGGGATGTGCCTTCTCCAAAATAACCTTAAGAGGAATATCTTGACAGTTTAACTATCATTTCTTCTTATAATTCCCACCCACGTAGATACCAGGTCGTAAATGCAAATCCGCGTTAAAGGGCTGTTAACAATCCTCATTCAGTAACTAATGCTAGATCGACATATTGCAAAGGGGCCAGACATCAAATATTTAAAAACAAATCTGAATGTCACCGTTCATCTGAGTACTCCAAATTGAAATATTTTTATTTCAATCGTAACCAATCAAAAGTGATAGATAATTGTCTTCGTTTACATTCCTATAAAAATATTTAAAAAAAATATTATTTCGCTTCATTGACTACCATTGTAAATTCTATTATGCCACCTAAAAGACAAGCAATTGGTGTAGCTGCGTCCAATGCTCGAAAAATAAAAGTACAACGAGCATCTGAAACGGAAGAACAATGAGAAGAACGTCAAGAAGCCAACCGTTTCCGCATAACCCAATCCCGTTTGGCTGAAACAGAAGAGCAACGAGGAACAAGACAGGAGTCAGATCGTGCTCGAACAACACAATCCCGTTTGGCGGAAACAGTACAGGACCGAGGTGCGAGGCTGGAAGTTAACCGTGTTCGCAATACTCAATCCCGTTTGGCCGAAACAGAAGAGCAACGAGGAACAAGACAGGAGTCCGATCGTGCTCGAACAACGCAATCACGTTTGACAGAAACTCACGAGGAACAAGAAGTAAGACAAGAACATAACCGTGATCGCATAACCCAATACCGCATAGCAGAAGCACTCGAGCAACGAGAAGCGAGACAAGCAGCCGACCGTTTACATACAACTCAATCACGATTGTCTGAAACCATTGCTCAACGAACCACCAGAAACCAAGCTAATCGTTTTTGAGCAGATCAATCCAGACAAACACTGTATCCTGATTTAAAACTTGCAGGATTCAACTATAGTCCTAATTATACTTACTTTGAACATGCAAGTGTTGTCATTGGAAAAATGGATACAGTTTACACTCATTGCAGTGCCCTTAAATTTAAAGATGAATCCCCAGGAATGTGTTGTGCAAATGGCAAGGTAAAACTCCCAATACTACGTCCACCGATTGAGCCACTGTTATCATTGCTTTCGGGAGAATCGGCTGATTCCAAGCACTTTTTAAAAAACGTGCGGAAATATAACTCTTCATTTCAAATGACATCCTTTGGAGCCACTAACATCGTGCAAGCTAATTTTATGCCGTCATTTAAAATACAAGGTCAAGTATATCACCGATTGGGATCACTCTTACCCGTCAACAACGCCGAATACAAATTTCTACAAATTTATTTCATGGGCAATGACGACATGCAAGTGGACCGGCGGTGTGATATGATTCCTAGCACAAGACGTCATATAATTTCTTTATTGCAAACTTTTTTCAACAAAACAACGGATTAATACAATTATTCAAAACAGCAATTGACAACATGCCCACAGATGAATATTCCATCGTTATTAGAGCCGATAAAACACCAACTGGAGAGCATGTCAGGCGATTTAACGCACTTACCATAGACGAAGTCGCAATTGTTATGGTTGGAGCGGACGTTGATTCACGTGACATTATTATTCATCGACGAAATGACACCATTCAACGAGTCACTGAAACACATAGATGCTATGATGCCTTACAATATCCAATACTGTTTTGGGAAGGCCAGGACGGATATCACTCCAACATAATGCAAACTAACCCAAGAACAGGTAAGTCCGATTTACATCAGTATTTTTTATTTTCTTAAATCAATCTTGCATTCTACCTATCCTTTACAATGTTTATTTATTCTACACTTAAAGGCGAAATACTTAACAAAAAAGTTTCGGCAATGAATTATTACGCGTATCGTATAATGACAAGGATAAACGAAACAAACCACATTTTACAATGCCGTCAACTATTTCATCAATTTGTCGTCGATATGTATGCAAAAATTGAGTCAGAACGATTACTCTACATTCGATTGAACCAAAAATCCCTGCGCTCCGGAGTGTACGTTCATTTACGAGATGCAGGAAGGTCATACTTCCAGCGACGTTTACTGGTAGTCCACGACACATGCATGAGTACGCTCAGGATGCCATGGCATATGTTCGAGAGTACGGTCGTCCTGATCTATTTATAACTTTTACATGCAATCCAACATGAACGGAAATAAAAGAGCTGCTTTTGCCCGGCCAGGTTCCATCTGATCGACACGATGTAACAGAAACTGACAAAATTAATGGACTGTATTGTGAAGCATCATATTTATGGGCAAACTGCATGTTGGGTGTACTCTATCGAATGGCAAAAGAGAGGACTTCCCCACGCACACATTCTTATATGGCTGAAGACAAAAATAACACCAGCACAAATTAATGATGTCATTTGTGCTGAGATTCCAAATATGGAAGAAGATCCATTGCTATACGCAATTGTCACAAAAAATATGGTACATGGACCGTGCGGAGCTCTCAACCCACAATCTCCGTTCATGATTGATGGCAAGTGCTCCAAAAAATTTCCAAAAGAATTGGTTAATGAAACTCGCACTGGTAGAGACGGCTATCCACTATATAAGCGCCGCAAGCGTAATGGTGGTGGTCATACAGCTATGATCAGAATGAGAAGTACTGATATTGAAATAGACAACAGATGGATTGTGCCATATTCGCCATTGCTTTCTACAACATTTCAAGCCCATATTAACGTAGAATATTGCAATTCAGTAAAATCGATAAAGTATATATGCAAATACGTAAACAAAGGCAGCGACATAGCAGTATTCGGCGTTATTAATCCATCTGCGCCGCCAGATGAAGTTACTCAGTTTCAATTAGGTCGTTACATTAGCAGCAATGAAGCTGTATGGCGCATTTTAAGTTTCGAAATTCACAATCGATATCCGACAGTTGTGCATCTCAGCGTTCACCTGGAAAATGGACAAAGAGTTTATTTCACAGCAGGAAATGCCCGAAATATAGCCTCTGCACCGTCACTCACAACATTGACAGCATTTTTTGTATTGTGTCAAGAAGATTTCCATGCCGCAACATTGCTATATGCAGAAGTACCAAAGTACAATACATGGAATGCTGCATCGAAAAAATTCCAACGGCGTAAGCAAGGTGTTCGAGTAGATGGGTATCAAAATGTTTACGCTTCAGATGCATTCGGCCGTGTCTATACCGTACATCCAAACAACGCAGAATGTTATTATTTGAGAATGTTATTAGTTAACGTGAGAGGACCCACTTCATTTTCAAATTTAAGAACAGTTGACGGGGTTGAATGTCAAACATACAGAGAGGCGTGTCAGAAACTTCATTTGCTTGAAAGTGATCAACATTGGGAGACAGCATTAATGGATGCTTCTGTCAGCTGTCATCCTCGCGCCTGAACGTTCTACTGTTGACATTAATGATCGAGATTTGCTAAGAGAAGGGCAATTCAATGTTGAAGACTTGCGTTTGTTTGTCGCTGCAAAAAAACCTCTATTAATTGCAGAAGAACAAGAGGCCTTCGACAAAATTATAACTGCAGTTACAAATGACAGCGGCGGACTTTTTTTCTCGATGCTCCAGGAGGTACAGGTAAAACCTTTCTCATCAGTTTGGTGTTAGCGCACATCCGCTCTCAAAATGGGATAGCTTTAGCTATTGCTTCCTCCGGTATTGCTGCTACATTGTTGGATGGAGGACGAACGGCACATTCAGCGTTGAAATTGTCATTGAATATGCAATTTGTCGATTCTCCAACCTGTAACATTGGCAAAAGTTCAGGCATGGCCAAAGTGCTCAAAACATGCAAGCTGATTGTGTAAGATGAATGCACCATGGCACATAAGAAATCCCTGGAAGCGCTTAATCGGACACTTCAAGATTTAAGATCAAATACACAACCATTTGGTGGAGCTCTTATTTTACTAGCTGGAGACTTCCGACAGACCCTTCCAGTAATTCCAAAATCAACACCTGCTGATGAAGTAAATGCTTGGCATCGCATCTCTGGCGATATGTACAAACAATTAATCTTACCACCAATATGCGTGTACATCTGCATCACGATGACTCGGCAGCTATAATTTCGAATCAGCTTCTGGATGTTGGTAATGGAAAAGTACCAGTACCAAAAAAATTTTGCCTCACTCTGCAATCAATTCAGGAATTAATCTCGAAAGTCTTCCCACAAACTATAGGAATAAAGAGTGGCTTTCCGTTCGTGCTATATTGGCTGCAAAAAACAACGATGTCAATGCAATCAATAACTGTACAAATCGATAGACAGTATCATGAATGCGGATGAAGTTGTCAACTATCCAACTGAATTTCTAAATTCTTTGGACCTTCCTGGAATTCCGCCACATATGTTATCCCTTAAAATTGGCACACCTATAATTCTCCTAAGGAATATTAATCCACCTCGATTGTGCAATGGAACTAGACTTGCTGTCAAGAGAATAATGCCCAACGTGATTGAAGCGACAATTTTCAATGAGAAATCTAAAGGAGAAGACGTCCTTATACCACGCATTCTAATGATTCCCACCGATATGCCATTCGATTTCAAACGACTACAGTTTCCGATTCGCCTGGCGTTTTCTATGACTATAAACAAAGCACAGGGACAATCACTTGATGTGTGTGGATTGAATCTTGAAAATCCATGTTTTTCACATGGTCAGTAGAGCGTACCAGGTTACAAGTAAAAAAAAAAGTTCGCCGTACACCTTGGAATATGAAGTCGGCGAGGCCGATTTTTTTGTCTTTGAAGTCGTTGAGCTCAAGCATGATTCATGATTTTATGCGAGCTTTAATTTTCTGATATTAGAGTGGTACATTAGGTACTGAGATATGATGGGTAAGTACCAGAAGGGGGTGCTTGAGCTCAATGACTTCAAAGACAAAAAAATCGGCCTCGTCGAGACAAAAACATCGATGTATCACACTTTAAAATCCGCCTAAAAGCCTAAAAACTTATATGTACTTGCACAAGGTGGAAAAACTATAAATGTCGTGTATCCCGAAGCACTCCAATGATATACTGATCAACTTAACTAAGAGACACAAAATAAATTTATTCTTACACTTAATTAACTTCCTAATAAATGTTTCTTTTAAATGTTCCATTTTCTTTAAACTATAAAAACATGATTTAAATTTTCATGAAGTTATATTTAACTTATGAATTTAAACAAATAAATATTATTTTTAATTAATTTGCAGAAGTAAAAATATGCAAACAAAAATTGCGTGCATATGAAGTTACATACATAAGGAAGAAGAAACCCGTGCAACGCCGGGTACTAAAAGCTAGTACATTATAAATTTGTGAGGGCTGTTTTCAAATATAACTCGATACTGAAAATTTTGTCATGATCCCATGTAAAATGTGTATTCTAGAGCAGTAATAGTGCAAATTATAGAGATATTTGTATGGAGGCTATATCTAAATCTGAACCGATTTCATCCAAATGCAATACCAATCGGACAGACAGACATCGTTAAATCGATTCAGCTGGTGATTCTAAGCCGATCCGCATGCTTAAAGGTGGGTCTACCTCGATTTCTTGGTGTTACAAACATTTGGCGCGAAACTAACTTATTATAGCCCACGAAGTGGTGTAGGGTATAAACATAGCTGAATCCGAATATCCGTGTGGAAGTTAAGTTGGAAAACCATGTATAAATGCAAAATGGTCTTGCGCCAGGACAATATCCCAGTTCAAAAATAAAAAATCTGAAATATTGTTAAAATTATTCTACTTTGTATTTTTAGACCATAGGTGGTCGAGAACGAATTTCATGGAGTTAATAAAATGTATCTATGGTTTTCAGGAATGACCGTTTATATCGGAAAATCAAAATGTTTTGGAGATCTAAAACATTTAGGATTGATAATACAGCCATTTAATTGGGTAGAAATTCAAAGATATAGTGCAGTAGGTTGTGTTGATTTTAGACAATTTTTGATTTTCAAAAACGTGTAGTTAAAAAAGTGGTGGAATGCTTTGCTTTTCTCACATATATTTTTGTGATAAAATTTAGTTTAGGTATCGGTATATTGTCATTTGTAGCCCTAATAATTACCTTAAATTTGAGGTATTAGTCGTCTCAATCGAACTTATAGTTCAAAAATAATACACTTATTTCTAGAGCGGAAAAAGTCAAATCGGGGGCTATATCTAAATCTGAACCGATCTAACCCGCTTTCGTCACAGGTGTTTCTAGTTAGATTAAACCAAATTTGAAGAAAATCGAAAATACTTTATAGAGCGGAAAAAGTCAAATCGATAGCGACATTTGTATGGGGGCTATATCTAAATCTGAACCGATTTGCCCCGACTTAAACAGCATTCGTTCTTGATCCACAAAACTTACTTGTGCCAATTTTTGTTAAGATCGCACTATAATTGGGACCTGTAATTTTAATACAACAATAGATGTACAGCCGGATATTGCTAAATCGACTCAGAAAGTCATTCTAAGTCGAGTTAGTCCAATGGGTCTAACTCGTTTCCTTTTGGGTGTTACAAAGAAATGCACAAAGACATAATACTCTCGTGGAGTGTATAAACACGTTTTTCGATTTTCTACTAAATTTGCAACATTTGTAGCCCTGATAATTGTCTTAAATTAAAGATATGGTAAAAATGGGACAGATAGATATAGCTCAACTATTGACTTTTTCCGCTCTTGAGACCCGATGTTTTTGAAATTTGTGACAACACCTTATATTTCAACTATCTGATTTATATATCAACTATCGTGGAAGTGAGTCAGATCGGTTCATATTTATATATAGCTTCAATACAATTTTCGCTCCTTCGATTCGCCTTTTTCCGCTCTAGAAACAAGACAATTTAACAGATTTTCTTCAAATTTGTCACAGGACCTTATATTTTTCTTCGAGCTAGACCCACCTTTAAGTTACCAATCAGCTTAGAGTCACCAGCTGATTCGATTTAACGATTTCTGTCTGTTCGTTTGCTGTCCGTCTAATTACACTACTCAACAAAATGAAAAAAATTTCATGTACTCCGGATGCGATAATTTTTTCTGTGTAGATAACCTTGACATGAGCTCGAAAAACGCAATAAAAATTTTTTTTTTCGTTTGGTTTTTTTTTTTATTTTTTTTTTTTTTTTAATTTTAAAAATTTTTTTTTGGTTAATTTGTTTCGTCCGGCATAACTCGGGAACCACTAGCCCGATTTAATTGAATTAAATTTAAAAAAATTTAAAATTACAATTCCCTTAATCTGTTCATATATTGTTTTCCTATACAAGCAACAGTTTCCAAGTTAAAAATGAATATATAAAGGAAAAAACTTATCTTTTGCCTAAAGATTTAAATTTTTTTTTTTTAAATCCATAAAAAATCCAAAATGAAAAAAAATGTCAAATCTTATTACTTTTACGTAAAGTCACATAACCTATGAGCAAAATGAGACAAAGATCATGAAAATCGATGCACGCGTTTCGCTTTTATTCGCAATTGAGTAAAGGTATGAATTTCAAAAATTTGCTCGACATATGCACAACTTTGTCTATGGTAAGGTTTTTTCTTTTTTTATTCTCAGAATTAACAAAACGGAATAAACAAAGGGTTATTTAATTTTTATGATTGCGTAAGCAAAGTAATAAACGCTAATAAATGTGCGTGAACAATTAAAAGGAAAAAAGGAAAGGGGACTTTTTTAATTATTTGGGTTTTCCGTTGGCTACCTGTATGATTTTTTTACAGAAATGCAACCCACATTTAAGGGTGGTCATTATTCGGAAAATTTAAGACTCACACATGGTGAAACAGGTATGTAGCCACCGTAAAAAAATATACACCCATTTATAAGTACCTGTCAGTAAAATACTAAACAATACACAGTATAAATAGGTCTTCATTGATCGATTTTACTCATTCAACAAGTGTCGACGAACGCGATAGTTAAAATGAGCAAACGTTCGCGAGGATTTGAATGCAATACCAATCCAAGTAATTTTTGTTACATGTGCGCCATGCTCGTCACTCACATCGCCCAGGTTGTCCGGAAAGAAGTCCAAGTGCGAGTGTAGAAAATGTATCTTAAGCGACATATTTGCTCTAATTTTTTTATAATTTTGGAGTAGTTGTTCGACGATCTCTCTGTAATTTGAGCTTTTGTTGTTTCCAAGAAATCCGGAAACAATTTGCCGAAATGAGTTCCAAGCTGCAGCTTCATTTGGTGATAAAATGTGCTCAAACTGTTGGTCTTGCAACAACTTTTTAATTTGCGGACCGTCGAAAACGCCTTCCTTAATCTTTGCCGATGAAAGGTGAGGAAAAATGGTTTTTAAATAGGCGAACGCTTCGCCATCTTTGTTGATAGCTTTCACGAAGTTTTTTATGAGTCCGAGCTTTATGTGAAGAGGTGGGAGAAAAACATTTTCCTTTTTTATGAGTGGTGTATATTTCACGTTGTCGCTGCCGGGGATGAAGTTAACTCTTTCTGTCCAACTCCTCCTGGTGTAATGATGTTGACGATCGCGGCTGTCCCAAAGGCAGAGAAAACAACAGTACTTTGTGAATCCACCTTGTAATCCACAAAGGATACCGATAACCTTAAGGTCGGCACAAACTTTCCAATCGTGCCTCTCATAGTTAAGGTACTTTAGTAGATTGTCCATGACTTCGTATGTTTCCTTGGTGTCAACGGCATGAGCAATTGGAATCGAAGGTTTCTCGTTGCCGTTGTGCAGTAAAATTGCTTTAAGGCTCTGCTTGTTGCTGTCGATGAAAAGACGCCACTCTCCTGGATCGTAAGAGTACCCGAGTTCACCAAATAATCCGGGAATGTCCTTACAAAAACAGATGTTGTCTTTTTTTGTGTAGTACCTTGCGTATGGTTCATGACGCTTCCTGTAGATTGTTGTCACCACACCAGGAGCCAAGAAACCGAACTGTTGCATGCGCGATGCATGCAACTCTGCATCTTCCTTGGAGAGTTTCAATTCTCTAACCCAATCGTTCAGTTCTGCTTGGGAACATAAGCGTTGACCTCCATGCAATGTATATGTTGACTCGCATTCTGATGTGGTTTCTACTGTCTCCGGATCTGATGTTGGATGTATCGCCTCATTATTAGATGCCCATCTTGAAACGGACGGTTGCGGGTCCACTGGTTCTTCGGAAAATGGCACTGGAAAATTCACTGTTGAAACAGCAGCGTAAGTCCATCGTATATTTTTTCCCACGCCTGTTTTTTTGCTAAGACAGAAGTAGCAATCTGTTACATGGCAAAGCGGAGCTCTCCAAAGCATTGGCATGATGATTCTTGGCTGTCGTCTGAAAGAATTTCAATAATAAGTTATATATGTTCTTGAATTTCGTAATCTACACTTACCTTGAGTCAGCTAGCTGTACGTAGCACCTTGGACATAGAGCACTTGGTGTCCACCGCTCATCTATGTTTGAGACCTTTAAATTGAAGCTCTCTTCAAATGAATCTCTCAATTTAGGTGAAAAACAACGCTTGTTGTTTTCAGAAACGTATTCTCCGCACATGTAACAAAAATTACTTGGATTGGTATTGCATTCAAATCCTCGCGAACGTTTGCTCATTTTAACTATCGCGTTCGTCGACACTTGTTGAATGAGTAAAATCGATCAATGAAGACCTATTTATACTGTGTATTGTTTAGTATTTTACTGACAGGTACTTATAAATGGGTGTATATTTTTTTACGGTGGCTACATACCTGTTTCACCATGTGTGAGTCTTAAATTTTCCGAATAATGACCACCCTTAAATGTGGGTTGCATTTCTGTAAAAAAATCATACAGGTAGCCAACGGAAAACCCAAATAATTAAAAAAGTCCCCTTTCCTTTTTTCCTTTTAATTGTTCACGCACATTTATTAGCGTTTATTACTTTGCTTACGCAATCATAAAAATTAAATAACCCTTTGTTTATTCCGTTTTGTTAATTCTGAGAATAAAAAAAAGAAAAAACCTTACCATAGACAAAGTTGTGCATATGTCGAGCAAATTTTTGAAATTCATACCTTTACTCAATTGCGAATAAAAGCGAAACGCGTGCATCGATTTTCATGATCTTTGTCTCATTTTGCTCATAGGTTATGTGACTTTACGTAAAAGTAATAAGATTTGACATTTTTTTTCATTTTGGATTTTTTATGGATTTTTAAAAAAAAAAATTTAAATCTTTAGGCAAAAAATAAGTTTTTTCCTTTATATATTCATTTTTAACTTGGAAACTGTTGCTTGTATAGGAAAACAATATATGAACAGATTAAGGGAATTGTAATTTTACATTTTTTAAAATTTAATTCAATTAAATCGGGCTAGTGGTTCCCGAGTTATGCCGGACGAAACAAATTAACCAAAAAAAAATTTTAAAATTTAAAAAAAAAAAATAAAAAAAAAACCAAACGAAAAAAAAATTTTATTGCGTTTTTCGAGCTCATGTCAAGGTTATCTACACAGAAAAAATTATCGCATCCCGAGTACATTTTGACTGTTGACTAGTGTTATAGGTCACAATTGTTGTCCGATTGCCATGAAATTTGGCAGAAGTAAGTTTTTTGGACCAAGGACGATCGCTATTTAATTTTGAGGAAATCGGTTCAGATAAAGATATCTCCATACAAATATTCCTAAAATTTACCCTATTACTATTATCCTATTGATCTTGATAAATTTTTGAGGATCATGTTGTCATGCTGATGTAACTGTGAACTACATAGGTTCATATTTTGATCCACTGTTTATATTTCAACTAAGAATACCTACTTTGAAAGTGATCTATCTGGATCCACTTTTCAATGTAGCGCCCTTTACTATTGCCGCTCTAGAACCCACATCTTACATCGGATCTTGATCAAATTTTGCTGATCATGATACATTTCAACTATGAATACCTAAAGGGAACAATGTAGGTCCATGTTGTGATACAGCCCCAAGTGGTGTTATAGGTCCCCTACAAATGTCCGTCCGGCTGCATTTGTCATCGGATCTTGATAAAATTTTCCAGATCATGTTATATTTAATGTAGGAATACCTACTGTTTTCAAATAGCCCCTCCAATTTTCCTTATTACAACCCTCATATTATATCGAATCTTGATAAAATCTTCCATTTTATTATTTCCCTTAAAGTTTAAGTTGATCATATGGGTCCATGTTTCGCCCCCATAAACATGGGTCCTTGTTCTGATGTAGACCCCACTCAAATAGGCCTCCGAAACGATTTTAGACGTATTTCCACATTTATAATTATATCATATTTCAGGTAGGAATACTTACAGCAAAAGTGAAGCATTACGCAAAGATATAGCCACCGCTCATATGTTCCATCCGATTTGTTTACAAAGCGCTCGTTCTACTAGTTATTACAACAAATGTTGATGGAAATTATCTTATAATTGTTCCCACTACGCAGCTACAATGAGAGAGGACCACACGGATTTTGGAATAACATAATGCAAAAAGTTTTCATTAATTTTACCATATTCATTTAATTTGACTCAAAATGCATTTATAGTAAAATGCATGTCTAATTTATACAGCTACGCAATGTAAAAGTTTTATGCGTTGCCAGACTTCGGCCGGGTTTAGAGATTTACTCCTACACACAGAGAATGAGATTGTTAGAAATCCATCAGAACCAATAAATAATGTATAACCACAACTATTTTTATTGAAAATACCATATTTCCATATTCTTCATAGATATCTAGCTTAATGTACTATAACAACATGGTCATAACCAAAAGAAAGTAAAGACAGCAAAAACATTGGATATATCAATCGAAGACAATAAAAATATTTTGTGTTTAGCTCTTACAATTGTGACAACTACTTTTTATGCAGAAAATAATACTTTAGTATCAATAATTAGTGATGACAACAAATAATTTATTTCTAACAATGAAATACACACCAAAAATCTTGGTTTTTTGTCATCACTTTCTGATAATTATCCCAACATCGGAAGGTATTGCACTATAATAATATTATTGGTCGTAGTAATCATTTTCATAAATATACAAAATATTAAATGAATTTGGATAACCCTACCAAAAATATGAATTCACAAATAATAATTAGTTGTTACAATAACGAATACAAACATTTCACTCGGCTGTCAAACACAAGCCCAAAAAGAAAACAATCGTAATGAAAAACAAAAGGCTATAAATAATTAACAAAATAAGTGTGAAAATTTGGAAACTAAACAATGTACAAGCTGTATACATCAAATGCGATGGATATAAGTTTTGATGACCTCAGTTGCAATTTGAACATTTTTCAACAACATATATTGAAAACTTGTCCAATCAAAGATGTGAAATTCTTGCGAAAAATTAGCGATATAAACAAAAACTACCCTAAATTCAAAACTGCTCTTTACTTTTTGTTTAATAAATAGTATTGCAGGAATATTGTCTTAATTAGAGTAACTCGTCAAGATTATTAGTTTTTTGCTGAATTAATAACTTTAGATCAAGATTCAATAGACTACGTAAGCAAAAATATTGTGGGTGCTGATACACGAGGTAAGACGCATTACAACAAAATAAAAAGAAAGTACAGGGTGCGGCTAAAGTTACTGTATGATGTAAAACAATTGTAACTTCTTTGCTTGCGAGTATTTAACTTTTTCTTTTTTCCTATTTCAGAAATTAAACTTGGGAGAATATTTAAAAATGGAACGCTACACAATTGCGCAATTGCGCTTGGAATTTGCTAGAGCACTTTTAAATCTCGTTGATCAAAATGAAAATTTTTTGTCAAATTTAATGATGACCGACGAAGCGCATTTTCACTTGAACGGTTTCGTAAATAAACAAAACAACAGATTTTGGGCATCCCAAAATCCCAAAAATCTTCATCAGAAATCTTTACAACTAAAGGACAACATTCAAGAAGAAATTGATCGTATACCACAAGAAACACTCAACAAAGTTATGGAAAATGCCATAAAAAGAGCACATTTTTTCGTTAGAGAAAACGGTTCTCATTTAACTGATATTATTTTTCATAATTAATGTAAAAAAATAACATAAAATAAACTTTCTTTTTATCATAAATTTTTATGTTTTTTCATTCCATTCAATAGTTATTTAAAAAACAAATCATATAGTTACTTTAGCCGCACCCTGTACTAATATACTAATTCATAATTTTCAGATGAATCATATGACTTTAGTCACTGAATAAATGAATTATTTAAATTAGTTTCAATTTTCTAAAGACGTTTCAATTTTTAGACTCCTCTAAATCGTATATAAATGCTCTTTACCCAATTTACGGTGGAATCAGTCGCTGGGGACGTTTATATCAAACAGTTTTCCAAAATCAAAGACGGCAGTGTCCAAAAAAATATAAGACGTTCTGAAAGATTAAAAGAAGGTAGCTATGTAATTTTGTTGGAATATATTTTTAATTTATATTCTAGAATAGCAATATCTTCCTTATTACTGTCATATATGTTTCCTTCGACGGTCGTACGAAACCCATAAAGAAAATAGAAGATGATGTGATAATAAATACTTTGTTGATGTCCCGTTAAAAGCAATCGATTTTTTTTTCATATTAAAATAAAAACTACTAATTTTAAAAAAATCTGCCATTTAGCTAAAGAAATAACTTTTGTCATGTTTGGTAATTTAGTTTTGAAAAGGAATGCAGTGTTTTGTTTGGATGTATCTAAAAATAGTGCCCCTGTTTTTGGATTAATTGAGCATATTATTCTGAAATGTGAAAGCTCTAGTGTGTTAAAATTATACAAACATGGTACTTCGGTAGACATTTTCCCCTACAGTGCTAATTATGTTTAATTAAAAATCCTAATTGTAAATAAAATGGAAATATTAGTTATTATACTATACTGTATTTTAAAATGTAATAAATAAAACATTCAAAATAGTAAAACCATGTTTTTGTAATGAATTTCGGCCAGGATAATCGAATACAAAAAAATGTATCCAATCAACAAATGGTCGCAATAATCGAAAATCGTAATCTTGACTACAAAATTTGAAAACAACATATAACCAACAAATGATAATAACAACAGATATATATAACAATTTAGTTGCTGATACCGTTTTGATAGTTGGCTGTACCAAATCATTCTATATGTAATGTCTCTGCAACAAATAATTTCAGTTCACAGTACTGAAAATGCTATTGTTGCAATAAAAAGTCGGTTATACTGATGGAACCACTTCAATGCAATATTGCGATAGTACGTAGTACTACAAAAATTCGGTTGGCATAAAATTCGGTACTGGTAATGAATCTGTTGTCTGTGTGTATGGGTACCCATTGTAATGGTTTTTGGATTACAGATTTTCTCCTATGGGGTGTGTCCAAAGCTGGCTACGCAAATTAAAGGTTTTCTGCGCTGTCAGCCTACGACCGCGATTAAAGATTTTCTCTTATTGGTATGGTTTTCTTTCGAACGCCGAGAAAACAATTTATTGCTGCATTTCAAATCTAATTTCATTTCTGATATAATAAATTAAAACGCCATTTATATATTTCCAAATCGAAATCATTGCATTTCATTTCAACTTAACCTGGAATAGCTCAACACCAATGACAATGGTCCACAAGCCCCCTGCCACCGACCTAGCGTGGAGTACGAATGTTTTCATAATAAATTCGATTTGACTAAATCCAATGTTGATGGCAGCCGTAGAACTTTGATTTGCAAATACTTGTGGAAACCACCGCAATACCGAGGATACACAACATTCACTCACGCACACCTTCAGTCAGTCAGTCAGTCGACCAGACAGACGGTGGTGCAACAGACGTACCGTCAAACTTGGTCCGATGTCAGCTTTCGAAGCTAGTTGTGAGGTGGAAGCTGATGTTGCAGTGTTTCGAGTTTCGGGTTATTGCCGTTGTTGTTGTTTTTAAATTGTACCCTTTGTTTGTCTGGCTGAGGCTGGCTGGCTGGGGTCTGTCTGTCTGTTTGTTTGTTTGTCTGGTTATTGCTGTTGTTGTTGCAACAGACAATGAACATGAAATCAAAGCTGCAATAAAAATGCCCCAGAAGTACTACTATTATTACGTGGAATAGAGAGAACACCCTTCCTTTATATCGTTCATTGTCTGCAGGTCACACATACACTAGGGAAGTCAATCGGGATTGATTTGTCAAAATCCTGGGATTCGGAATTTTCAAAATTATGATCCCAGGAATTTTCGGGACTCCAGTAATTGAATGGAATACTTGAACTAATTTCAGCCAAGTACATTTTCGCAATATCTGTGAACTTGTGTGACAAATAAGGAGTCGGAGGAAATTTGTATTTAAACCTGCAGCTTTAGTTTCCAAATCATCCACCGCCAGCCCAAGAAAATAGCATGTGCTTAATTTGATTAAAACCGGGATATGCTACTTATTAAATACCAATACGCGGACACATAGACATACGAACAATCTTCGTTATATCGATTCAGACATAATTAATTTAATCCATTTTTTTACCGAATGCAATTGATGAAACAGTAATTCCATTGGAATAGTTTATACTATAACTGGTGCTGTTTCTCATCAAATATATTTTTTAATTATAAATATTATATATCGATCATTTCTTATCAATCAAACGAAGTTCGTAAAAAATACGTTGACGACTCTCATTTTTAGATTTTCTGCACATATTTTACTCTTAAAAATACTCACATTGTGACTTAAGTTCATCGGGGTCGAATCTTATATACCCTCCGCTACGGAGTGCATTACCACAGGTACGAACATCGAAAGATCACTTTATTTTTCGCGTCTACGCAGTCAAAGAAATGTACATACCGAATTTCATTATCACAGCTGCAGCCGTTTGGTTGGTAGCATTTTTATCCCTCTTTTCCAATTGTATCCCATAAAAGTACGAATTTTGAAAAATCCTTCTACATTCCAAATTTCATGTTTCTAGTTGTTGTCGTATCATTGGTACCATTTTTATCCCCTTTTCTCCAATGTCGTCCACATATATTTTTAATATCGTTTTTAGATGTATTTTCCTGAAGATGTCACCCAATGGATGATGAAATATTGTTTTTTGTACACTCCACGAGATTATTATGTCTTTGTGCATTTGTTTGTAACACCCATTGTTATGTATACCGATCGACTTAGAATCACTTTTTGAATCGATTTAGCAATGTCCGTCCATCCGTCCATCTATTCTTGTAATCACGATACAGGTCGCAATTGTAGCCAGAACCAAACGAAACTTTGTACAACGAAGTTTTTCGAGATAAGGACGAATACTATTTAATTTGACGAAAATCGGTTCAGATTTAGATATAGCCCCCATACGAATTTCACTCCCGATTTGACTCTTTTCACATATTTTAACAGATTTTCTTCAAATTTGGCAAAATATCTTATATTTCCACTAGAAGCACCCACGGTGAAAATGGGTCAGATCGGTTCAGATTTATATATAGCTCCCATTCAAATCCCGTTTCATGTTTTTACCTAATTGAATTGTATTCGGATAGAAAGTGGAGTGTTTCATGTAGTCGACCCCGCCCGACTTTAGCCCCTCCTTACTTGTTTGAATTAAAGAAAACGTTTAACAAACAAAGAAAGAATATTAAAGAAAAAAGTGTTCGGTTGACACGGAATGGTCGATATGGAAATTTCTCGGGACATACATATTTTTAAAAATATGTACAAATATTCGGTATTTTTCAATCCCGAAAAATCGCAGGATTTACGAGATCTGGATTTCCTGATCGACATCCTTAACACACACACACCGCTAAGTACGGTCTGTACGAATTGGGCTTATTTTGTGCTGTTGGCTGTTGGCTTTTGGTGCAGTTGCTGGTGGCTGTTGTTAGTTTGGCGAATTTATGTTCTCAACGTGATACTGTTTGTTTGCGTCAGTTATGCGAACAAATGTAAATACAAGCTAACACACTCACAACAATTCAGAGCAAAAGTATGAACTCTGAATATTGGATTTGTATTGTTAAGATTTGTAAGATTTTTCTAGCTGAAAATAGTTATTATAGTTAAAAAATTACATGATGTCGTGCGAACTGCAAATCTGATAAGAAATCACAATACCTGACATACTATAACTGTGTTATGTTCGATATCAACTCTGGAAAATATAAGCTATCGAAAAGGCTGGAGTCTTCACCTTATGGGATTTTGATTTCACGAAAACTTTGATTATCCAAGAAACTCAAACGATATCCGATATCCGACCATAAAGTTAGAGTTCGACTGTGTTATGTATTGTAGTAGGTATGCCCTACACAAAATAATCTACTATAATGAAGCAGGAACTATTCCACTGTCCGACAGTGAAACTATAGGCGAAATAGAGTTAATTGGTTGTTAGTCTTTTGTTGCCCCTTAAAAGGACTACACAATTCCAAAGGATACAATTTTTCAATAATTATTTTTAATATTTTATAGTTTTATTTTTTGTTTGTATTTTTTGGTCTGTAATCAATATTTGATTTAAACTGGGATATTGTCCTGGCTCAAGACCATTTTGCAACTATATTTAATAGAATGCAAATTTATTTACAATTGGCATGGTGACATTTATTACTTGACTGCAGACTACCACTATCATGATTTCGACTATGTCAAAAGTCCTGGCTTCGCAACGACTTTTCAATATCAAACCCGGCCTCTTTAAGGAAATGATTCTCACGCTCATTTGTTTTATGAGCGTTGGCAAGGCAGAAGTATTGCTGGGTAACTATACCTGCATATGTACATACTTACATATGCAACTCAATGAGATGCTTGTAAGATGGCATGTGTACTTTATTATTGGTGCGATTTTTTAAACGCACATTCGGCAAGTGAGGTGTGCTTCTCGTTCGTTTGTGAAAATCATTTCCTTAAAAAGGCCGGGTTTGATGTTGAAAAGTCGCTGCGAAGCCATCTAAACGAAACCTTTAGACAGGGTGGAAATCGTGATAGTGGTAGTATGCAGTCAAGTACTAAATGTCACCATGCCAATTGTAAATAAATTTGCATTCTACCAGTTCAAATTATTTTTATGTTTTTATTATATTTTTATTTTATAAATGCCAAATTATGTGCTAAAAATACTTTAAATTTCAAGCTTCTATCGGTATTAATTTAGTAATAGCACCCATTTAAAGTGTTGTCTCTTAAAAACCAAGATATGAATAGACCTGAAATAGGTGTTAATGCTGAACTAATACAGGCAGAAGAATGATTTTTGAAGTATTTTTAATAGATATTCTCCTTTTTAATTTGACACTAATATTGTTATCATATTATTATATAAAATAATTTTTTTGAAAAATTGTATCCTTTGGAACATTTTCCCGTGAAGGGGGCACCAGGATGAGGAAATGAAACACTAAAAACGCCAAATAACTCAATTTTGCCAATAGTATTATACGTATATCATCCGGTTCAAGTGTAACGACTTTGTTAAAATTTGTCGTACGGTGTTCTAAGCTAAAAAACTACAAGGATTGAGTACAGTTGGTTGAAGTTTACACCCTGCACTAGTCTCTACTAGAAATACATGAATTTAAATTCCAAATATCAATTTGGTTTTCTTTTTGATTTCAATTGAAATTGATCTTATAAATATCGTTCCAAATATCCACTCTTCCGAGTCTGCTGGGGTTCATCCTAATACGCGGTCCTTCAGCTTCGTCCTTGATTAAATTCAAAGCATCTTCATCTATCCTTAAAATGTTCTGTCAAAACAAACGAACATTACAACTTAGAATAGAAGTTGTGATTATCGAGTCCATAAGTTGCGCTTATAAAGACTCCAAGGCTAATATTTAGCAGTTGGTTGCAAACAAGGAGCGGTTGCGGTAATAGGTGGTTGCTATCATCGAACTCGCTCCGTATATGGAATTGTTGTCTTCACGATTGTTATTCTGGAAGGTACATTTCGCTACCTCGCGAATATGTAAAATTCGTATCACATATGGACATCACCCAAAAAAGGTTTACCAAAAAAAATGAAATCAGACCACTCCAATAGCTTTTAACTTTATTTTTTCCTTATTTCAAAAATTTTTTATTATGAAACTTGAAGTTAACTTGTTCTCTTTTTTTATTAAAAGTTGAAGTGTTTTAACGAAAATTACTAATTTTTTTACTACGAGTGGAAATATTTGTATTTCTGCTGTACCTGATTAAAAAATCTAAGAAATAATTCTCATATTTCATAAATCTACGAACAAAATATATTCTCTGACCTTCATTATTATTATAAACTTTGTATATTTCTATAAGACCTTCAAAAGTACTTCTGTTTTTTGTCGCGTCCGTTTCTGTGTAAAATTGTTTATAATTTTGTACTAAATCCTGATGATATATTTTTAAAATGTAGTACTCTTTAAGCGAGAAGAACACTAAAAAGGCTGATCGACTTTTTCAGTTTCTTTCTGGTTTTTGGCGTAGTTTAAGGCGTGCGAATGTCGCGTCCGGACCACTGGGAGTTGCCTATATTTGTATTTCATCTAATAGTTATTATTATATTGTTTATCACTATAGGTTTTTCTAGTTGAAATATAATGTATTTTGTCAAATTTATAGAACATCGATTTAACATATATGGTTTCTAAAGCAGAAAAAGTCAAATCGGGAGCGAGGCCTATTTATAGTTGAAATAAAAGTTGCTTTGAAAATTTGAAAAATCGATTAAAATATATGGTTTCTAAAGCGCAAAAAAATTAAATGGAGACCGAAATTTGTATGGAAGCTATATCTAAATCTGAACCGATCTGATCCACTTTCACCACAGATGTTTCTAGTTCAAATATAATGTTTTGTGCTATATTTGAAGCCAATCGGTGATTTATAGAGCGGAAAAAGTCAAATCGGGGCCGTATGGGGGCTATATCTAAATCGATATGCTTCAAATTAAATAAGCTTCGTCCTTGGGCCCCAAAACACACTTGTGCCAATTTTTATTAGGATCGACAATAATTCCGATTTGTAAACAATACAAGAAATCGATTCAAAAAGAGATCCTAAGTCGATCGGTATACATAACATCTATGCCGCTTCCCTTCGGATGTTACAAACAAATGCACAAAGACATAACATCCTAATGGAGGGTATAAAAAGACAACAAATTATAATGGTAGTTAGTAGGGTACCAAACCTACATATATATATATGTAATCATTATTTACCACAGTTGTATCCAATTCTCTAATAAATGTATGTAAATAATATGTATCTTAAGCAATCAAATATTCTTTGTGTTTATAAATTTTGTTCGTCATTTTGTTTCCGGAAAATATTTATTCATTCAGACTTTATACTTCAAATAAGCGAGAAGTTTTCTTATAAAATATAAAATAAATTTATCTATCAACCATCCCCACAGTTAGATGTACCAAAACATTTTAAATTTAATGGCACTTCCACAAATAAATTCAGTTCACAGTACTGAAAATGTTATTGTCACAATAAACAAGTAAAAAGGCGTTAAGTTCGGCCGGACCGGAAACAAATCTAATAATCCTCCACCACCGAGTGCATTCCACAGTGATACCGGCAGATTAGAGACTGTCGACTTTACACGGAAATGCAGTACCATATTAGGAAAATGTGATGTTTACAATTTCAAACAATAGGGCATATATATGCGCACTTGGTACCATTTTCATCCCATTTCGCCCGCTGAAACTTTTATTTGCCCTTAGCAGTTTTAAATAGATGCCAGGGGATCTAGCCCTTTTATTTAACTTTTGTAATCGGATCACATACGAATGCCTCTCCAAATTGCAAAATTTCAAATAGATGTTTTTGTCTGAAACATTGTCCCACTTTTGCTCCAAAGTGTACTTATTCTAGAATGTATATGCCTCTAGCAATGTGCATTGTGTGTGGTCTGTGCAATGAGGAGGGGAAGAACGAAAAGTTCCGCTTGTAGTTGGGACTACCCGTACGTATCGTATCAAGTGGATTTGAAGTTTAGTTGTTTCAGTTCAGCAACTTTATTGTAGCATCGCTGATCACTCCGGTGTTTTTCTTTTACGAGCTTTACAAATATTGCAATAATGATGTTATGACAAATATGACAACCAGCCGTGAAATGGAATCTTGGATTAGGGGAAGGTGTTTAGGTGGTTTAGGTTTAGGTCTAAAATCAAACCCTAATCCACGCCGCTCTCAAAAGAACTACCTTACTAAACAATTTCATTCAGACAATTCGATTTCTTTTTGGAAAGAGCTATTTTTTCTAACATTTATCTTGTTGGCAAAGGCGGGCATATAAATTTTCAAGTCGAGAGGCGCGGATTAAGATTTTATTTTAGATACATGGTTTCTTCGGAGAATTTTCTTAGAATTTTATGTTGTTTACGTTTTTGCTATACGATTTAAAAAATACTACTACAACTCGCCCTAGTAGATACTTAACTTTAATATATGGTCACTTGCATCACTTAAGTGAGCAACTCTTCAATTATAGGAGATTCGTTTATGAATTTTGGCAAATACGTTACAGATCGAAGTCATATTTATTAGATCGGTCGAAAAAAAATACGGTTTTCCGCACCTAAAATGATAATGCTTTAGATATATATACCGCAACTTTTTTCTCTCTTTGTTCTCTCTAAAAATCGTATATACTTTAAAGAATATTTTAAGCGTCTCCTCATAACGAAAATTAAGTTATTTCCGATGTTACAGCGAATGTCAAAATTTCGTGTTTTTTCAAACAACTGTCATTTAAAAAATTATACGATGGACGATAGCCATAACCTTCCTGAATAAGCACAAATAAAAAGTTCGACAGGGCCGGACCAAGGTGTACATTCAACAGCATTACCGGCAGATTAGAGGATGTCGACATTACATAGTCGTCTACTATATATAAAACTTTATAATACTATACTTCAAGTGTAATAAAAAACTGATCATGAGCCAGCAATTTTCGATTATGTGCCTAAATTTTAGGTGTATTGTCATTCATAACCAGGTAGAAACATTTTCTCTTTGGACCGATTTTCGTCAATTATTCAATTCAATTATTTTATCTTCAGCCGTTTCGTTGGTAACATTTTCATCCCCATTCACCCACAAATTTCGAAAAATTCCTTCATAATTCGCGTCTACACAATCAGTTTTCAAAACATGTTCCATCATTTTGTAAAATCTCCAATTTTTTAAATACAGCCCTAAGTGTCCTCTATATATGTACAATCAAAGTTTTTACCTAAGTGTTACAATTATTGCACTATAAAAATTTCTTTTTATGCCTGCTTTGTGGGCTGTTAATGCGGTGTAACCTCTTAAGAATACCTTTTATATAATTCATAAAATACAGAAGACTTTTAGAGTTTTAAGAGAAGGCGCTTTATATAAACAAATATATTAGTATATGTTCGATCTTGAAATTATCTAATAAGTTTAATTTATAAATCGTCGAGCATTATACCCGACCTAGGTACAGTACTTGGATAACGGCCTCGTCGTGGTTTATTTTCAATTAGTTTTTCTCTTTTGAACCAATTTAAAACCTTTTGCACTGTTAATTCCCTCCTATTTATACATTTAGCAGTTTCGGTGTGAGTTTTTCTCATTTCGTGACAATTTCTTAATATTTTTGGTTCTTCTATTGATAAAAGATTTCATCTGATAAATTAATTGTAATTCCATTTTTGATCATAGGCACCATCAATTTATATTGTCCATACTTGGACAAAAAAGTTTATAAATAATTTATCGATTGAATATGCAATTTTCGGAACTTGGAACATTTGTTGTTACAACCGGCATGACGTTATAAGCGATGTCGTTATAAGTAATTTCGACCGTACATACTTTCAAGGTTAGTTCACTGCTTTCCGTTTATGCAAGGGGCATATGTCGTCGAATGTACAGGCGCTGAAGTGTTTGGTACGGCTCAGCTGCTCGTTTCTACCCGCATACTTAATATTCAGCAGAATACTAGTGACAATCATACGTCACAGTGGCAAAATGGGGTGCTCAAAAAATAAATGAAAATATCACATAAATATATACATATCGAGGATGACTTTTCAAAACGTGCTATTTGCATAATCACAATTTTTCAGGAGGGCAAAAAACCTGATTCTTTAGTTAATGTAAAGAGTAAGAACTAATCTTTCTTCTACAATATTATTTAAAAATGACACCGAAGATCTATATGTGTTTTTTTTTCTTTAATTCCTATTATTTGCGCAGATATAGCAGATAGCACTTTTTACAATTTAAATTTGATAAAATTATATTATCAAATAAGCAAATAGCACTTTGTACAAAAATATAAAAATTCTATATTGTATACTATTGTATGATTTTTATTTAAATGTCATACTTTTTAATCAAGTTAATGGCGTTTTAATGTAAAACATTATTGGAAAGTAATATAATAACAATATTAATACATATAAAAATGTTAGAAGTCATAGAATTTAAAGTAAAAGGTACCTATTAATATAAATAACAATCATTTCACGATTAGTCTTTCTTCGCCTGTTTTAAGTTGTCATAAAAATAATGATATGGTCCTTTTTGTAGGTATCTGCGATATGTAGGCCTTTAAAAACACTCGCTTAGCTTTCCAAGATATGTTCCAAAACATTTTGAAAATATTGTTTCTGGTCAATTCATCAAAATTTTGGCAGTACATTACCTTCCTTTTTATACAAATTGCCGATAAACACGTTGGTCCAATTTGTCTTGCCGCTTTTGGTACATTTTGTTTGACAACTTTATCTACCGTCGAAAATCCCAAATATTGTTGACCCTTCATCCGCTTTATCTTATTTTCCTTTCGAATTTCTGCAAAGTAATGGGCTCGTTTTTTTCTACGGCAAGCGACAACATTGTTGTTGATTTGTTCATTCTCGGAATCTGGATAAAATTATTGTTTACAATTATAATTGTCACGAATTTTAAACAACAAACCTGATATGAGATCGTGCCCAACATCGTCTTCGTCGGATGAATCATAATCAATTGCAATACGTTCTAGGGAATTACAATAGACGGCTTTATGCTGCTCACTTTTTGAATAAATATTCATTTCAATCATAACAAATTTCAGTATAATAATAACAAAAAAAATATTTTTTTATGCAAATAGCACTTTTTGTATGCACAAATTAACGTATTGCAGATAGCACAATCACAAATTTCGCAAAAAAATGATTGAAGAAATAATTTTTCACTTTAAAATAAATATGACACATGACAACTAAATCAGCGAACACATTGCCATCAAAAACTCTTTTTCGACAAAAGTGCAAATAGCACGTTTTGAAAAATCGCCCTCGATATGTATAGGGGAAAATGTTACACTTTTATCAAAAAGGAAATGCCAATGTCGAAAATGATTAAAATACGTAATGATGCAGTATCCTTGGAACTCGTACTCAGATTTAAAGACCATCCCCTCTTTTCGAATCGAAGATAATAGTGTTAAAAATTTCCTTAATTCCTGGTTTGCTTATTTTTTATGTATTTTAGTTTATAAAATAATACGAATATTAAAAATAAAACGGAGTGACCGATTTTTCAAATGGTTCAAATTGTCAGCAAGACAAATTTGTTGTTTTATTTATGTCTGATTTAAAACGACTTCTTGGGAAAAATAAATGTAGTGATGGCTTTTGATAGAACTGTTTTTCCAAATTTATATATATATATATTTTAAGAAGTCGCCAAGCCAATTCCTGAACCTGAATATGACATCAGAATTGTTCCAACATTTTCAATGTTTATGATAGGTATTGAATTCTGTAATGTAAAAACACATTATGTTCATGTAATTGTTACAATGAATGATAGATATATATAAATATTGGATGGCTTATAAACTCTAAACTCCCGATCGGTTCCAAGAAAATCTTGAAAAATTACGTGATCGGGAAATGAAATTTTTTAGTCCCGAATCCCGTTTTTTAAGTCAGCAAGCACAGTAAAAACGAGCTAGAAAAGGCTAAAGTCGGGCGGGGCAATATAGAATCATGGAATGAAGTGACCCACTTTCACAATAGGTTATTCCAGTTCAAGTACAACGTGTTATGCTCAATTTGAGGAAATTCGGTGAAAATACGTTGTTTGTGGGCGAAAAAAGTAAAGCCGGGAGCGAAATTTGTATGGGAGCTATATATAGAAATCAAAACCGATCTATCTATTTTATCATAGATGTTTCTAGATGAAATGTGTGATGCTGAAAATCGGTTAAATTATGTGATCTCTAGAGCGCAAAAAGTTAAAAAGAAAACGAAATTTGTATGGGAGCTATATCTAAATCTGAACCGATCTGACCCATTTTCACAGTGGGCGTTTCTAGTGGAAATATAAGATATTTTGACAAATTTGCAGAAGATCACTTAAAATATGTGGATTCTAGAGCGAAATTTTAATGGGAGCTATATATAAATCTAAACCGATCTAACCTATTTTCACCATAGGTTTTTCTAGTTTAAATATAAGATGTTTTGCCATATTTGAAGACAATCTGATAAAATATGTGGTTTCTAAAGCGGAAAAAGTCATATTGGGAGGGAAATTTGTATGGGAACTATATAAAAACCGATCTAACACATTTTCATCACAGCTGTTTCTACTTGAAATATAAGATGTTTGAAAAATCGGAGGTGAAATTGGTATCTAAATCTGAAACGATTTTCTTCAAATTAAATATAGTTCGTCCTTATCCCGAAAACGTTTGTTGTGCACAGTTTCATTTGGTTCTACAATTGCGACCTGTATCGTGATTACAAGAATAGATGGACAGACAGACGGACATTGCTAAATCGATTCAAAAAGTGATTCTACGTCGATCCGTATAATTGACAATGGGTCAATCTCGCATCCTTTTGAGTGTTACAAACAAATGCACAATGCTCCCGTGGAGTGTTTAATATTCCTCGCCCAAAAACAATGTGTTCATATCATTGAATCGATCAATACCTCCCGAAAAGATTCACAAATCCTAGCAAAGTTGAGAAAACAAAATTACGATTTTACGCAGAAAACACTACAAACTAGTTGAACCAAAAAGAGTTGCCATGAAGTGTTCTTTTCTACTTTACAAGTGCATGTACTCGTACGTATGTATGTGTGTATGTATGTAATTGCTAAAATTTTACGTCTTAATTAAATCTTAGCCAAATAGTGAAAGCAATTAGAATTATTATGCCATGGCACGAGTATGCACTCGTATACGAGTCCCATAATAAAACTGTAATTACGAAATTTTGCCGAGAATAAAAAAATCCAGGAGGCAGTTGTGAGCAAAAACGAACTTAATCTTTGAACAGATTAAACAACGTTTCTTTGTGCGAAAACTTTTTGTTTTGAAGAAATATTTGCAAAAACTTTGTGTTTTCATGCCTTCCAAATATACCACATAAATTTTAATTATCTTCATTAGCCATTATAAAATAAGGACACACAAACTCAGGACGAGTGTATGTTAGTCAGTGCAAGGGATGCGATTGAATACAGGGATGTGCACTAAACTAGCGGCATTTGTTGATTTTAATTTTTACTTCTACACGGATCGTGTTTAGTGGTCCCTATTTGAGAAAATCGTACTTAGAATGTATAGGGTGGACAATTTAAAATTTTAAATTAGAATCGGCTATAACAAAGGACTAACATTTTTTTTCAAATTTCTGGTATTACTTTGTCATTTAATAATGGACCAATATCATTTATATGACTACCACGACAGGCTCGGCAATACCTCATCCGATCAACCCAATATTTGAGAACATGACCCAATGATGCCGCCAGCCCAAAATCCACACCAAACAGTGACTCGTTGTGGATGCATTGGCTTCTCAATAGTCACCGTGTCGGTAATTTTGCTTATCGTCATAGCCACCGAAATGAAAATGAGCTTCATCGTAAATTCACGTAAATTTCTTATAGTTTGCTTTAAAGACTCACTACTTCGAAAGTAAGTTTTTAATATTTCTCAATTTTGTTCGAGCGTATAGCGTCCCATTTTGCAAGTGTGAAACATAAACCTGAAAATAAAAATGAATTTTATTTAAAGAGATAGGTTCTTTAAATTTAAAATGTTACATGGCCCACCCTATATAAGGCTCATACCCAGCAAACAAATTTCAGGAAAGTAATCGATTGTGGAATTGAGCATTTTTGAGTCAGTCGAATTCCTGCTCGACTACCTACTCGTTTCTTTTAAGACGTGAGACTAAAAGAACTAATTCTTTGGAATCGACAGTGCAAACTAGTTGCATCGTATAATAAAGAAGTACTTCTATGTATGGTGAAAATAGATAAAAACATAATTACTTACCTGTATATGATATGAAGTTCTTCTTGTTCTTCTTGAATTTGTTATGGCTGTATGCTCCATATAGGAACTACGTGAACTCGTGAATATTATTGTTGCGGTTTGTGTGCAGCTTCAAATTTCTTGATTGTGGCCTCGGTACATATAACAATAACGACACATTTGTAACACGCTATCAGTATTGCCCATTTGAAGCAAACACTATAAAATAATAATAATAATAAATGTTAACAACTGTAGTTATGTATTTGGTTCATTTATATTTAATCGAGCGAATTCGCGAATAAACCGGTATTCGCTTGACTGAAAATTAATTGCTAAACTCAGCTGGGATAAGTTATGAAACACATCAGCATTGGCAAAACCAGAAATAAAAATATATTTATCTATATATATAAATGAGTTGCGTGATTGAGTGACTGACTGATCACTCCCCAGACCACACGGCTAAAGCTAGAATCAGGAAATTTGGTGTGTACATTTCTCTTACCGCGTAGAGGTGTGATAAGACGGGATTTTTCGAAATTCGTACTTTTAAGGGGTAAAAAGGGATAAAAATTGTACCAACAATACGGGTGAAGCTAGAGTCATGATATTTGGTATGTATATTTCTCTTACAGCGTATATATCAGACTTGAAGGGATTTTTTAGTAATTCGTACTTTTTGGGGGTGAAATCGGGTAGAAAGGGATACCAATGGTACCAATCAAACAGATGGAGCTGGAATCATGAAATTCGGGTCTGCATCCCTGAAAATGCTTACAAACGCAAATTGAAGGAATTTTTCGAAATTCGTACTTTTAAAGAGTAAACGGGATAAAAAACGTACATCGAACACGGTTGACGCTACAATCATGAAATTCGGTGTGTACATTCGCTTTATAGCGCAGATCACTGATAAGAAACAATTTTTCGAAATTTTTACTTTCAAGGGATTAAATGGGATAAAATGTGTACCACGGCTGAAGCTAGAATTGTGAAATTCGGTGTGTATATTCCTCTGACTGAATCACCTAATTTGTAAATGTATACTTTTAAGTAGAAATCGAAACAACAAGCGCCAATGTATCAAATAAGGTATATATTACTCTGACGTGCAATTCAGAAGTATTGCATCAAAATGTGTACTTTAAAGGTGGAAGCGGATCAAAAGTAATAAATCGAACAAACCAAATTGGGGAAATTAGGATAAAGATGGTACTAATCAAAGTTTTCAACTGGAATATGAAAAGAATGTTAGAAATTTGGTGTGTACATTTCTCCGAGTACGTAGATGCGCAACATAAAATAATATTTCTAAATGTGTACGTTTAAGGGCGGCACAAAAAGTGGTAAAAATGGCACCCACATAAAAAAGGATACAAATAGTACCTACCACAATATTGCAATAGAATAGAAGTATAGAAGTTATATGTAAAGTATTTAATTTGACAAAGGGCGTGGCAAAGCATACAAATTTTATAGGTTTAAAGTGATTATAATAACATTTTTAAACCTAAAATGGCAACTGATTTCGACTATCCGTATGGAAGTTTCATCAGTTTTACATTGACCAAAGGTGTGTGCAGCGATGGTGGCAAAGATTCCGATCATCCGTATAGAATTTATAAAATGTTTAATTTTACGTATGAAGTGGTAATTTGTGTGGCAGGTACAAAAAGGAACACTGCACATTCATGGATATTTCGTACACTCAAAGTGATTATAAAAACTTTTACAAATATCAAACTACAACTGGTTGCGAATATTTTACTAGGAATATGTACTATATGTGTGGGGGTACCATAACGGGTATATCAATTTCATCCATCTCCGAATTTAAACTAATAATAATACTTTGTTCATAGTTCCAATAAATTCCTTAACTCCCTTCGAGTGCTATCCAGCAAGCCAGACAGGCAGACGGACGTGAAAGGGATTTATTGCATACTTAGGGTATTAAATCACTCTGAGTTACTCTTTTTTCTATCCCAAATGCATATATATCTACTCCGTAGAGTGAGGGTATAATTATCTCGGATTTTTTTAAGAAAATTGTTTCAATTTAAATTAATCACTTGACCGTGTATTAATTGGCACAATATAAATTATTTTTTGTTTAATTTGTACAAGGGGGGCAAAAATTCGGTGTATAAATTGCTACGTAGGATCTGGAATCGAGAATTTGGTGGGAATACGTAGTTGGGAAACATCAAGCATGTTTGTGAGCATTTACAAGCGATTTACCCTGAAATAAATATCGTAGTTCTATAATAAACGTTTATGAGGATTATTAGATTCTTAATTGCCATCTTTACACACTGGAACGGTCGTATTTTCATTTATATACTGAACATTTCTTTCAATTATTATTATATTGTGGGGATATTCGAAGTATTTTGAAAAAAGTTTAATATTTCATTTTAACTGGGAATGCAAATTTATCTACAAAAATCTATAAATTGTAGTTCAGAATCAAAATCCATCGGCCAAAATTCAATAACTTTTGTTCTAGTAAACTTTTGGAGTTCTGTAAAAAAATAAATTAGACAAGAACCCAATGATCATTTTGAGTTATAAACATTATTTTTTGTTCTTTAACATTTTTTTACGTATTTGTTCATAATGCACAGAAAAAAATATTGTTTTTCGTATTATAGATTTTCACCTTATTCACATTCATATTTTTTCGACTTTCTGTACATATATGTTTAATTGTTGTTGTTTGTATTTATAGTTGGTCTGTTATGTTGTATGTGTTGTCATTTATTTTGGTTTAAGACCAAAGGTTGTGCTGAAGTCTTCAGCAGAACCCAAAATTAGCAAAACAACAACAACCTTTGCATTGTTGCGAGCGATGCGAACACATGAATAACAATGAATTGGCAAAGTGAGATTTTTAGTCTGTCGACTTAGTTTGGTGGAATATTTTGTTTATCAGCGCTTCCCATTTGTCATATGTGACCGCTGGTACTAATATGAACCCTGATTTAAGTCAAAGACATACAATCGTTGCGAAAGTTCTGACGAGATGGGGTAACGCCCATCGAAACTGCGCAGTCAACTTTTAGCTGCAACAACAAAGGTCTCACTTTGCCTTTTTGCTAATTTTGGGTTATATTTTTAATTTTTAAAAAATTGTCGGTTGTACACACTCAAACTCTCGTATTCTCATTTATATACTGAAATTTTCTTTCAATTACACTGACCAACAGCATTTTTCTCGCGATCTATCCAATGGATACGGCGGATTTTTTGCATGTGACCCATCTTCTACAAAAATAATCCTCATAAAATTCCACAAGATTGTTCTGGCAACAAGAATTCTCTCAGACATTAACTTACAACACTTTTTTCCGCTCAGTACAATGCTCCCTTCGACCAAGAAATGAAAACTTTGATCCACTGTAAAAAGAAACACAGACCAGCTGGACTATAAGTTTATTCTGCAAACATGATCTACTCAACATGCACTTTCGGAATTATAAGGTCGCTATTCTGTTCCAATCAAAAAGACTTAATTCGTTAGACAGTGTTATTATTACTATGTAGTACAAAGGTAGGTTGCCATCCCGGAGGAATAACATCTCTAACGGTTTAAGTCCGGTCAGAGCTCAAATTTGGGCTAGACCAAGTGTCTTTATTCGGAGGCGGTTTCACATCATCAATGCTGTGAAACTTCGCGAACGATTTTACAGAATGTTGAGAGAAGCTTCTCCTTGCTCCACTCAGGATGAAAATATAGCGGTAGCTGTCTTCAATTTCAAAAAATAAACAGACACTGCTTTTAAAGTTACGTCTCCCCAAGGCCGCACAAAAAAACACGTATTTCCAGGAGGACTCCGGGCTAGCATTTGATTTGTAAGGAATCACGCAGAGTACAGTACAGATTTTTGCAGTTCAACAGTGAAGACTAGAGATTCCGCAAGATTTAGTAAAGTGATGGCCAAGGAAACAAGATATCTGAAAGGCTCATTGATACACATTCGCATGAATCTACATCAGGCCAACGGTCAACATGCCTATCTGAAAGGACGATCGACGAAAAAGGGCACTAATTTAAAGTAAGAGTCTCTGAGAGATAAGATCCATAGAATGCAAGTAAGCTTTGTACATTCCTAAACAAAAAGGCTGTTTTTTCTTAAAGTCAGGATTTCATGCTGCGATAACAAAAACGTTATTAAAGCGATAACGTTTTTAATCAAATTAAAAATATTTTTTCACATTATCGCCAACTTCAATAAAGATATTTTTATCAAAACTAATTTTCAGGAGGAGTTAAGGAATCAATCCAAACTTTGTACATGGTAATATTTTTCCCAAACTTAGTTTAAGTTCGAAGATGGACGAAACTGCCACGCCACATATGAAAATATTATAAAAATGAAGAAATGTTTCATAAATGCTATGACACTTTCATTGATTTGTGCTTTATGAAACACGTTTCATACATTTTATGAAGTGTTTCTTTGGTGACTTTTTAATGCATTTTTAAATTGGAACGTTTATATTACTGACCTCGAGAATGATAAATATGATGCCGAAATTTGGATTTTCATTTTGTGGGCGTGGCAAAAGTGTTTTTGAGAGCTAGAAGACTGAAAATTGGCACATGTTTACTACTGACCACGAGAATGATAAATATGATGTCGAAATTTGGATTTTCGTTTTGTGGGCAGAGTGGACGAGGCAAAATCGTTTTTAAGAGCTGGAAAACTGAAAATTGGTACATGTATATTACTGACCACGAGAATGATAAATATGATGGATTTTCGTCTAGTGGGCACTGGGGCGTGGCAATAGTGTTTTTGAGAGGTAGTAGGTTGAAAATTTTTACATATATATTACTGACAACGAGAAATATCAATTTGATGCCAAAATTTGGATTTTCGTTTTGTGGGCGGATTGGGCGTGGCCAAAGCGTTTTTGAGACCTAGAACTGAAAATTGGTATATGTATATTACTGACCACAATAATGATAAATATGACACCGAAATTTGGATTTTCGTTTTGTGGGCGTGCAATAGTGTTTTTTAAGCTAGAAGGCTGAAAATTGGTAAGTATATATTACTGACCACGAGAAAGGTAAATATGATGCCGGATTTTGAATTTTCGTTTCGTGGGTGGTGGGGGCGTGGTAAAAGTGTTTTTTAGCTAGAAGGCTGAAAATTGGAACGTGTATATTACTGACCACGATAATATCAACATGATAAGATCAATATGAAACCTGATTTTAATTTTACCATTTGTTTTTTTTTGCCTGGCGAAGCGGGCGGGGTTCAGCTAGTCATATATAATACAAAATACAAATATACAATACAAAATATATACAAAGACAATTCTTTCAGTGTAAAGTAGCAGAAATAAATTAGAAATAACAATATATTTAGCGAAATCAAGACTGTTTTTGGTTCCTTTTGCCCATTCGAAAATTTAATTATTAATTTCTACCACTATCATTCAACTCTTATGTAGGTGTTTTTCTTCTGGATGGCTTTGTTTTTACTCTTTAACTGTATCATATAGTGATATGGGAAAGCGGGTTAAGCGACATGAAATAACCGGGTTAACTGAAAATGGATATTTTCAGAAAACCGGCGCCGATTGTGGGACAAAAAATAAATGAATATAAGGCAGAAGTCTTCAAAAATGAGCTTAAATAATCTAAGTATTAAAGGTTTTAAGGGATATTTTCTGTCCCTGTTAGGGAATTTTGTTCCCCACAAGACCGATTTCGCGTATTCGCAATCCACAACTATTAGACTTATACTTGGAAAATTTGGAGCTCATAGCCCTTTCTTTAGATGCTTTCGTTTGGAATTTTATGACAACAAATAATATTTCAAAATGCATTCTACATCATTGTCTTTTTCCTTTCTAGCTTAAAATATCAGGAACGAAATTTGGTGAAAATTTGTTCACGAAAAGTGGACCTACTATTGGAAACTGCTTTAATTTGTAATGTCTGTGAAAACTTTCACAATAAAGTGCCAGATATTTCGTTTAGCTGTTCTACGAAACAAAAATTAGTATGTTTTATTTTACACATTCATAAAAACGCAATTTCTTTATCTTTTCTTCTTTGGAATTCTTTAACCCATGTTGGACCACGCTTGCCAGATGAATTTTTCCTTTGTCCCTAATATTTTTTTGAAAAATCCCCAATTATCCCCAAAATATAAAAAAGTTTCTTTAAGAATTCACCCAAATTCACAATACAAAGTAAATTTATATTCTAATTTTTGGGTCCAGGGATTGAGCCGGGGTGACTAAGACCATTGTAGCTAGTTATTGCAGCGACAGACCAGAGCCTCTGGTGGGAATCGAACCCACAACCCCCACGCTGATATCCGAGCACGCTACCAACTCGACTACCGGGGCGCTCCAAAACAAAAACAAATTATTAATGATTTGTTTACTCGTCAATAACCATGGAATATTATGATCATCTTTGTCTCCAAAATAGCCATGAAATATCCCCATTATAAAAAACCTGTTTTATTTCAAAGAATTCGTGTTCAAAATTTCTTAAAATGTGAGAGAAACAGTTCGAAAAAAGTTATTTCAATTTTCAAAATCTGAAAAAGGTGAAAATCTGTTTTACGAAAAAATATTTTTTTCTGCGCATTATGAACAAATACGTAAAATATTGTAAAAAAAAACATAAAAACAAAAAATAATGTTAATATTTCAAATTTTGTGAAACCCAGCTAAGGTTTCACTCTATCATGAAGGTAATTTCAATCTATCATAGTAAAATATTACTCCATTGCATCTTGTTTAACATTGTTGCCAGGCCTGTGGAGTCGAGGCAAAATTGCTCGACTCCGACTCCTACCCCGGAGTCGACACCGGATGTTCAATCAATAATACTTAGTGGTGTATTTTTTCAATAATTATTATTAATTATAATTTTTTAAAGAAAACCCATTTTATTTTATAAAACAAACAAAAAATGGTATCCATCTACTTAAATACATTTCTATGTAATATTGTTATTGTAAATTATTTTTATACCCTTACTCTACAGAGTAGGAGGGTATATATCATTTGGGACAGAAAAAAGTGTAACGCATTGAAGGAGTGACTTAAGACCCTAAGTATGTTTGGACCAAATCCGTTTCACGACTTTTTAAGGTGTTTGAGCCATGTCCGTCTGGCTGGTGTACAGGATAAGTCTCGAAAGGAGTTAAGGAATAGATTCAAACTTTGCACATGGTATTATTTTTCCCAAACTTAGTTTAAGTCGAAGATGGTCGAACTTGTCACGCCCCTTCTGGTACCTCCCACACAAATAGCCCATATTCCAATGTTAAATTAAAACCAATATAACTACCACACGGAAGAGCGGAATCAGCTATATTTCGGTATTTGATTATGTTTTTATAATCACTTTAAGTGTACTAAATATCACGGGTTTTGTACTTAAAAGGGGTGAGCGGGATAAAAATGGTATCAACTAAAGTATTACACCTAGAATCGTGAAATTTGGTATATAAATTCCTCTGACCATATAAAAGCGAAGTAAAATGGGATTTTTCGAAAATTGTACTTTTGATGGGCGTGCGGGACAAAAAGGGATAAAAATGGCACCAACTAAAGTATTACACCTAGAATAGTGAAATTTGGTATGTAAATTCCTCTAACCATATAAAAGCGAAGTAAAATTGGATTTTTCGAAATTTGTACTTTTAAGGGGCGAGCGGGATAAAAATGGTACCAACTAAAGTATTACACCTAGAATAGTGAAATTTGGTATATAAATTCCTCTGACCATATAAAAGCGAAGTAAATTTAGATTTTCGAAATATGTACTTTTAAGGGACGTGCGAGACAAAAAGTGATAAAAATGGTACCTACTAAAGTATAACACCTAGAATCGGGAAATTTGTTATGTAAATTCCTCTGACCATACAAAAGCGAAGTAAAATTGGATTTTTCGAAATTTGTACTTTAAAGGGCCAGCGGGACAAAAAGGGATAAGAATGGTACCAACTAAAGTATTCCACCTATAATCATGAAATTTGGTATGTAAATTCCTCTGACCATATAAAACCGAAGTAAAATTGGATTTTTCGAAAATTGTACTTTAAAGGGGCGTGCGGGGCAAAAAGGGATACAAGTTGTACCAATTTAAGTATTGCAGCTATAGTCGTGAAATTTGGTATTTAAATTCCACTGACAATGTAGTAGCGCAAATCTAAATGGATTTTTCGAAATTTATACTTATTAGGGGTGAGTGGGACAAAAAGGGATAAAAATTGTACCAACCAAAGTATTGTAGCTACAATCGTGAAATTTGGAGTGTAAATTCCTCTGGCAACGGATAAAAGTAGTACCAACTAAAGTAATGATAATTTAGAAGCGCTAATCTAAAAGAATTTTTCGAAATTTGTACTTATAAACGGTGACCGGGATAAAAATATTACCAAATAAAATAGTGCAGTTAGAGTTGCGAAACGTAGAAGCCCAATTTAGATGGATTTTTTGAAATTTGTACTTATAGGAGGTGAGCGGGACAAAATGGGATAAAAATGGTATCAAATAAAGTATTGCAGCTATAGTCGAGAAATTTGGAGAGTAAATTCCTCTGACAACGTAGACTTGCAACATAAATGGATTTCTTGATTTAGTATGTAAATTCCTCTGACCACGTAGAAGCGCAGTAAAATTGGACTTTCGAAATTTGTACTTTTAAGGGATGCGCGGGACGAAAAGTGATAAAAATTGTGTACAGTCCTTTAATTACTTAAACGCGGAACATAAACGGATATTTCAAAATTTGTACTTAATACGATACGTCCCGACAAGAAATAAAAGTTTTACCAAATAAAGTACATATTTTTAGGGGAAGCAAAAACACATGTTACATATAGTGGTTTTTCAAAATGTGTACTTTTTGGAAAGAGGTGCAAAAGTTATAAAGTAGATGGCTGCATCTAGAAACATGAGATCGAGGATATAAATGGTGGTAATTTTTTGTTCAAAACTTGGTAGAAAATGATAAAAATTATACCTACGAAGGAGTTCAGCTAAAAAAGTGCATAGTGTTCGTCCAGCATAACAACTCGAAACTGCACCAAATCACCCGGCTTGTAGAGTTATATAAGCACATTACTTTGACTGTGTGTGAGTGGTATATAAAAGGATGTTTCCAAATTACATTTTTAGATTTATCTATATCCATCAAAAGAAAATTAAATAAATAGATAAATAAATAAATAACTGAGACGGATAAAATTAACAAATAACTGGCGAAGCAGCGGGTACCGCTAGTAAGTTATAAAGGATTTAATATTACCTAGGATAGAGACAATTGTGTGGGAGGTACAATAATGGGCGTGGCTAAAGCGTAAATATTTTTTAGATTTAAAGTGATTATAAAAACATTTTTAAATATCAAATTGCAAGTGATTTTGACTAACCGCATGGATGTTATATCGGTTTTATTGTAACCAACGTTTATGCCAATTTGTGTTGGTGGTACCAGAAGGGGTGTGGCAATTTCGCTCATATTCCAGGCGAATGTAACCACTGAAAAAGCTTTCCTAAATATCAAATTGCACAGTATTCTGATCATCAGTAAGGAAGTTATATCATCTTTAATTTTACATAGTTCTGCGTGATTTGTGAAGGAGGTACTGGAAGGGGCGTGTCAAAACCCGTGATATTAATACACAAAGTGATTATAACAACATTATCAAATACCAAAATGTAGCTGTTTCCGATTATCTGTGTGGAAGTTATATTGGTTTTTATTTAACATTGGAATATGGGCTATTTGTGTGGGAGGTACCAGAAGGGGCGTGGCCATTTCGCCTATCTTCGAACTTAAACTAAGTTTGGCAAAAATAATGCCATGTGCAAAGTTTGAATCGAATCAATAACTACTTTCGAGAGTAGTCGTGAAACGGATTTGGTCCAAACATACTTAGGGTCTTAAGTCACTCCTTCAATGCTCTATCATTCGGCTACATAGTTAACTAGGTAATGCTATTTAAAGTTACATTCCTGCTAACACAAATAATGAAAAAGTTTGACTAAATTAGATATTCTAAGTAAGTAACTAGGTATCAACCTAGCCATACGTATGTACGCGCATACATACATATGTATGTATTTGTATGAATATGAATGCCTGTGCCGCACACTGGTTCAGCTTCATACGATTGGTGGCATTAAATATAAGGAAACATCGTAGAGCTTTGAATTTTGGTTATTATAAAAAAATGCTGAAAATTTGAAATCGGAGCACAACCACGCCTACTTCCCATATAACACAAAAGTTAAAAATCATTGTAGACTCATAATTTTTGGCTCATTGCAAAAGTGCAGCAACAGTCATGCCCATATTAAATATAAATATCTGTAAATAAATGAAAAATAAATAATAAAAAACAAAAAACAAACAAAGTAATTCGTGTACCTTTATTAACATAACAAATTTTTTACTTCATCAGAAAATTCCAATATATCCTTCTTGGGCTGGTTACGATATGAATTTATGTATGGATCTGAAGATGCTAATAACATATGCATTACATCTTCATTTGTTGATATGCGATCCGTTTTTCTGGAGTGGTTTAGACGATAACTTCTGTAATCTTTATTACGAGCTTCCTGAGCTTCCTCCGACAACATGCCAAGTGGCAATATTGCTGCTGACACAATTTCACTCCCATGAATTAGCACTTTGTGTACAGTAATAGGCATATAGTACCAGCTGTAGAGTTCTATATATCGTTCTGCAGTGGCCAAACAATAAACTTTAAATTTATCCGTATCTATTTCAAAATTACTATTTATTACAGTTAAAATTGTACTAAAGCGATGAATTAAATTTTCATCAATACCAAGAACATCTGCCGTCAAGGAAGGATTTGCAAAAAAACGTCGAGAAGTATTGCCAGTGTTCGATGAGCCCATTCCTTGTTTAACCATATCCACATTTATGCCTAAAACCGATTTCAAATTTCTTTGTATTTCCGCTTTTGTTTTTGCTTTTTCATGCTTTGTTTCTTTAGTGACTCTCCACTTTGAAAAACTTTTGTTGTATGCTATATGCAATATGCACTCCATAAATTTTATCCTAGCATGTAAAGGGGAAATTCCAAATTGAAGCCCCTCCTCCGAAACTGTTTTTGTTCTTAATAATTCCAAATTATTCATTTCGCTAGGCTTACATTGACATATAAAGCATACAGACATTCCTGATGTTTGTGTGATTACATTTGCAACTTTTCCATCAATCATGGTTAAAATAGGTGTATGCAAAATTTCATGACTTTTGCCATATATATTAACAACAGTTTTTTTTCAAATTTTTAATTTCATTTTCTACCCTTTCAACTTCTTCAGAAATTACATTTGCTGTTTCTTTTACAAATTGAAATTTTATTGGCCTACATAAAGCTGTTGATGATGGCCTTGGGTTTCGCCAGTAATCAGATGTACCATCAATACATTTCAAATTAAGAGGAACAATACTTGTAAAAATATATTTTTGTCATTTAAATTGGGATCATTGAATTTTTGGTGGTATTCGCTATGACCCGAAGATCCATCACTTGGAAGTACATCCGTCTCAGCTTTCGTTTTCGCCTTCAATATTCTGGATACAGTATGATCTAGTAATTCTTGCATACTGACTTTACTATAGTTCTCCTGTACTTTCAATTCAGTGCATTTTGTTTTGTTTTCTTTTTGTACCACCATTGCATTGTTGCTACAAAAGATGACCGAAAGTCAATTTTCAAAAATGCTTCTGCCTGACTTATAGTGTCATGGTAAACATGTGTGTTGTTGTTGCCTTTTGTAATCGCAACTGTTGCCTTTTGTGTGTTTTTTTACAACAAAAAAACGAAACAACAAAGGAAGCAAGCAAACAAAAAAAAACAAAAACAAACAATGATGCACAATAACGCGTTTATGAAGGCAATTTTTCCTTACTTTTTTTAGTTTTTTATACCGGAATTGCTTAGGGGCAAAAACGGGCAGCTGAATTTTTTATGAATCGTTAGGTGAGATTACAAGCTTTAATTTGATATAAGTCTCGACCTAGAGCACGTTGGAGATCAAAAGATGCAATCGATAGAAGTTTGAGAAAATAAATATTTTTGCACAATTTATAGTAGTAAATACAAAAAAAAATTGAGCTTCGAAATTTTTTTTTTCTTTTTGAATATACATTTCTTATAACATCTAATTTCAGAAAAAAATATTCTAGTTTCATTACAAGAGTATATCTGAAGCAAGAAGTGATAGAAGGTAGCACATATAATACGATAATTTCAAATGCATTCATTTTGGTCAACTTTGAATGCCTCTGGACAAAAAAGTAATAAAGATATCGACCTAAAATTTTTGGTTCATGTTTTCTACAAACTATGAAAAAATTAGGTAGATCTGAGTACATGAAAAAAATGAATTAATGCCGCTCTTGAACCAGTGTGTGCCGGCGTATGCGGTGTGTGGCAGTGCACAAGTTTATCTTTCGTGGAATTCACAAGAAGGAAACTATGCTGCGAAGGGTTGCAATTGATGTAATTAAACATTTTTATTATGTATAATTAATGCAAAAGATACACATCTAAGCCAACTGCTGTTCTTATCGTACTACTTGCCATACCTCCCCCTCACCGCCTTCTATCAGTCCTAAGACATCATGTTAATGTAACCATGTACCATACATACACAGATACGCATGGAATCAGAACGAACATAAGGTGCACATTAACATTGTGGTTCAAGATAACCCACACCACTAGCGGACTCTATGGTTGTAAATTAAGTCACGATCCTTGCAGGGTCGGCATGCCATAGGAGGCATGCAGGCCTAGGGCGCTTGCTGGCAGCAGCATAAATTATGTACTCCGAATATAGTAATCGGGCCAAGCAACGGTCGGATTGATTCCAACTTGTCTATGTTAGTTTCTACGAGCATCTGGAAGAAACACTGTAATAGGAGAATGCCTTTGATTCAATTATCAGCCACCATGATGATACCACCGAGTGAAACTGGTCAGCTTCGTTCCGTCACGAAACATGGTATGCAGGTTTAGCTTTATTCATTCTCTGGAAGATATACAAGTTTCAGAGTGGGCGATTATTGGTTTCAAAATTATTTTCTATTTCAGCAAGGCAAAGCTGTTCTTTTTGTGATATTCGCCCCTGCGATATTGGGAATAATAGATGTAGGAAGAAAAGTGATACTGGAGTTTGATAGTCCATTAGCTGCAACAATAAAGGTCTCACTTTGCCTTTTTGCTAGTTTTGGATTCTGCTGAAGACTTCAGCACAACCTTTGGTCTTAAACCAAAATAAATGACAACACATTCTAAAAAATATTTAAAAAAATCGGCAATTGACTCTTTGTAGTGGATTAAAATATTCTACTGGGCAATTCAATTGCTAGACAGGATAGTCTGGAGTCAATTTGCAAAGACTTCACTGCCTTCAATCTGAATATGACTTCAAAATTATGCCAGCAATTCGAAATGTTAAAAAATCTTGTTTTTGGTCATATTGTGCGATGTGAAATCACTGTTTCAGAAAATTACCCACATCACCTCGACAGGTGTGAATACCGTAAATTACAATATTACCTTGCTGAAATAGAAGATCGTTTTGAAAAACAATTATAATTTTTGATCCAATTGTCACCCTACTCCTAAATTTTGATATCATTAAAAATGGCGGCCCTATGTTCCGACTAGGAACTATGGGAAAATATATATAGTAAAGATGAGATGAAACCCTTAAAGACGATACCTATATCTTTAAAGTCTGAAAACTCTGTCAAAAGTTATTACATCTGTTGTAACTTGTTCAATAACTTCTGTGTATTTCTATAATATTTAAATCTTAGTATGTATGTTGTATTTGCAATTTATTCTGACACTCATAATTCGTTCATGAAAATGTTTTAGTTTTCAGTTTTGCTTTGAGAGTTCAATTAAGAATAGTTAATTTTTGTATAAACCATTATGTCAAACATCTTCTTTTAAGCTATTTCAACATCATTGACAGAGGTATCTCCTCATAAAAACACTAAAGAGTATCAACTTTGGACCAAAATAGAACCCGAACTACCTACTAATGGTCTGTTTTTTCAGCTCGCTTATGTTTAATCTAGCAAGTTATAATTTGTATGATGATTTATTGGCAACATTGACTGAAAGTACTCGATCATAATTGTAAAAAAATAATTTTTTAGACACTTTATTAATAAAAATATTTAAATTCATTATATTTCCCATTTATAATATATTTATACGAACTATTTTAAACTTTTTAATCTTTTAAAAAAATACAATCTGGTAACATCAAGTAGATAAGCGACTTTAGCCGAAGACTTTTCTAATTAGAATGTTAATCTAGCAAGCTGAAAAACACCATTTACTATGACCCAAGGTGATCGTCATATAAGTCGCAATAACGAGTAGAATAAAAATGCAAAATTTCGTTTTCTGATGGAATTACCCACAACTTTTTAAATTCATTTACATACATTATTTTATCTTTATTTATTATAAAACCAATATATTTTTATTAAATATTTTTATTGGTTTTTAAAAATAATACAATTTAAATGACCTCCACAAAACATTGTCGTTTAGATCAAAATAATCCTCGTCAGACATAAAAATGAAGTTTAAAATGTTTTTTATCTTATATGAACATTTTCCTTCCCAAGGGCCTCGGTTTCCTTTTGATCCGGCCATGGATGATTGCAGTCCCAAAAAAACCAACGACGGCAATGGAAAGGGTGAGAGAAAATGCTAAAGGTATATCCAGGCTCTCAAACAGACAAATGTTTGCAAAACTAACTAAATAGTTATCTCAGCATTCCTTAATATATATTCCACTCATAGATATGAAGATACTTCCAAGAACCTGTATATTATGAGGTCTTTTTTAAGATTTTTGTATTAAAGATTGAGTGGTTATACTTGAGGCACAATGTTGAATATGGCTATTTTATCGTTTAACTAATGTTTCACTAGCGTTTTTGGGAAGAATGATTCTTCGACAGCACTGTTGAGCACAAAAAATAACATGTATCTGACAACGAACTCTGATAGGGGAGGGGTTGGTAAAAAATACGTGTATCGGCGTTCTTAAAGGTCATAATAGAGGGCGGTCAATACTTCCTCCTTTTGCACACTCTTATGATGAATCGCCACAGAAAAATTTAATGTAGCTTTGCAAAGTTTGCAATTTACTGTGTTTCTAGAAAAAGATACATTATATTAAGGTGAAATATTGTTCACATGCATTGTCGGATTATAAAAAGTATCAGTATTTTAAAATATCATTATCCTTATCAAATGAAGATCAGAAGATAGAAATATTTTTGTGAGAGCTTGACTGTTTTCCTGATGTTGCTTTAATGCAGAGTTTGTACCATATAACACAATGTAGGACATATACACAAACAATATATGTTTCCAGGTGAAATATAACGTGTTCAGATCAAAATCTGTTAAAATATGTCTTTTCAAGAGCAGAAAAAGTAAAATCGAGAGCGACATTTGTATGGTGGCTATTTCTAAATCTGAACCATCTGCTGTGCCAAATTTGATCAAAATCGGTTAAATTATCGGATATCGATAATTTTTGTGTGGGCCATAGAAGCAAACAAATAATAAATATCAATACAAATGTATGGGAAATCGTGTTTGTGTTTGCGACGCAATTCTCCGGTCCAGACATTAAAAGCAGGCGTCCGCTGACTGCTGGCTTTCTTCAGCTGAGCTAATGCTGTCAACTTTCTCATAAACGAAGGTTAAAACTAATGTTCAGCTTTTTTCGACGAATTGCTCTACGTTAGCTTTAGCTACAAATGTAAGCTACCAGGGCCGTGCGCAATGGGGGGTTTTGGGGTTTCACACCCCAGAGTGGTTTTGAACATATACTTGTTAAACCTTCTTGACTTTCTGAAGCAATAAAATATAGAATTTTTTAGGTTCTTTTTAAAATAACTCGTCTGAAATGGTAATTATACACTCCACGAGAGTATTATGTCTTTGTGCATTTGTTTGTAACACCCAAAAGGAAGCGAGATAGACTCATTGTTAATTATACCGATCGACTTAGAATCACTTTTTGAATCGATTTAACGATGTCCGTCCGTCCGTCCGTCCGTCCGTCTGTCCATCTATTCTTGTAATCAAAGTACAGGTCGCAATTGTAGCCAGAACCAAATGAAACATTGCACAACAAAGTTTTTCGGGATAAGGACGAACGCTATTTAATTTGAAGAAAATCGGTTCAGATTTGGATATAGCCCCCATACGAATTTCACTCCCGATTTGACTCTTTTCACGCTAGATACCACATATTAAAACAGATTTTCCTCAAACTTGGCAAAACATCTTATATTTAAAACTAGAAACACCTATGGTGAAAATTGGTCAGATCGGTTCAGATTTAGATATAGCCCCCAAACGAATTTCACTCCCGATTTGACTTTTTCTGCTGTAGAAACCACATATTTTAACAGATCTTCTTCAAAATTGGCAAACATCTTCTATTTAAACTAGAAACACCCACGAAACAGACCAAATGAGCCAGATCGGTTCAGATTTAGATATAGCCCACATACGAATTTCACTCCCGATTTGAGTTTTCCGCTCCAGAAACCACATATTTTAACAGATTTTCTTCAAATTTGGCAAAATATCTTATATTTGCATGAGAAACACCTAGGATGAAAATGAGTCAGATCGGTTCAGATTTATATATAGCTCCTATACAAATTTCGCTCCCGACTTGATTTTTCCGCCCCAGAAACCACGTATTTTCATCGAATTACTTAAAATTGAGAACTGGAAGAACCTATTGTGAAATGGGTCACTTCATTACATGTTTGGATATAGCCGTGATACAAATATTCTTTTCGATTTGACAAATTGAACCAGGACATATTAGCCTATGATTAGGAAACATACAAAAATTCTTCCCGTTTTCACTTTTTTCCGAATTGAATTGTATTCTGATAGAAAGTGGAGTGTATCATATAGTCGGCCCCACCCGACTTTAGCCTTTCCTTACTGGTTTAATATGTGAATTTCTTTATCGATTGAATATGAAAAATATTTTCAATTAATGGCTTACAACTTTTTTAGTCAATATCTCAAAATCTCTTTATCGAGATAATGTGAAAAATATTTTCAATAAGCGGCATACAAATTTCTTTATTGATTCTTTGAAATTCTATATCACACCATTTTGAATAATATATAATTGGATTTCGTGATTTTTTTTAATTGAACCCAATTTTATTTTTTGCTGTGCACTTTTAAGTAAGCTAACATGAAACTCAACAAGTTTGTATGAAAAATGTTTAAAAGCAAGTGACAATTGATAACTTCCCTTAGGAAGGAAATTGTCAAATATGTCACATACAAAATTCTGAAATTTCATGTTAGGTTATTAATCGGTGCGTAAAATAAAACACAGCAATTATATTAGAAATTTATAGGTTAAGTTTTTATTTTTGGAAGTTATTTTAAATTTCTGTTTTTCCCGGTCAACTGGTTATTTGGTCTACGTGGTATATTTTTACAATTTATTTCATATAAATTTAATGGTTCGGAAGATGATGAAGTAATTTTCTTCGATAACTGGCGTAGTTATCGATATATTTTACACTATTTCTGAAATATGTGTCCACATTATGTTTTATTTAGCATGTTAAGTATTCAGCAGGTCCATAAAATGAAATAACATCGCTATCAACCACTTTTAAATGACATTTTACATCATTTGTACTTTTTGTAGGGATTCGAATGTGTTTATGGAACTTTGCACGGTGAATGAAAAGAATTGGAGGGAGCTACACCTTTAAAATTTCGTTCTTTCAAAAACTTCCTCCCTTCTTTACGTCCAGTTCTAGTAACAGGATAATAATGATATCGGGTTAAAATGGTCAAAAATAGCCTGAGTTTAGTAGTCTTCGTACACACCCCATTGAAGAAAATATTTAAGCGGAAACTTTAATCTGGACATAACCCACGGTGTAGTTATTGCACTCAACATTGATAGGGGGAGTAGCGTCCTTTGAAACAATCGTCTGCCCTGTCACATACCTCTTTAGAAACAATTTGTTTTCTGTATAAGAAAACAAAAACAAATCATCTCGAACCAAAGTAAATAGTTACACTAAAATTGTCGAAAAATTTTATTTTATTTTATTTTCGTTTTTTCATTTTGCCTTCATATTAAAAAAATACATTTATTCGTTCGTTCTTATTTTGAGGTCCTCTTTCCAAAACTGTAGTCAGATCTTGGGGACTCTTACCGAAATTTCATATGCTAACTTAAATATGTAGATTTGTTGTTACTTTTTTCAGACTTTTTGATGAACGCTAAATCAAACGTTCGGAGACTGGATGGGTCCTCCGAGGTCGATATTTCACTTTCGATATTTTTCACTTTGGGTCACTGTACCTTTTCTTCTTCTTTATCTTCAAAAGGTTCCAACATGACAAAACAGAGCAACCACCATACATATCAGTGTTGGAATTTGAGAGTTTGAGATTTGTGCCGAACGTATGTGTAAATGTACCTTGTTAACTTCAATAGTGCCAATATCAATCAATGTTTATACCCTCCACTATGTATTAAGAGTTTGTGCATTTATTTGTAACACCCAAAAGGAAACGAGTGAAGCAAATCGGTTCAGATCTAGATATAGTGTAGAAACCACATATTGTACCCGACTTTCTTTAAATTTGCTACAACATCTTATAGATAAGATCGGTTCAGATTTAGACATAGCCCCCATAGGAGCGACATTTGCTCCCGATTTGACTTTCCCCTCAAGAAACCACATATTTTACCCGATTTTTTGGATGACAATGGTCCATGATTAGGACCTATACAAATCCTTCCCAATTTCACTTTTTTACCGAATTGAATTGCAATGGGGTAGAAAGTGGGGGGTATAATATAGTCGGCCCCGTCCGACTTTAGACTTTCCTTACTTGTTTTACCTTGTCAATACATTTCTTTTACACTGAGTTCGGGTATATCCGAATCATTTTGCTTGTCAAACACCATATAAAAAATCAAAAATCTGGATTTAAAAACGAAGTGGAATTATGGCGTATCGCTGGACAATATAGCATCAATCTATATTCCATATCTCATCTTTTTAGTAAACTTGTATCGTTAACCCTGTTCGGTTGGGCTTACTAGCTTAATATTTGCATATCATTGGTACTATTTGTATCCCTTTTTGTCCCATTTTAGTCGCTAATTTTTTTACTTATTTGGGCTTTCATGCTATAAAAGGAACGTACAATTTGAAGTGTATATAAAGCAGAAATTAAAAAATGCTTAAGTAATCTAAATATTAGGGAGTATTTTCAGTCCTCGTTACGGAAAATATTTGCCCTCTAGGCCGATTTCGCCCACTTTCAATCCCAACCGATTTGCAACCATAAGACACATTTGTGGATAATTTGAACCCATTTCGTTATTCATAAAAATATGTTATTTTAGCTTTAAAGTACACTATTGTTAAAGCACACTATAACCCTAATAAACGGTTTTTAAGAAAGGCTATACATAAATGTACTTTAGCAGTGCTATAGCTAATAAAGGTTGTTGTGGTGTTG